>CM040241.1:50947989-51230975 GCA_022545495.1 Chrysanthemum lavandulifolium
CCAACCATTAATATGTTGTTACAACTTTGACACATTCAAAGTTTGAGACATTCGTTCCATACATTACAATTTGAGATTGATATCCCATTCACACTATAATTGGTGAGAATGCAATTTTGACCAAAGTTTTCCTATAAATCGTTGGTTCATTTGAAGAACCAACACTGGTGGAAGTTGAAGAATCACGAGTTTTCATTAGTGAGCGTTTTTAATGTTTCAAAAGTGTATTTTGAGAGTGTTTGTAACTAAACCAAAGCACAACATACCTATTTAAACTAAAAATACAATGACAAAATGGTGATTAGAAGGTAAAAAAAACTAAAAAATGGTAAAAAAACAGGACCAAACGGCTACTTTTTTTTGCAGCTGCTGCTGTCTCGTTTTCAAACCAGAAAAAACGGTAAGGAAAAAAAACCGGTTTGGAATTGGTGATTAGAAGGTTAAAAAAAACTAAAAAAAAGGGTAAAAAAAAAGGGTCCAAAGCTACTTTTTTTTTTTTTGCAGTTGCTGCTGCCTTCTCTCCAAACCAGAAAAAACGGTTAGAAAAAAACCGGTTTGAAACCGGCTTTTCCAAACAGGTATAACATATAGATATAAAAACCGGTCCCAAACCGACGATTTTCATATCGACGGTTTTAATTTCAAGTTTTTTCTTTTCGGTTTCGGTTTTTACACGACTACTCTGTAGTACATTGGGTGTTGTAAAGGAATTGTTTCACTTTGATTGTTTGTGAAGATAATATGTAACTTTCAACTTTTTTCATAAACAAGTCATTTTATATTAGTTATTCATATGTGATTTGCTATTTTTTTCTTATTGTTTATCTTTACCAATTAATGACTATAATTTAGTGTGTTGTATTTTTTTCTAAATAAAAACATAGCAACATGTAGCTTGGTTTTATTTTGTTTTGACATTTAATTACTACAAAAAATACCTCTATTCTCTACACTTATTTTGTCAAGTGTGGACATTTTTTTTATATAGATAATAATTTTGCTATATTAATTGTGTCAAAAATATCTAAAAAAAATCCACATATATAAGTGTGTACAATTATAATAAAGCTACATTTATATGTGTAGCAAATGTTTCCACACTTTTTATTATAAACACTTTTTACAATTTTGCCACACTTTTAGGTGTGAACATTCAAAATTTTTTTCCACATTTTCAACTATAAAAATTTGGATAATATCTCCACACTTATATGTATAGAAGAATTTGTCACATCCATTATTACTACACATGAGAAAGTGTGACATCAATAAATTTATATATATTCTTAACTGTGGCCATTTAGCCTTCAAAATATGGAGAATTCAACTAACTTTTTGTAAACACTAGTTAAGTCGAAAGAATGAAGGGTAAAAGCCATAAAATAACAACGTACTTTCTAAAATTTACCGACTTGAAACACTTACTTTTTTATTAACATATACTGCACGTCTTTCAAATTTTGTTCGACTTTACCAATTGTAATAAAATAATATTATTTATTATGACATTATATTAATATAAATCGGTCATATGGGTGAAGCGAACAAAATTTAATGCGTATATGTTAATAAAAAGTAAGTGTTTTAACTCGTATATTTTAGAAAGACGCTGTTATTTTATGCCTTTACCCAAGAATGAATCAAGATATGCAACTTTAAACACTAAAGCACGTTTGGTAGAGAGAATTTTAGAAATGAAATAAGTAAAAAAAAGGAATTCAGAGAAATGAAATTAGTTGAAGAAATTTGATAAATTTCTTTGTTTGGTAACATTTGAGAAATTGATGTGAGAAATGAGTAAAAAATTAAAATAAATTTGAAAATCTAATTTTTGTGAATGAAAATAAATTGAATTATACAGATAATGGATCGAACACAGTTCTACGACAATACCGAATATCAATCATTAAGTTAAACTAATTAAAACATATTTGAAGCAATCCTCCCAACTGACATTATCGAATCAATTTTATTATCAAATGGTCAACATAAGGAAACTATTTAATTGCCAAGAAATGAGATAAAAATCAAACCAATACAAATCAAAATAAGAACCTGCAACTCACTCCATACCCACAAATGACAGCTCATCCTATTTTGATTGAAATGACAAAATGAAAAACTTTACCGATCTCATAAAGTTAGAAACCCACAAAACGAAAATCAAACAAGGATGATTTCATAAAAATGCAAATCCAAGAAAAAACCAACAACCATGAAGATGGTGTAGAAGTAATTAAATGTCTGATTGAGTGGGATGAAAATCTGGAACAACAGATGAACAATTGGGCTAGGGTTTGGAGTACTTTCTAAAAATTTTGTTAAAATGTGCAAGTCACGTGACTTTTTTGCTTTTATACTTTTGATTTTGACTTAAAAAAAAACGGAGAATTGCTTTTCCATTCAAAAAGGGTTGGAAACGAGAGAATTTTTTTTACGCATAGATGGTTTTCTCAAGAATTTGTATTTCTCCGTGTGTGCTTTTCTCTACACAACCAAACGGTGGAAATGAGACCATTTCAATTTCTTTTGCCTTAACTCTCCCTACCAAACATGCCCTAAGGGTGTGTTTGGTAGAGAGAAATGGCATAAGAGAAATGGAAATGAATTGAATTTCATTGTTTGGTTCTTAGAAAATTAAAGGTGAGAGGTGTGGAGAATTTGGAAGAATTGGTAGTGTAAATTTGAGAGTTTCATTTTCATCCTTTTTGGTTGGGAAATTGGAGAAATGAGAATTATTAGTATTTGTAATATCTTTTTTTTTTTTTTTTTTTTTTTTTTTTTTTTAGTTCCAAACATAAGTTTTATTTAAAAATAATTTTTAAATAAATTCATTTTAAAAAAATAAATTAAAAAATATTTAAAAAAATAAGTTTTTTCTTAAATAAATATATTTTCAAAAAATATTTAAAAAAAACAATTTTTTTTAAATACATTTTTAAAAATAAAAATTTCAAAAAATATATTTTTTTTAAATATTTAATTTTTTTATAAATAAATACATTTTAAAAAAATATATCTTTAAACAAAACAAGTTTTTTTTTAAAATAAATTCATTTTTAAAAAATAATTTTTTTACTAAAGAGAGTACATAAATTTTTAAAAATTAAATTAAAAAAAAAAGATATATTCACCCAAAGGTTTCTCATATGGACTGTGTCTACACTTTCAAAAATATAAAGATTGCGCATAAAATTTGAACAAAACGGTTTATGTGGTTTTACTCTTATCTATATCCTTTTTTAAAATGTAAGATTTAAATAAAAATCTTGGTCACTCGTTGACTAAAGATTTACTTTTTTCGAACGAGACCAAAGACTTAATGGCTCATATTTTATCTTGAGAAGTAATTATTCAAATGGAAAATGATTTGGAGACTTAATTATGTGGTCTAAAAACATACCGAAATATATGTGCCATCATCCTGATGGTTTGTGAAAAAGTGAGTCTCTTGACTGCAGCCATTAAGATGATGCCGCGCAAGTTTAGGCATGAGTTTAGACATATCTTTTAGGCCTCCCAATCACTACTTTATCCAAATCTACCAAATCTACCACATTTATGTGTCACCAAACCCTATGTTCCCTTTTGTACGTTAGTATTTATAGTCAGCTTCATATTTTAGTTTGACACAAAGAGTAAACAGCATACACATTTTAATTAAGATCAAGATGACGCATGAAGCTTCAGCTTCCAATCCAAGCTGTGTAGTTGATGTTGGTCCACATGTTATTGGCCCAAATATCGTTACCGTGAAGATGAGTGGTAAGAATAAGTATAATCTATGGAGACTACAGATGGAATGTCTCTTAAAGAGTCAACATATGGTTGGTTTCATCAATGGTCAGTCTCCAAGTCCTGCGGAGAATGGGAAGGGGAAAGGGAAAGAGGGAGATATGAAGGCATGGGTTGCTTCTGATTCACTTGTGAAAGGTTGGATTCTTGGTTCACTTTCTGAAGAAGTGGCCAAGAAGGCTGTCAATCATCTCACACACATGAAAAAGAGCACAGATTTCAGTGCAAAAGATTTATGGGAAGAACTGCAACGTAGTTGTGGTCCTTCAGTTCGTGAACAAGCAGCAGGTACATTATTTCCTTTGCTAATCAAAGTTTTATTTGGTTGGTTTGTCATTTAGAGAAATAGTTAAAAGTATGTAGCGTTTCGAGTATCTCCAATATATATATATGTACGTCTTTGCTGTAGCTTGTTGTTTGAAATCCCTGGTGATTTAAATTAAAACGCATACCTTCTATGTTCTTGTTTTTCTTAACCTTGATAACCAAATTGAAATTTTTTGATCATGTAGAAACAAAATCACCCACAAGACAAACAGAATCAGTAATAGAAGTGAGTTCGATATCTGAAGATGCAAAATCAAAAGATGGCGAACAGTTAAGGAGGAGGAGATGGCTTTATGAAGATATTCTACAAGGAAAAACAGGAGATGTAATAAAAGAATTAGAAATATATGGTCTCACACCCTGGGACAAAATCACAAATAATGGAAACACAGTACTCCATGTAGCAGTGGGTTCTTCTACCAAGAATCATGAATTATTAGAGAAATTGTTGGAAAAGACTCCAGAGGAGTACACACTACTAGATTTGATAAACTCTGATGGAAGCACTCTTCTTCATGTTGCTGCTATTGGTGGCGACATTGAAACTGTCGACATGTTGGTGGAAAGAAACCCAGAATTGTTATTAGCCAAAGACAAGGAGGGTCACATTCCACTTGCCTTATCTGTTTCCAATATGCATTTCAAGACATCTCGGTGTTTGTTTGAGCACATGAAAGTACATAGGAATCTGCTTGAACAAAAAGAAAAAGAGTACGATGCTCTTTTACGTGGCGAGCCTATCATGACATGTAAGAGTCAGCTTGAACAAAAATACGATGCTCTTTTAGATGGCGAGGATATCAAGACATCTATGTGTTTGCTTGAACAAAAAGAAAAAGAGTACGATGCTCTTTTTACTGGCAAAAGTGGCGAGGATCTTGTCATTCTTGCTATTTCTTGTCAAGATTTTGGTAAGTGTCGTCTATTGTCTTCCAAAGTTGTGATGAGCTTGTTATTTTATATACCACTAATTAATTTTTTGAAATATGTAGACTTACCATATTGGATAAACAATGAGTACCACTATGCTATAATTTTTGATAGTGACGCTGTGTTGCCGGCTTTAGCTCAAAACTTTCCAAGTGAACTCAACTTTTGGGAAAGAAGAGGTGATGAGTTTATTTCTTTAACATTTTAATTAATCTTTAAGCCTTTGTGCGTAAACTGTTTCATTTATGTTGCAGACTTCAGAAAGGATATCAATAGACGCACGCGTAGGATTCGAAGAGCCGACGAGTATAATAACGCATGCTGGGCAGTGCTATCATCAATGCTATCGCTATTTCTCGTTTATATTCTTATTGGTAGGTAACTAATTACGATTTCTTGAGTTTATCTTTCACATACATTAACAAACTAAACAAATAAAAAATTATGAGCAAAAGATTTATTGAACGCAATGTAATTTAAAAAACAATGTGTAATTTTACAAAAAAATGAACTACGAAGGAAGATTCAATCTGGTTGGTGACATTCGAGAACCGCCAGTTTTCACCCATTAGAGGGACACATGTCACTCTCTCACCCCTACCCTTCGCGTTAAATAATTTTTTCTTTGAGCAAATTACTTTTGAGAAATCTTTTGAAATGGTATAAAAATTTGGGTTGTGGTCATCATTTGGTATAAAAAATACATTTTTTTTAATGATCATTTACTCCACTAATTTGTTGACACGTGTCCAAACGAGAAGTACAATCCCAATCATTTGCAATTACAATCGCTATCAAATCTTGTTTGACTTTTATAAACAAATGTGCGAATGACGGATGTGCGAATGTTCGGATAAAATCTACTTTATTGAGAAGGATTAACTTTTCAAGAATAAAATCTTTTTAAAATCTACTTTAATGTTTACACATATTAACCGAAATTCGCACAACCGTCGTTCACACATCTGCTGGTCGGAGATTGTACTAATGGTCGGGGGTGTAGGCCAACAAATGATTGAAAATATACTTCTTGCTTTGACACGTGTCAAGAAATTAGTGGAATCGTCTCAAGATATAACCATTTTAAAAAAAGATATATTTTTTATAAGATATGATGACTACAACCAAAGTTTTTATCCCGTTTAAAAAATTTCCTCGTTACGTTTTCTTGTCAAAGAGTAAATTTTCCCATAATTTGGTTTGGTCCATTATGGTTATAAGTTACTAATGTGTGCATGATATAGTTATAAGTTTAATGTATGGTAGTTTTAAGTGCATGAGATACATTAAAATAAGATTACCATGTTTAAGAAAAAAGTCGCTATCATTTGTTTTTCTTTTTCTTTCTTGGGACGTGATCTTTTTTTCATATAGCCATACCTTTTTTTTTTTTTTTTTTTTTTTTCTCTCTTAATTTAATGAAAAATAAATATGTGTTTTTAACAATGATGCACATATTCTATACTTAATATTTACCTTATAAATGTTAAAATAAAGTTAAAATCCATAGGGAGCAATTTGAATAGCTAAAAGAGAAATTGATTGTTTTATTTATGTAATTAAGCGATTCAACACTTATTTAGTTATATTGAAAATTTTAGTGACACAAAAACGATGTATTCTAGCTATAAAATGGCTCATTTGATAACTAAAACTTACTGCTATTAAGTTTATAAAGTTATCGTGACAAAACATAAAAAAGTTTATTATATTAAAAAAAAAATTGTAGTCGTAGGGAATGTGCTCACTATTTATAAATTATATAAAACTTTATTGCCAAAGAAAATTTAGAGATAATTCTATATATATCTATACTACTTTATAATGCATTTAAGCTTTCTAAAAATAGAAGGCTTAAAAATTAAGCATTCTAATTTTAGAAGGCTTAAAAGTACCATCCATATTCACTCAAACAAACACACACACTACAACTCAACTAACCACCATTCCACCGCCATCACCACTTTATCACCATCGCATAACTCCATAAATCCCGTCATCTTCATCATCACTATCACCACCACCACCACCTTATACAAACGTCACACAACCGTTGACCACCATCGCAAAACGTTGTCGCTAACCACCTCAAACCATGAACACGTTCCACAAGTGAACCAAGATAACACCACAAAAGTGGTGTTTTAGCCGTAAAAACATTACCAAGACCCATGGTATACGCGTGTAAGAATACGGCAAACCACGGATCAAAAGTCAACTCGTAGCCAAAAAGTTAAAAACTCCGATCTAGCACGCGTGAATGAGTTTCACGGCGCGTGCTACGTACCGTTAGAATCACAATACACCGATCTACTAAATGGTATAGGAGGTGTAGTATAATGAGGCGCGTGGCGGAATAGTCATGGGAGAAGGTAGCAGGAAATAATTCGGTGACCGGATATTAAGTGAGAG
This sequence comes from Chrysanthemum lavandulifolium, assembly GCA_022545495.1. NCBI lineage: Eukaryota > Viridiplantae > Streptophyta > Magnoliopsida > Asterales > Asteraceae > Chrysanthemum > Chrysanthemum lavandulifolium. The sequence goes on from CM040241.1 coordinate 50,955,454, forward strand.
AGAGAGAGAATTTGTATGTGTAAAAGTGTGAGAATGAGTGAGGTGGAGAGTTTTTATACCCCAAGAGGGACCAAGGGTGTCAATTCTCCAAGTTAAGGGTGCGTTTGGTATTAAAATGGAGGGGCCGGTTGCGTCAATTGCCCAATCTTTCACGATAACGCTTCTCGAGCTCGTTTCAACCCTCAAACATTGTCGAAAAATCACAAAAGTTACGCCATTGATCTTAGAATCATTTTCCAATCAAAATAGGCGTAAAATGAAAACTTACTTGAATTAGGCGTAAAATGAAAAACATTTGTTCGCCAAAATAGTATCGCAGACTGCATGGCATTCATGCGGTACCCATCTAATATACTATAATACTAAAGAGATAATTCTATATATATACTAAAGCGATCATTAAACAACGCATTCGGCATTCATAAATAAAAAGATATTCTTTTTCCCCAAAAACTAAGCCCGCATATAAGCTAAAAAGAAATTTTACAAAATACACCCTGCGTTATTTAACCACTTACAAATGCTATCTTAAACTTTATATAGCAAATCTTTTTACCTCGAACTATCCAATAACTTGCGAAAACTACCGTGATTTTTATATAATAAACGTTTTTTTTATCAAATATGAAGCAGATATCTAGCGAATTTTTGATAAAAATATCTTATAAAACAGTCTCTCGATTAAAAATAAAATGAGCCTAACAAACTTTATCTAATAGATATCTAACAAATATCTTACGATTTCATTAACAAAAATATACTCCCGAAAAGGCCTATTACAAATAAAATGAGGTCGTACAAATTTATAAAAAATGTTGAATTTTAGTATATATTGTTTTTGGAAAAAAAAATATCTGTCGATTTCTCTAATAAAAAACATATCACAAAAAAGAAATATGGGTTACGAGCCAAACGAGCCAAATATTGTTATATTTTCCGTTAACGGGTTAAAAAAAATGGACAATATTTTGTTCTTTATTGCACTATCTAATACCAAAGTTAAAATTATTGCCACAAAGACTTTCAAAACGCCCCGCACCCACGAAGTGATGCACTGATTAGAGCATGGAGTGTCGTGGCATCACCACTCTCTTCATTTGGGCCTCGTACGCCACATCACCCAACACACTCAATTAAAAATACCCCAATCACAACTAACTCAAACCTCTTCATTTGAGTACTACCACCCTCATTTTATTTCTTTTCATATTTTTCTAACATAATAATATTTATTTATTTAAAAGTATGAAACGACTAATTTACTAGTACTACTTTAAAAATTACAAACATTTTATGATAAAACATAAAGTAAGTGACTTAAATGTAACTTTTCTTAAATAGAAATATAGAAAATTGCTTAAATGAGAAGCCATTTACATATATGCTCCATCTCTTTTACCCGGTGTTGCAAAAAAAGTCTACATAGGCCGATTAATCACCGATTAGGTGCTCTTTGAGCCACCGACCTTTCGATTTGTGTAAATCGTTCAAACAAATCGGTCAACCATGGTCAACGGCGGTTAACGATGGTCAAACTTGCCAAAAACATGGGAATCTTACCGGAAATACCCTAAACTCACCGTAAATTAGTTATATTCACTGTTTATATCTGTTACAAGATGTTTTTCAAGGAAAATCTTGCCAAAAATACCAACACTTACAGTAAATACCTAAAACTTGCCAAAAGTCCAATACAATTAGTCACTGATTCGCTATTTTTGCAACGCTGAACAAATGTAATCACTTATAGTCGCTGTTTATATTTATTACAAGGAGTTAAGATCAAATGAGAAGAAAATCTTTTCGAAAATACCCAAAACTACCCAGAAATACCCAAAACTTGCAAAAAATGCCAATCCGATTAATCACCGATTAATCCCGCCTAGACCGATTACAAGCTACAGGGGGGTCGACCGCCTCACTACCGATTTGCGATTTTTGAAACCTTGCTTTTACCTACCAACTTTCCCTCTTCCCAATTAATCCCTCTTCTCCTCCATCTCTTTTACCAACCAACAAAACCAGAGAAAAACATAAAAGAAGCCATTTACATATCTGCTTAAATGAGAATAAACAAACACAAACACTGCAAATTTTTTGTCTTCTTCTGTGTCGTTGGAGCGGCGAAGGTGGAAACGGCGAGGGAGGGTGGTGTCGTGGCGATGGCCGGCGAGTGGTGGCGAGCTAGCCACGTTGGAGTGGCGAGGTTGGCTCGTTACAACACTCCATGCTCTTACAATCATTGTTGGATATGATTATTTTTATAATCCAGTGATAGTATTAATTATAAATTACTTATGCTAACATCGTGACCCCGTACAATTCCACTGGATATTATATATTACTGTTTCTTGAGTCCAAATTAAACTTTACATTTATTAAATTGTCAAAGTCAAAAAACAAAAAAAAACCATCTCTTTCGCATGAACTTGAACCCAGGCCAAGTTGCCACTGGGCTAAGCTCATTTTCATTTCATATTTCGCCAAATTCTGTATTTATCATAGAGCTGATTTTTTTTTAATATCTCTTAATACCACGGCGTAGTAATGTACGCCTAATGTATAAATAGATGATTACAATTACTTATAACATTGTGACCCCGCAATTCTAACTATCATTCCATCTCTAAGCAGGCTTCCAGGCTATAGTAACTGCCTTCGGCCTATTCCTTAAGGCGATTGGTAAGATCAAAATTAGAAGATACAAAAGTTACTTTATTTGTTTTCTTGATATTCTGATATGTCTTTATGTTGCAGTACACCCATTCATTAAAGATGAGTCTCAAGGTTATATACATGCAAAATATCTATTGGACATTGTATGTAGTAAGATATATTATAATAAACCTAGCTCAAGCAACTACCATCAATATTACAACAGTTCGATTTTTGAAGCCACAAGAAGAAATTCATCCACTTTTATTAGAATTATTATACACTGGTTTCCTGATGCAATTTGGAGTACCAATGAAGATGGTCACAATTTTATTCAATATTCGGTGATCAATCGCTCAGAGAAGATTTACAACTTACTATATGAAATGAGCGAACACAAGAATATTTATAAAACAATCAAAGATTCATCTGGAAATACCCTTTTGCATTTGGCTGCAAGATTAGCACCTGCTAACAAATTGAATCTAATATCGGGGGCAGCTTTGCAAATTCAACGCGAACTACAATGGTTCAAGGTAATGTACTTTAACCAGTGACTCGATTTTTGAATTTTATTCAGCGTACATAAAATTCTTAAGGCGTATTATTATATATCTTCCAAGGTTAATATATCTTGTAATATTTATTAGGAAGTTGAACGTTTTGTATGTCCCTTAAACCGGATACAAAAGAACTCAGATGATGAAACGCCTGAAATGGTATTTTCAAGAGAGCACAAAGACTTGGTACTTGAGGGAGAGAACTGGATAAAGAAAACCGCCGAATCATACACGATTACAGCTGCACTCATTATCACCATTGTATTTGCTGCAGCTATAACCGTGCCCGGTGGAAATAATCAGGATTCAGGGATACCAATTTTTACTAACAAGACTGCGTTCACAGTATTTGCTATATCTGATGCGATATCATTATTCACAGCTGTTACATCGTTGTTAATGTTTTTATCGATCCTCACGGCGCGTTTTGCGGAACAAGACTTTCTCTTCAAGTTACCTACGAAGCTCATTATTGGCCTCTGTATGTTGTTCCTCTCAACGACAGCAATGATCATAGCTTTTGGAGCAACATTGTTCCTTGTGTTTGGACAAAGTAACTCGTCGATGCTTATTCCAATAGGTGCGTTGACATGCCTTCCAATTGCGTCTTTTGTGACCTTGCAATGTCCTCTTATTATTGAACTGATCACGGCTACATATGGTGGTGGTATTTTTGTTAGAGAAGAGAAGAATGGTTACTTCTACTGAATCATTATTAATCATGGGGGTCATTCCCTAAGGACATTGCTTAATGTTGTTAAATTTAATTGTTGTTTTGCTCTTATATGTAACACCTTGTAAATACAAAATACAAAAATGCATATCAGTCCATGTATCATTAGGGGCACCATACCTCCTCTGTCTCGAGCGCATGGATCAACGAGTGCCTGAGATACACCTTATCCGCTAGTGCCTTATAAATTTGATTATATAGCTAAGTTAACTATAACAATATTCGTCAATGTTTGCATGAAATTTTATGTGTTTTTTGAAAAATGGGCATGTCATGATCATGAAGCCAAAATACTTACCACCTAGCTTAGTGGTTTCTATGACCCCCCATGAGGATTAGCAAAGAACATACCTTTTTGGAATTCATATTGCCTGTACTTAGATATTCGCAATATTGACCCAATAGAAATAGTCAAATAGGAATTATTACAAATAATGGATGATTAACCGATATGTACCATTATTATAACAAAGTTTGTTCACTTGAAGAACTAGAATAACATGTAAAAAGTGAAAAACGTTATATCTTGCAATTATTTTTAGTGTATATACGAGAAAATGTCATTGTTATGACTTATGATTGTTAGTAATTTATTTTCCAGGCCCGTTAAAAGTTTGATACTACCAAAAGCCCATTGATACACGTACAGAAATTTCTATGAAGGTTCTTATTTAATTTTGACTAGAAATGCTAAGAAAATCAAGACTATCGAGCAACATTTTTATTACCATCTTAATTTCCCGTTGGTAAAACGGTTGTATTGCCTTTTTAAAAACAAAGATTGAATTGCGATCTCTAGAACATCATGCAAAGCTCGTTTATAGATCCTACCTCCCCATACTCAGCTGCGACAAAATTATATATTGGTGTTGTTGTCTTATAACTAATTACGACAATCATTTCTTTGTGATATTACTACTGCTAAAAAGTATGAATACGTTTCTTGGATAAACATACAAAAAACGTAGCTACCTCGTCTTTATTATTTAATTTTTATTTTTATTTTTTTGAACAAACAAACTTTTAAAACATACAGAAAAAGTTAGACACAATACACATCACACCTCGCTAGCGAGGTAAGTTCAAGATGAAATGATACATCCCAACTAAAAGAAATGTGGAAGAAGATGCAAGACGAGCAACACAATGAGGAACTTGGTTGGTATCTCGACTAGTCCACGAGAAAGACAAATCCATGTTCTTCGACCACAAACGAATATCAGCAACAAGAGCATCAATGCTCCATGGTGAGACACTTTCCGTGGATGAAAAGGAAATAGCTACCTTGGAATCGGATTCAACAATTGCATGGTACCAAGGCGTACCATATACGTGTAAGATGGAACTAGATGAATCACGTCCCACGATAGCAGTAGCGGCCTTAGAATTATTAAAGGCAGTATCACAGTTAATCTTCGCCAAACAGCCATGGGGGGAATCCATCGCGGAGAAGACTGTGAGGTTGACCTGTTAAAGACCATTGGCTGTTTAGTGGCCACAAAGCTATCAGAATTTAGAATTTGAGCATTAACTGAGGCCAAACTGCAATGAGGAGAAACAACGAAATATTCATAAACAAAGGAATTTCGAGCTTTCTAAATTGACCAGCAAATAGTCGCCACAGTAGAAAATATGCGAGTTACTTCTTTATATGAATGAGAATAATCAATAAAGATGTGTATGCGAAAATAAATGTTGGTACCTGAGGGCAAAGACCGCAAACTTAAGGAGGAGCCGAACCAGATTGGGCGAGTCCAATCACACTCAAAAAGTAAATGCTCGATTGGTTCCACACACGATTGGCATAACGGGCATGTAGGACCAGGCGGCAGTTTTTGTTGAAGAGATTATCCATTGTGGCAACGGAATTAGTGATAGCTTTACATAAAAACAGTTTAACTTTTGTTGCGCTAGAATATTCCATAATTTCATCCAAAACTTAGAAGATTTATTAGAGCTCGATTATGCCTTTGAATATCCATTTTTCCTCCATAAAAGAGCTTGTTTATAACCTGATTTAACTGTGTACTGACCCTTAGATTCAAAGTGCCATAGGAGCTTATCAGGAGAACCACTTTAGATATAGGAATTTTGATAATGGATTCAACTTCCGTGTTTTATACATGCTTATACAACTTCCTAATATCACATTTACAATTTTGGATGAAATTCGCTACTTTACTGGAATTTGAAAAGGGGCCAATAGGAGAACAAACGTAAAATTCTGCATTACAGGGAACCCACTTTTGAATCCCGTTACCGACCTGCCATCTAACACCTTGAAAAAGCAGGTCCCAACCATGGAGTAAACTAGTCCAAAGCCATGATGGCCGAGAACCACGTTTAAAGTGTTACAACCCGTGCCCAGTTTGACAAGAAATTATAACTTTTGACGCGAAAACGCATTGACTATAACAGATACTCTTTAACACTTATAAAACGACAAGAACCTATAACATTTGGCTCTTTAAAATACCCACGAAGGCGTATACTTGCATACCCTTCAAAACACTTTACACGAAAACTATAACACAACCCAACAACCTTACATTACACGAACACGTCGTATCCATGGAAATAGATACGCCATATTGGATCTAAGCACAATACGCCGTATCACCAAAGAGTGATACGCCATATTTACCCTGAATGTCAATATGATATATCCACACTCATGGATACGCCGTATTGAGCTTGTGGATACAGAACATCAGCATACTTAACTGCAGAAAACACCACATTCAACACAAACCATAAAGACTCCATTTCAACCTTATAACCTCTTCAATTATCATTCGTTTAGCATATAAACTACAACCACACATTCTATAACCCGTTATACGGTACAAACATACCTTAATCCAAGTACCCCTTTAAGACCGACTATTAACATACACTTTAACCATTTAAAGCATGACTATAACGTACCATTGCCAATCAAGTACTATAATGAACGTGACATACACTTTGACACATGACGACACCTTTATAACCAATAAAAGACTCACGGGGACACAAAGTGGACTTGAGCTCGGTATTCCATACTAAGCTCCTAAATACATACTACCTTATAATCTTCCGCATAACCAATCTCTAATTCAAGTCATAGCTCTCATGAACACCTACAAAACATTGGACGCTTAAACCGTAAGCGATAACGCTTAGTAACTAACTAAGTTAACACATGAGTAATACATCAATTCAAATATACGCATTATGAACACTTAAACATTAAACACATAATGCCATAACACATAAACATCGCCACATACCTTAGCCATTCCATAATCATGAACTACCACTTAAATCGACTAACTAAGCACGCTTCCTATCAAACCATACTCATTAATCCAAATGTTCCAACTATAACATCCATACTAATAAAACACATAATATGCAAACATCCTTAATTGGTTTTTAGTCCTTAGGAAAATTATTAAATTAACTACATACAATATGAATATTAAAAGCTTGATATATACTAGAAAATTTTGTGTCAAATTAGATACTTTTTCAAGTGGTTATCTTTAATATTTTTGAGTGAGAAGTGTTTTTATAATTAGTCCTTGCACGATAGAAAGGTGGCATTGTTACCGAAATCGAGGCCCGTTAAAGATTGGATAATACAAAAGCTCACACTGATGTCAGGGTAATGAAACAAAAAGCGGTACACAAGATAATTGAGTTGAAATAGACGAAAGGATATGTCTTGTACTGAAATTTCTAACATTCATTATTATTCCAACAAGGATTGCCCCGAAACCGCCGCGTTGCGGCGGGACTTGTTTCATATCGTTGATCATTGGACAATAATTGTTTTTAGCAGAAAGTATATGCATGTTTTTGTGTTCCATGCAGTTGTAGTTGCATACAATATAAACAAAATAGAACAACACTGGTAACACAAAACGCGAAATATTATAACCAAGTTGGTTTATAAAACAACTGTCAGAGGATTAGTCTTACAAACAACATAACCTTATGAAGGTTTACTTCTCAAATCTCAATTCAAAGATCCAGTTTAAAATAAGAAGATAATCGACCACATATTTCGCCTAATAGCTCTTACCTCATTATTCTTGGCGTCAAAACTTTGGCAAGAGTGTGTAAAATGGCTTGTCGTTCTTGTATGATTCCATAGTCCAAATACCATCAGCAAATCCTTTTGGCCCACCTGTAAACGAAACATATTTTCACCTTTTTACTACTCAAAGGGTTTTGGAACTTGTTTTTTTTTCTTGTCTTTACAAACACGCATTTATAAGTCGTTATAAAATAAGCAATTTAAGTTAATCCATTTGTTATGAGTGAGCTTGATTAAACCCCAACCTCAATACCACCCTCAACCAAAACAATAATAAAAAATATATATATATATGTATAAAAACTTGTGTAAAACTTTTTGAAAGACATACCTGCAAATCGAAAAACCTTTACTTGCAATCTTGATACCGGAATACCTCTAATCTTTGGATTAGACGTTGATACTGGATAAGAAAACATAATCAGAAACCAAGGCGGTGAGTGTATGATTATCTTCCAGTCTCTGTGTTCTGGAAAGTATATGTAAAGGCGGTAGCAGGCTATCAAAGACGATAGCAGGCCACGATAACGGGCTTGGACAGAGCAATTGGGCTGAGGAGAAAAGGAGTAGCCCTAAACGGTGCAAAAAGTACGCAACCCCAAACACACTTTTAATAGAAATGGTAGGAAAATACAACATGTTTTCACCCTTTTGCACTTATCACCTAAGAACACAACTATGCTACCTACAGCGCTAACTTGTATGAAACAGAAGCATGGTAAAAGTTTTTGCTTTTCGATGCGGTTAATCCATAATTAACACACATTATCAGAACAAAATACTTCATGTATATATAAACAAAATGAAATCAATTGTGACATTGAGTATAGTTATATTTAGTTACCTCGCCCCCTTAAGCGACATTTATGGTTATCGTCAACGTCAATTAACCTATCTCAGAAAGCAACCTGCATAAGAGAAGAAGGCAACAATGTACAGCCTGGTTGCTTGCGTAATGTTTGGGAATTGGGATTGCATATTTTTTTGGCTCATTGGGTTGATGCTTTTTAAAAGGCAAGAAGTATTTTGTAGCATTTGAATTGCTATTGGCCTTTGTTTTGCTATAAGCACCTACGAATAAGAAAACTGGCCATGCGTAGTTCAAAGTTCTTAAAGGCCACCAATATAAGCTGGAGATATAGAATACAAACAGCCACTAAATCTTAAAACATTACATACCTCAAAAACACCGTTTGATATCTCCAAGCTAGAAACATCAAAGGTACCACTACCAAGATTAAACTCAGCAATTATATTCTGTTTGTTGTTCAATCCATATAAAAGAGCAAGAGATGTCGGCTCATTGGTTATTCTCTGCACATCAAGACCAGAGTGCATGTAAAATACTAAAATCGATGGCACCAACATACAACACAATTCCGAATTGAATTTAATACAAAACTTTACTTTGACAGGTGTTGGGCTATAAAAGCATTATAAAATTCATATCTGATACGATATGCTAAAAAATTGCATTCACCCCATTCATATCTTATATGTTTTTAGGTTGAAACTTTTTTCATAGTTGCAATGGAAATGATAACCAAACCTGCTTCGCATTATGAGTCTACTACACTGAATTTCCATAGGGGCTGTAAAAAAGTGAGGCTGAAACCAAGACATGACGAAGTTAGCCGTTTTCCCCTCCGTTAAAGATAACCGGTTAAAGCAAACTGAAACGAAGTCGTTTACCTTTTCCTTACGCTAATGCTTTCCTAATCCCTTTTCTGCGTTAGCAGCATGAATTCTGATGATTTCAACGTACTCATGAGTCTTTTTGTCTAACTTCTATAGTTTCGATGTCTTCATATTCATCTTCGACGTCGTTGCGAAGAAACTGGGACAATTCTTAATTCACGTCAGATCTACCATCTTCTTGATTACTATCTGCCATTAAGAATTGAATAAAAAAATAAGAATCCATTTTAGAAATATTCAGGCAGTAATAATGAGATTTACATGCTTTGCTCATCTTTTCATCAGTTAATTCTCCATTTTTACAGCTACACAGTGAGCCTCACGAAGTTCTTGTGTCGCCATCCAATCCACTTCTATATCGTATCGCACTATCGCCTACAGTTGTTCTTCGACTCTGAAAACAAACATGAAACCTCCAGGTCGTTTGATTTGCAAGACAGTTTGGATGTTGAATGATATGACAGTAAACACAATCAAGAATCTGTGAATATGCATGTAGAAACAATAATTATAATTGTTAAAATGTTTAAAATGCAAGGCCAAACCTTAGGAAAGGAAGCCGTATACGTACACGGGATTTCCATATCACAAAGAATGTTATTGTTAATAGCCGTTGATGCTTCGTGTATTTGAGCTTCAGCATAGCGTGTTGTCTGAAATGGTTCCAAGCCGGTTCTGAGAAGCCTTCATACTCGTTACTAAAATATCATACTCATTACATAAACATATCAAATCGTTATAGATGTCACAATATAACTTACGTTGGAAAGGCGAAAAGGACAGAACCTGGCATTCTCTGTACGTCCATATTTCAGCAACCATGTCCCTCTCTTGAAAGAAACAATAGCTTGAAATACGATAGCAACATAAGATATGCATTTTTACAATAACCAAGACGTGATGACTTTCATTAAATAACCTGCCTAATGTTTTGGTCGTCGTACCTAGTCTTTAGTAGGTTAGTCCTCATTCTTTCGCAATGCCCTGCAAACATAACAATCAATGACAACGAAAACAATATGAAGGGCTTGCAAGGACCGTGGCCAAAAAATATCACCCTTAATTCAAGTGTTTTAACAAAAAGATTCGACCTTCAAAAAAATAATAAGAAGAAGAACTGCAAATCTCAAATCTTAAGGCTATATTTGTCTTCTCCCTTTGGAACCTCCACATTTTGGCAATCCACTTTTTCCTTCACCCTTGCGACATACCTTTGTGTACCTCTTTTTGAAGGTACGTGCCATAACAGCGGACACGGTGTTGTAGTCTCCGGCTCTCCGCTACCATCTGAAATCGCTAACATGAAACAAATGAAATCTAATTGTTTGAAAATTAGACACTTCATTATATAAAAACTTTAGACGGAAATTATATAATCTATATTTATACTACGTATAAAGCGCAAATCTCATGTTGATTTGTTGACAATTTAACACACGTGTTACAAATTAAGATAGAAAGATGAAACTTAGAAAAAAGAATATAACCTGAACAGCCGAGATACTGATGGCACCATCAATCACTCCAGCACGGATGCCCAGGCCCTGCATATGCAACACAATACTCTCTAAACTTCAAGAAGAGAGCAATCATAAAATTAAGAATCTCCTACTGGAGTGAACTTTAAGATGTCTAATGAATCCAATTATAAGAAAAAAGGTACCTGACCCATGTCACCAAGTATAAGATCACCATTAGTCTCGCGCTCCAATGCAACATCTGAATAGGACAAATATTACATGTAAGTGTGCACAACTAATATTTTTAGTAGCGTTCGCTTCGAAAAACAACACATTTCATAACCAATACATTGACATCGGAAAAGCAACTTTAAATGTAATTATAGAAAAACCGAAAGTTAAAGCTGGTTTAAAGTTGACGAAAACAAACTTACGACAATTGTTATAGTGTCAGGACTTTTATCAAACACCTGGTCGGCAACCCCCTTCAATATATTCACATACTAAACCCCGTCACTTTACCTTTGAAACGATAACTGAAAGCAAAAAAAATGATCAAATACTGACACGAAACACTATCAGTATTGACCCAATCAAGATTAAACATTACTTAAACCCTCTCAACCTAAAGAAAATATAAACCTCAATAAATGAAATAAATAATCAAAAAACAATACCTGATTAAGCAATTTGATAAACATAATCAAAAAACAATACCTGATTAAGCAATTCGATGCTGTGTACCAGCATCGTTTATTAAAAAAAGTACTGAATCATAACATACCAGCAGACAAAGCACAAACCCACCAGTGAAGTAAACCGACTCTCGAGAACAGTGCAAAGGAGATGATGGATTTGAGTGCGGGTATATATCCAGAAGCTGCGACTACAGATATGTATGAGTGAGGCGGTCAAATTGTACCTTCTTTTTCACCATCATATAACGGGAGTAAAAAACAGCCCGGCGAAGAAGCCCAAAAAAAACATCTTAGCCCAAGCAGCCCTAAACGACAGCACATGACACCGTTTTGTGTCCCCAAATAGTAATGACATTTATGTTAGATGTTCAAGTTTAACTTTACACTTAGGGTATGTTTAGAAACTATGGTATAGTTTATAAACTCAGTATAGAAGTTGTTAACATTAGCTAAAGCTGATAATACGAGCTATAAGTTATATCTTTTTCAATAAAAGTGTTTGGTAAGTTAATTGTTAAATGTAATTATAAGATGTAAAACGCGTAAAAGGACATATACATAATTATAAACAAATGTTTAGAGGGTATATCGATAATTTAAAGTTTTAACACTCAAAATGTTTAAAAAGCTTCATGAATCACTTTTCATTTAGGGTATTTGTTTGAAATAAAACTTGAAGTTAATGATCCAAACGTGTCCAAACGAATTATTTATTTTAAAGAGATTATTTTATAACAAAAACAACATTCCCAAAAATTTCTTGCCAAACGCGCCTTAGATAGTTTTATATGCTAGAGTGTTCAAATACAAAGAAAATGTCATTTGAACACGAGGATTGGAGATGACATGATGTAAATACGAGCATCTTCTAAACGAATGATTTTTTCTTGTTGAGGTTATTTGGAGAGGGTGAGTCTTTATAGTCAGATTTACACGGCTTCAGCCGGTTAATTTTAGGATCGTTTTAGACTCTTCTCTGACTGCCTTTAAATGTAGACACCTAGCAAGGCATCCTTTACCTCTTCTAAACAACGAATACCTTACTATAAGACCATTTGTGTGCGATGTTTAAATTCAAGCATCTTCTTTTATAAATTATTTTATAGTAGTTTTCATTTATTAATGTTTATATTGTTTAAGGTACGTATACAATATTTTTGTTTATGTTCAATGGGTTTAATCACATGATGACAATGACATTTTGTGAATGACGACAACATATTCCAACGAATTCGACATACACATTCTTTCGTTGTTAGATAAGCGTATGGAGATATCTTTAGCCCAACATTACAAGAATGGAATATGGAATCCAATGATCTTTGGTTAAGAAAGGTATAAATTAAAGTATTAGCACATATACCTCTCACGCTCTCTCCATATTCCAATTTTGATCAACCTAGTACCCAATTTTAATTTTTATTGACCAATTACGTGGTTTGGTTTTCTTCAAATACATTTTTTTTCTCTGAGAAATGGTCATGGTATTTCCCTTTTTTATTTATAAATGAGTATATGCAATCTCCCAATCCTGCTTCTTTTTAAACGAAACAAATACAAAGTATATATAAAGCAACAACAATCGGAAGGGACAAAATTTTACATGGTTTTTATACCACTTGAACCCCTAATATACTACTGCAAAACTATAAGAAATATATTGTTAAATATATCAAAAGAGTGAAATAATAAAACCAAAAACTAAATTAATATTGTCCTTTCCAAAGTTTCCATACACTAAATACCAACTCTAACTCTACAAACGACCAATGTTCCAAAATTTGACCACCGGCTCATGGAAGTTCAAAACCAATAAAAAGTGACCAATGTGATAGAAAGGAAGAACCATAACCGAAATGTATATATAATGTATTTTTCGTTCATTAATGTTTGATTTTTTTTTTTTTTTTTTTTTTTTCATTTTTCTTTTTAACTTATTATTAATGTTTGATTGGTTTAAGATATTTATATAGTATTTTTCTTTTATAGAAAAATTGTGTTTAGTGGGTTTCATCACATGATGGCAATGATATTTTGTGAATGCCGACAACCATATTCCAACGAAATCGCGACATATACATTACTTTCATTGTAAGATAAGCATTGATAGATATCTTTAGTTCCAACATTACAAGAATAGAATATGGAATTCAACGATGTTGAAAGCAAAGATGAAGTTAAGAAAAGTATAAATTAAAGTATTAGCACATATACTTCTCCGGCTCTCCCCATCTAGCAAAGTAATTTTGTTTTTTTCTTTGTTATTTGATTCATTAACGCAACACCACCAATTTTGATAAATCTAATGCCTAAGTTTAATTTTTATTGACCAATTACGTGCTTTGGCTTTGCCACATAAAAAACTAGACGAGTACCCGTGCATAGCAACGGAATTTTATAGCGGCATATAGTTTTTGTGATAAAAAAAATTTATGGGTTAGAAATGAAAAATAATAAAAGTTTGAAGATTTTGGGATTAAACATAATGTTTTGAAGCCCGGTTCGACCCTGGTGGTTCTATTGGTTGAACCGTTCCGGTTAAAAAAACGGGTCAATTTAAACCAGGTCAACCCGACGGGTTGGGTCAAAAAACGAATCAAATTAAACAGGGTTAACCCGCCGGGTTTGAAGCGTCCCGTGTCAACTCAATTTTCGATGTGTATTAATAGTTCTATTGATTTAATTTGATTTCTTCAAAAACTTTTTTTTTCTCTGAAATGATCATAGTTTTATCTTCTTTTATATATAAAACGATTATTTGCAATCTCCTAATCATGGTTGTTTTTTCCCCTGAAGATACATCAAATTATTATATAATCACTAACAATGAAACAAATACAAAGTATATATAAAAAAAACCATAATCGGAAGGGACCAAATTTTACAACGTTTTTATACCACTCGAACCCTTAATATTATAACTGCAAGAAATAGATTATGTATTAAATATACGAAAAGGGAATACAAATATAAAATTGTCCCTTCCAAAGTATCCACACACTAAAATACCAACTCTAACATCTACAAATGTTATGTATCGTGAATATGCAATTAAGCACCATATAGACTTCACAAGCCCACTGTAGTGTATCTAAATTTGCATGCTTTGACGGTTCGGAAGCAACGAAGCAAAGAATCACAATCATGCTTCATGAAGCAAGGAATCTGAACGTGGCTTTTGTTAGCATTAAGTTACTTCATCTTTTAGTTTAAATATGTAAGAAGATGGATGGAGGATTCACACAAAGAAAGTAAAAAAGATACAAATTTTAACTAAGATCAAAATGATGAATGTGTTGGAAATGTATATATTTACAAACATGTGAATGTCCGGATTCGAACTCGTGACCATGGGATTGCACACATTAGCAAATGAGAATTAAAGTTAATAATTAATGTTTATGTTTACGATTAATTATTACACATTAAGTCCGGTTAACGATCGTTAAGTATTTAACGGAAAAATGACTAACGACCGTTAAATGGAAAAGAGAAGGACTAGAAATGGAAAACTTGGAAAAGTTATGGGTTGGGCTTTGGGCTTTCCATCATGGCCGGCCATAGGGGCTATTCTAGGCCTAATCCCAACTTGTTCCCTAAGTTTTACTTAGTATATAAGGAGGGGTAGGTTCTGGGTTTCATACATGACAGCATTGAATTAACCCTAGATCTCTCCTCTCCTCTCTCTAGTCTAA
Organism: Chrysanthemum lavandulifolium; assembly: GCA_022545495.1. Classification (NCBI taxonomy): domain Eukaryota; kingdom Viridiplantae; phylum Streptophyta; class Magnoliopsida; order Asterales; family Asteraceae; genus Chrysanthemum; species Chrysanthemum lavandulifolium. The sequence goes on from CM040241.1 coordinate 50,971,037, forward strand.
TATTCGGCCGAACACCCCAATAGTAAGGGAGTTTGGTTTCGTTTTTTCTTAAACGAGGACTTGTGTTAGATCTAGCAATCGCTTGATTCGTTTGGTTAATTCGTGTGTACAAGAACGTGGTTGTAAGACATTATTCTTACACCAATAAGTACTTCTTTGGTTTGCTTTGCTCGAGGGTTGTTTTGCTTTGCTCGAGGGATTTGATATTCAAGAGAGTACGTTACGCATACTTTCGGTTAATTAATTTATTTGTTATGATCTTAAGTCTTCCATTGTGTACTCTTGATGTCTTTATGTTTTATTGTATTTTCTATATCATAAACTCAACGGTGGCATCACGAGCCTTGTATAACAAGTAATTAATTCTTGAAACACATAATTAAAATAAACATGAATGTGTTATTATTTGTATGCTTAGATCTAGGGTTTGCAAAACCTAAACCCTAATTTTGAGGCGTTTTATTTGGTGCCCTAATTAGGGTTTTGTAAACTATTGTTTTAATTGGATTAGAAACCCTAAGATGCATGCAACTTTATGTGTATATGCGTAACTCGTTTAATTGCATTAATTGTTAAGTGTAATTGATATCCATGATAATTATCTCGCATGTTTTATCATGGATCCGCTTTTTATTGTATGTCTTTCATGTTTTAAGTGATATACATTATATTATGATAGATCTTAATTGGGAAGACCTCAATAATTATTAATTTAATCAATTATGTGCTATGTGGTATATATTTAGTTTTGACTTACATAATCGATGAATCGATGCATGTGGTTCACCTTGTACATAGATGAAAGCGGTGGAAGTCTTAATTAAATATATGCATATTGATGATCTAAATTGGTTATTAATAAGATTTATCAAAACCGTTTGCATGTGGCTATTTGATATGCATGACTTTTATTTGTTATGCTTTCATTGTTTATTTGTTTATTTTTCAAATACTTGCTTGTTTGTGTTTTGAAACAAGGGTATTTTACAAGAAAAATAAAGCGACCTAAGCAATGGTGAAACATGTATTTTTAAGAATAGTAATCATAATCGTTTAATTGATTGATGACTTTGGTACAAATGTGAACGGCTCACCCATGAGAATGAACTAATAAAGGGGTTTAAAGAAGTGCTGACAATAATTGAATGGATGTCTAAGGTTGTGCTTTAGCACGTGCAGTCCTCTCACTTGTAAGTTCGAATGGAGCTACTTAGTAAGCCATTAAATGTGCAAGCTCATCTTAAGGCGAATTAGTTTTAATTCCATGCGCCACTTTGGTAATTATCCAAACACTAAGTGTTTACACTTATGCAAAAGTACGGTATAATGGATGATAATTAACACTAATTCCTTGATTGGTGAACCCAATACCTCAATTAAAGTTTGATGATGAAAAGCTTATACATTAAAACAAGATATAAATGTTTTAATAAAACTATGCTACAAAGATGAATGCATGACATTTTGTACATATTTGATTTAACATCAAAACTATTACCCTTTAATTTAAGTTATATGCCATCCAACGAAACGGAAACACCTAAGATTACCTTTTATTTGCGTGAGATCGTGACTTAGATCAGTAATCAAAGGGTAAAATGTCCACGTGTCGTGAGAGCGGGCATGGACGATTTTGCGGTTTCTTAAGTTGGACAACTTAATTGAGTTTTGTAGTGAGAACCGCAACTCAAGGCATAAGATGGGATAAAACATGTTTACATGGCAATTGAAATTGGCTATATGTAAATCCCATAAATCTAGGAATTGCAATTGAAATTGGCAATTGAGCACAAGCTCTACCACTTTGTATAAGGTTCATTACTAGCGGATCAACCGACGTGATGAGATTATGACAATTTGGATCCTAGTTTTCGATGAAAATTAAATGGTTATATGTTTATGAACCATGGGTGTTTAATTTTCTTGAAAAGGTTAATTATCGAAAATACTAAAATTGAATTTTGTAATTCTTTTGAATGTATAATTGCAACATTTAACCGTAAACGAAGTTTAGTCTTTGATCAATAAATTGTTCCATTCTGCTTTCAAACAAATGTTTGATCGAGAATAATTTACCGAAAAGACAAACGAAGTCTCTTTTCCATGGGAGAAGCATGAGACTCAATCCTATTCCTTTTCATGAATGAGAAAGGTATAATAGGAACATTTGAATTGTCTAAATTCTAAATGTAACTCATAGCAATGATTGCACATCTTATTTTCCATAAAGATTTCATTACCTTCATTTGGTGAATGAATTCTTTTGTAACAACATGAATGTTGGTTAACTAGAAAATATGTATGAGTTACTAAATTAGAAGCTAGACTAATTATCGCGAAAATTGGTAAAAGCAAACTAGCATATTTTATCTAGTTGTTTTGCTTTAACCTTTAAAGGTGCTACATACCATTATGGGCATGGTAGGCACATTAAGGAAGAAATTGCATACCCAATTTTTCAAGTTAATAACTTTGATGGATAACCCATCATTCATAGAGTAGAATACACCTTTTAGTACATTAGTAATGATTACGTATGGTTCTTTAAAGGTGTAGGAAAGTAAAAAGCAAGCAAGTTGTTTTAATCGGTTATGCAACACTTACAATGTTGTCGATTCGGTGGGAGCATTTGTGTTGCATTCTTGAATAAGAAGTTGTTTTAATGATTTCTAATTCATTGGAGCTACAAGCCTTATTTCCTGTGTAGTAACCCAGATTATCTTCAAAGATAATTACTTTCCAATTGTAGACACTTATGTTTTAAGGATAGTCGTGTACGTTTCCTTACTAAACAATATAGTTCTACATCTACTTGTTATATCTATGACACAAATCATATTAATCAAATAAACGAACGTGCATCGTGTTGTTTATCTGCTACATGATGTTGTTCCATGCACAAGTGGGAGAAATCTTTATTGTGTGCAAGATACAACACATATAAATATGATTTAAATGGATTCTCTTGATCGCAAGGTAAGAGAGTTACGTTCTAATAGGAATTATATATTTTATATGTATGATTGCCTGATTAAGAACATGTGTCAAGATGATAACAAAGACTACTTTATTTTCAAAATTTATGTCATTCAATATTTAAGAAACACTTGTAGTTACAATTTATGTTACATGAGAACGTGAACTAGATTATAGCCCAAGGTAAAATATCCACGTGTCGTGAGAACGAGCATGGATGATTTTGCAGTTTCTTACGTTGATTTTTCATGGAATGACATAATTAAATGAAGTAATCTAATACTATTTTGAATTTAAGTATTCGTTGAATGACTTAAATATATGTAGTAAGTATTAACTTGAAATATTAATTGAAACACGGTGGTGTTCATAATTACTTTAATTAAAAATGTTTATGATTTTGTAAAGTCACAAACATGAAGTCTTTTAATACAAGACTTACAATATAAAGTAAGACGTTAACTTGCTATGTTTTAAGACATATGCATGAAGTCAATGAGGTGATCAATGACTTATAACGTATAGTGGGATTATAAGCGATATGTCTTTTGACTTGGTCGAAAATACTTGTGTTATAATACATGCAATTGACTTGGTAATTCTATTGTACCATTAAGTTTTACTTTGTTGGTAAATAGATGAGCCAAAGAGTAGATGGTTATCTTAAATATTGTTAGATTATCTTACAATATTAATTCTAATGAAATACCATAGTTTTATGGTATGTTCGATTAGAAGAATCAAAATCTATTGGCATGTTTGATTCAAGATAACTATAGTTTCTTCCAAAAGTTATCAAGGTTAGAATATTGAGTATAGATTGAATATACTCAATAAGACTCAACCTAGAAGATTAATAAGACACCATTTGTTTATGGAATGTGATGAATCACATTAAGTCTTATAATGAAGTTCAATTTGTTAAACCGCTTGTATAGTGAGTTGTAACAAAATAATGTTAGAAGCTCACAATGTTTTTGTAATATCCCAAAAGAGAACAATGTATTGTTACTCTACTTGCTAAACTATTTAAAGGTAATCTTTAAATTGTTAAAGGCAAGTGGGAGTTTTGTTTAAGATCTTGAAAGATTGAATTACAAAATACATAATCTTCTAAAATACACTAGCAAATATCATGATGAGGTTAAACATGTAAATGATAGACCTCAATATGATGGAATTGTCATTCATAGATCCGTAAGGATATCTCGGATATTTAATATCTTTGAGGAATATGAGTTCTGAGGATCATGGTAAGCTGTTAATCATAATGATAAATTTACCAAATGTTGAATTGTGGAAAATCAATCATACTATGAATGTAGAGATCTTGTCCATAAAGATAATCAACTTTAGATACTTGGTTTATCTTAATAATGAATATGAGTTTCTTCAAAGGATGGAAACCCTAGTGGTTTAAACCTTTATGTAGAAATCATATGGACAATATTACACATATTTAATGCATGTCTAGTGATAATAATATTAATCATATTTAAGCAATTAACTATGATTGAATATTCTTTACTAGATACATTAAATAGAAGTATAAAGATTATAATTGTCATACTTAGTTTCATTGATATGAAATTTTGATAATGAATGTCATAACTCTTTGTTGTGGAATTACTTTTGCGAGGACGATGAGTAATACAAAGAAGTTTTATGAATTCAAATAATCCTTGGATATGTACAAACTGCAAGAATCCATGAATGGATATATGCAAGCATCTAAGAGATGTTTCTTATGTTTAATATTAAATCCATGTTTGATTTAATAATTAAAATAAGATAGCTCATAAGTATTCCTAAAAGCTAGTGGGAGTATTATTTTAAATCTTATATGTTGTATGGGCAACTACATTCCACCTAAATTAAGTTTTAGTTGGGAATGAACTTCGTTTGTAAGATTTGGAAATAAGATATACAACCTTGAAAAATATGTTTATTATTAGAAACATATGCGGTAAATAAATGAGTCTAATAGAACATGATGAATACATATTTTTGACATTATATAATATGAATGAGATCTTAAAGTTTAACTTGAAGATTCATTATGTACATCATGTTGTGTATAAGATTGTTGTGTCATGCTTGGTTACAAGATGATTTGACAACATTGAAAGTTGTTAGTGTAATAAATATTTTAAAAGGAATATGTTTGGATTTAGAATCTCATTCCACAGTCTGGATATGCTCCTAGATTCTATGGACGAAAATATGGCAATTATTTCATAATTGTCATTGCCAACAAACTTGAGTTTGGTAGGCACCAACATTACACTATAACCTGCTCAAGTTTACGGATGTTTAAAGAGCATATTGTTGTACACAATGATCTTTGGTATAATTGAGATGACACTCAATTCTAGTCATGGTATCGTTGGTGATGACCATGTTGACTAGTTATGCTCGATTAAGAGCATAGTTGCATTATACATTAAAGAATAAAGAATACTTTAAACTTTAAGTGTTGAAGGATGATTGTCATAAAAGGGTGGTTCGGTTATCACATACCTTATGGAATGATATGACAATATCAAGATATGTGTAAACACATACAAGAAATTCAATTATTGAATTTTGAAATAAGTATTCTCAAAATTCTTGTAGATCAAAGTTAGTTGAAATTATGCCTTGTCAACAAGTATGAGTTGCATGACTTGTGGCAAAAATTCATTAAGCGAGAATTATCATGCATTGATCTATTTAGTATTTGGATAAAAGATGTTAAACAATTATTATTTATAATGAATTAAAGTACGTATATCGCTTAATTTCATTTATAATATTGGTCCTCGATTTGCATGTTTAAATCCTTGAATAACTAAAGTTATTCTAAATAGTCCGTTGTCAATCAATAACATGGGAATGATATTGAATTAAGACAAATCTGAGTATTAGTTAGAATATACTTGAAAGTATATTGATGCGTAGCATGACTAATTTCGATGATATTCAATGAATCGAGTATAGGACTTATCCCACCCGCATGATAATACTTTATGGATCTTTGTCATTAAGTATATCATGGATATTTATCCTCGACTTGAGATACAAGAGATATGTCATGGATGTAGTGCATTTTGTGAAGCAATCTAACGCTATCGTGGCGGTAGTTATAAGGGTTGTTTTCGTAAGTGTTGAAATTTATGAATCCCGCTTGTAGTCAAATGGGATTTGTTTCCTCAAATTTATTTTGAAGTATAATACTCTTGGGCCCTCGTAGGATTGTTAAGATGTTTGTATGGCCATACCCAAGGTCTTCGTTCGGAAGAATTGGTAATCTTAATAAATCATATAAAGCGAGAAGCAGAATAGTTAATTAAGAAATGAGTGAGATCCATATTCTTATTAACATGGTATTAGAAACAAAGGATGAATATGATGATGAATCATCAAACTTGGTTTTCTCCGAAAACCATACACAAGTTGTACCGGGCATTGGCGTGTTGCAGACGCTAACTAATGTCATTTCACGTTTGTAAACATATCCAGTGGAGTCGTTGGAAATGTATATATTTACAAACATGTGAATGTCCGGATTCGAACTCGTGACCATGGGATTGCACACATTAGCGAATGAGAATTAAAGTTAATAATTAATGTTTATGTTTACGATTAATTATTACACATTAAGTCCCGTTAACGATCGTTAAGTATTTAACGGAAAATGACTAACGACCGTTAAATGGAAAAGAAGGACTAGAAATGGAAAACTTGGAAAAGTTATGGGTTGGGCTTTGGGCTTTCCATCATGGCCGGCCATAGGGGCTATTCTAGGCCTAATCCACTAACTTGTTCCCTAAGTTTACCTACTAGTATATAAGGAGGGTGGGTTCTAGGGTTTCATACACTTGCATTGAATTAACCCTAGATCTCTCCTCTCTCTCTAGTCTAATATTCGGCCGAACACCCCAATAGTAAGGGAGTTTGGTTTCGTTTTTCTTAAACGAGGACTTGTGTTAGATCTAGCAATCGCTGATTCGTTTGGTTAATTCGTGTGTACAAGAACGTGGTTGTAAGACATTATTCTTACACCAATAAGTACTTCTTTGGTTTGCTTTGCTCGAGGGTTGTTTTGCTTTGCTCGAGGGATTTGATATTCGCAAGAGGTGCGTTACGCATACTTTCGTTAATTAATTTATTTGTTATGATCTTAAGTCTTCGTTGTGTACTCTTGATGTCTTTATGTTTTATTGTATTTTCTATATCATAAACTCAACGAATCGCAACTTCAACTCGAATGCAAGTTTCATAGTGAATGTTGGTGAAACATACCCATACCCTTCACATGTTATTGCCCCAAGTTTCGCTACCATGAAGTCGGCGGTAAGGATACATATAATGTGTGGAAACACAAATTCTATGTCTCTTAGAGAGTCATCAAATGTATGGTTTCATCGACGGTCGGTTCCCAAGTCCTGCGGGAATGGGAAGGAGAAAGTGGGAGATTTGAAGGCATGGATTATATCCGATGCCCTTGTAAAGGTTGGATTCTTGGTTCACTTTTCGACGGGTAGCCAAGAAGGTTGTCAATAGTCTCAAACCCAAACACAAGAACACATATTTCAAAGGCAAAAGATGTATGGGATGAACTGCAACGCAGATTATGGTCCTTCAGTTCATGAACAAGCGGCCGGTACAATATTTCCTTTGCTAATCAAAGTTTTATTTATTTGGTTTGTGATTTAGAAATAGTTAAAATTATGTAGCTCTCGGAGCGTTGGCGGATCCTAGATTTTTAAACATGTGTGGCACAATTTTTTTTCTCTCACCCCATGTTTTACGTATAGGGTAGGTCTCGCTTGCGAATCTAAAAGATATGATCCATTGTAGCACAATATACCACTAGTTTGTGCACGACATGGCTCAATTTATGAAAATCGCTCACATATATATATCAATGTACATAGATTAGCTTATTTTTGTTAGTTTTTTCAGTCTTGTTAACTGTGATGAATATGTTTGTATGTTTGGGTTTTGGTTATCCAAGATTATAAGTTTATCTATCCAGTTTAGAATATTTGATATCAATTTTGTTTTAAAGTTACAAATGACCATGTAACATTTACATGAGTAAAATTTTACATCTATGCACTCAACAAGTGTATTATAACCATGTAAAGAATACAAAGAATCTTTTAACCGTCATAAAATAAAAAACATTAATCTATAACCTTTAATCACTTATATTATTTGCAAGAGAAAACTTAAAGTATCAAAAATATAATGTGATTGATACCAGCGCTGTACTAAGAGCATGAGGAATGCACAAACCATAAAAGACTTGACATATTTAATAAAATTAAATTCTTGGTGTGAAAAGCTTTTGGAAAAACCTATTACTCCAATGGTAAAAGCTTTTAACAATAACTTTTTGGAATGAAAATGCAAGAGTAGTTGTGGCCTGAATGTATACATCGATTTAAATAATGTTATAGTACAAAGCTACAAAGACTTGAAGAACTAGAAGTCTTTGAGAAAAGCTTTTGAAAAGCTCATATATGCAATGCAAAAGAGTCTTTCAAAGACTTGACCAAATAGTGAAAAGCTTTAGAAAAAGCATTGCAGATGCAAATGTTGACTAAAAATAAAATGCAAAGATAAAGGGAGTAAATAATATAAAAATAGAACTTCCTAAAAGATAGTAAAAGGAAATGGCCAAGTGAGTAAGAAAATGACAGAAGTCATAAAAGCTCATCTCCTTCCTCTTATTCAACCTGAACTTGCCTATTGTAACTTAATATTTTACCATGTATATATCTACATAGAACTTCATAAAATATCTCTATATCACATGAGCAATCCATATCATGTGGCACATGCGGCCAAGCTTTGGCTCCGCACCTGTCTCATAGTATCTCCAGTAGTGATTTGAGGAATGACTTTTACTGAACAAATAATTTTCAATAGTTTTTTTTTTTTTTTAATCATTCGAGCACAACTTTTTTCATGAAACTTTGAAGGAATTACTTGATGAATACACTTCTCAGTTCTCACATAACTTATTAGGAGTATTTTATAATTGACATGTACACATAAATCTTTCGGAAAGATTTTCTTGCATTTGAAGTATTTCTTAGGCAAAAGGTTTTTTTTTTTTTGGTAAGAAAAGTGTTTGAGATAAGATGTTAGTGTTGGGTTAGTTTGCTCTCATAAAACTTATAATGACATGCCAATTGATTAGTTAATATAATGGTGTATTTTGTTTCATTTTTTTATTCGACAACGTATGGCTTGGGGCTCTCTCATGTTTTGAACTTAAAAGTCAAAGACCTATGCAATGATCGATCTACTGACAATCAACTTTCTTTTAGTTTCATTCTGACCGTTTTTAGAGATGTACTTTTTATTTTTACGCTAGCATTATAATTGTGACTTTACCGTTTGGCCGTATATCTGGTATTTGCATTTTTACACCCCTTGCCCTGAAGTAATTTAGTGTAAATTCAAGTACATACTCTTGAGATGCTGTTACCAATTGAGCGTTAAATCTGAAGCTATATATATGTTAGAGTTTTTCTTAACCTGGATAACCAAATTGAAAATTTTGATCATGTAGAAACAAAATTAACGCCAAGACAAGCAGAATCGGTAATACAAGTGAGCTCTATATCTGAAGCTGCAAAATCAAAAGACGAGCCAAAAGAACAAAAGGCCAAGAAAGAAAAGATAGATATTCATAAGTCTGTTCTATACGGAGACACAGATTCTGTAATAGACCAATTAAACGAAGTTGGTCTCACACCCTGGGACAAACTCACGAATAATGGAAACACAATACTCCATGTAGCAGTGGGTTCTTCTACCAAGAATCATGAATTATTAGCGAAATTGTTGGAAATGACACCGACAGAGAAACTGTTAGATATTATAAATTCAGATGGAAGCAGTCTTCTTCATGTTGCTGCTATTGGTGCCAACATCGAAGCTGTCAACATGTTGGTGGAAAGAAACCCAGAATTGTTATTAGCGAAAGACAAGGAGGGTCATACTCCACTTGCCTTATCGGTTTCCAATATGCATACCAAGACATCTCACTGTTTGTTTGAGCACATGAAAGAAAAAGGGCATGGTTCTTACTTTTCAGGCAAAAGTGGTGAGGAGATTGTCGTTCTTGCTATATCTTGTCAGGATTTTTGTAAGTGTCGTCTATTGTCTTCAAAGTTGTGATGAGCTTGTCATTTTATATACCACTAATTTTCTGAAATATGTAGGCTTAGCAAACATGATAATCAATGGTTACCCCGATGCTATACTTTCTGATAGTGATGCTGTGTTGATGGCTTTAGCTCAAAACTTTCCACGTGAACCCAATTTTTGGGAAAAAGGTAATGAATTTGTTTCTTTAATATTTCAATTAATCAAAGTTCATGTACGCCAATTTTTAATTTACGTTTCAGGTTGGAGAGAAGATTTCGAAGGGATTATTGCTCCCTACTCAGATACTATTATCAGACTTCAAAACTATGCGGTGGCGGGTCGCCAACCTGCTATACAGATATTAGTTATTCTTTTCACCATTCTTTTTTATGGTACGTCGATGATAAACATTACGAGTAGTAAATAAGAAGAACATGAAAAAAAAAATTAAAAGAGAAGAATTTGATTACTTTTTCAACTTCATATTTAAGGTTCCTTAAACAAAATAAGGTAATTTTTCATTTCCCAAACTACTATTAAACTCCTATTTTTCACAGATTTTTTAATTACGAATTCTTTGTATCATTACAAACATAGACCCTTTTTAATAGTTTGACGTTAAAAAATATTTGAAAAGAAACAGTTCTATTGAAAGTAGAAAGGACCTCCTACCAGAGAAGTGAGGATCGAACCCCGACCCAGCGCCGAGAGGCGAGGAGTTTCCAACCGATCCAACCCTACTGTTTAAAATTTAAATAAGCAATATAACAAATAAATAAAATGTAACTAGTTTGTCACAGTTTTTGGTTTTATGTAGTCTAATAATTGTTTGACATGTATATAACTCACACTTTTAAATTTTGAACTTTGTATCCCTCCGTTATTGATAAACAAAATGGTAAAATTATCACAATATACACACAAAAGTCGAAATTGAAAGTGTGAGTTATATAAAGGCCAAATAATTAGTACTACATAAAACCATAATTTGTGACAATTTAGCTACATTTTTTTATCTTTCCCTTTAAATCGTGCACAAAAATACTATGGAATTTGATGATCTTTTAGAAAGAAATTGAAGGATTTTTAATCCCAAACCTCCAAATTATTGTGGATTCTTTTGGAAAAATTTGAGTTAAATTCGAGGAGGGGCAAAATTTTTTTTTGACCTACAGGAAATATGACAAAAATAAACAAGCAATATTTAATCACAAATGAAATTTTTAAAAAACTATATCACAAATAAGTTTTGAAAAGAACAAGGGCCTAACATGAAAATAACAAATAAAAACAACTTTCTAAAAGACAAGTAAAGTAATAAAAAAGACAAAGTACAAAAGCTGTGTTTTTTCTCTCTCTACCTTCCTTCTTCCCCTTCATTCATAAGTCTTCTTCTTCCTCCATTCTTTATCTAAACATGAAACACACATTTTTTAAATATTACTCATTTATTCAACTGAAATGTTCCAAAACAACGACAAATCAAACCTTCTACAAGGCTGAAACTAACTTTTAAGGGGGGCAAATTAAAAAAATACCTCTAAAACTCAAAAAATCTAAACTACAAAATTTTCCGGTGGGGGGCACGTGCCCACCGTGACCCCCCCTTGGCTCCGCCCATGTTCTCACGATGAAATTTTATATAAGAATGTCTATTCTTGTGAGAAGGTAAAACTATTAAACTTTTTTTTTTTTTTAATTTTCTTTTTCTTGTGTCTTGTTTAGATAATTTTTTAAATAACTTCCTAATACTTTTTCTTGAAAGCTTTTTGACAACTAAATAATTCTTTTGATATCTATACTACTATATAAAGATTTAAGTTGTGGCCCACAAAAATTAAGATAAGGAGCTCCAATCATCGAATTGATACGTATCACTTCTAACTAAAAATAACAAAAAGGAGGAAATTCTAACAAACTAAAATAAGGAGCTCCGATAATAAAGTGACATGTGCCACTTCTTAACTAATTAATCACCTTTATTTTAAATTTAAATATCTTTAATTCGTTTAATTTTTTATGATCTAATTTCATCATATTTTCTAAAATTTTGTGCTATTTAATTCAACATCCATTTTGATATATTTTGATGAGTTTTAGTTTTTACATTTTTAAGAGGTTTATTTTATTTTGATTCAAATTTTATAACTTTAACCTTTATTTCAATCAATACAAAGTTGATGTATCAAAATCATTTACTTTTGGGAGAGTGTTTGTGGTAAGAGATTGTGAATGTCTTTTATATGCGAATAATGGTGTCACGGAAAGATACTGAAACCCAAACAAACACATACAACTAACACATATACATTTGGGGTGTTGTGAAACGAATTCACTAGCGGGTAGGGAATTGCGAGGAGAGTTGGGTTAGCAATTCATTTACTATATTTATCATGTCATGTGCACATGCAGATCCGACTAGTATTATATAACACGAGATGAGTTCAATGCAGAACAATTTTTATATAAAGAACAAATCATGCAATCTCATCCATTCATTTTTTCCATCAAACAAAAAAAAAACATTTTTCATCTTTTTTTTAAAACAACGTATCTTTTAAACGGTAAACCTTCAAGCTACGAAATATACATAATCGCGACGAGAATTAAATTATCTTTCTATAGATATGCACTTCTATATACTTTCGACGATTTTTTTTTTAAATTTTCGGCCCAGTATAATCACACGTGATTTTTAAAATCACATGTGATTTCACATGCTACATGTGATTTTTAAAGTAATAAATCACACTTGATTTTCCGAATCACATGTGATTCATCTAGGCAAACATTTTGAAAAAAAAATCGTCGAAAGATATCGAAGTGCATATCTATATAAAGATAATTTAATTTTCGTCATGACCAGATAATTAGTTTCAGCGTAACAATTAACGGTTTGCGATATATTTTAATTTTAAGAAAATAGATGAAAGTGGCTTTTTATTTGATAAGAAAAATGAATTACTGAGATCGTATTATTGCTTTTTTAAAAAAAGTGTTATGCATTAAACTTTTCTCATATAAAATAACCAAATAATCACATATTTGTTTATGTGATTATCTTTTTATATATTTAGATTATCACATACATTATGATTATACTAGTACAATAATTACGGTACAAATGAATTTTAACAATTTATAACTTAATTGTAAAAAAAAACAATTCTTCCAACTAATCACAATTTATCAATGAATGGTTGCATGGATTTTTTATTTTTTAAATTATCATGTTATATTATATGATTATTTTACGAGGCATTCTTAATAGGTTATTTAAATAGGACACCCACAAAGAAGATAGTGTGAAAATGAACTTTTAAACCATTCATACATGATTCTCACAGAAAACAACATTCTTATTATAATTCAACCTTTCTTGTAAAGTTGAAAGTAAATACTTCATTTGAGATACTAATTAATGTTGTTGCAATTCACCGGTTGAACCCTAACGTCATACCTCCACAATTCTAACAATCAACTCATCTTGCAGTCTTTTGCATGGTTCCACCTTTGTTCTACGGATTCCTTAAACTGCTTGGTAAGACCAATCAAAAGTTACAATACTTATATGACCAAAAAATATAAGAGAAAGAAAGTTACTTATTTTTTTGAGATTTTGATTTGTCTTTATGTTGCAGTACGACCTTTCTTTAAAGATACGATTCAGATTCATGAAGATACAACAAATCTCTTATCTGATGTTTGTAACAAGATAGTTACTAAAGATAACGACGTGAGCACCTATCATCAGTATTACACGACTTCGACGTTTGAAGCCACTAGAAGAAATGCATCCACTTTTATTAGATGTATTGTGACGCATTTTCCTGATGCAATTTGGAGTACCAATGTAGATGGTCACAATTTTATTCAATATTCTGTGATCAATCGTTCAGAGAAGATTTACAGCCTACTATATGAAATGAGCGAACACAAGAATATTTATAAAACAATTAAAGATGCTTTTGGGAATAACCTCTTGCATTTGGCTGCAAGATTAGCACCTATTGACAAATTGAATCTAATATCGGGGGCAGCTCTGCAAGTTCAACGCGAACTACAATGGTTCAAGGTAATATACTTTAACTAATGACTTGAAGTTTGAAGTTTATTCAACATACATAAATTTCTTAAGACATATTGATATATATATCTATCAAAGTTAATATATCGTAATGTTTTAGGAAGTTGAAAGATTTGTATGTCCTCTTAACCGGATACAAAAGAACTTAGATGACGAAACACCTCAAATGGTATTTACAAGAGAGCATAAAGACTTGGTGATCGAGGAGAGAAATGGATAAAGAAAACGCCGAGTCATATACAATTACAACTACACTCATTATCACCATTGTATTTGCGCAGCTATAAGTGTGCCCGTGGAAATAATCAGAATCGGGATACCGATTTTCACTAACAACATTGCGTTCACAGTATTTGCTATATCAGATGCGATATCATTATTCACAGCTGTTACGTCGTTGTTAATGTTTTATCGATCCTTACGCACGCTTTATGAACAAGACTTTCTCTTTAAGTTACCCACGAAGCTGATTATTGGCCTCACTATGTTGTTCATCTCGACGACAGCAATGATCATAGCTTTTGGAGCAACCTTGTTCCTTGTCTTTGGACAAGGTAACTTTTCGATGCTTATTCCGATAGGTGCATTGACATGTCTTCCAATTATGTCTTTCGTGACCCTTCAACTACCTCTTATTGTAGAATTGATACGTGCTACGTATTGTGGTGGTTTTTTTGTTAGGGAAAAGTATAGGTACTTCTACTGAATCAATTGTAACCGTGGGTGTCGTTCCCTAAGGATATTGTGTGATGTTGTTAAATTTATATTGTTTTGCATCATTTCCATCTATCAATGGTTTCTTATGTGTAACACCAGCTTGTTTTCAACATATGGTACCTTCAGAAAATTCATTTCAAAAACTTAGTCACACCATAATCACTAAGCATAAAGATGAATGATTTTGTTCATGCATTGTAAAGAAAAGATTTTGTGCTTATCTATTATATAAACCACCTAAACACTTACATCAAAATGATTCGTGAATTATATTGAATTTATTGTTGTGGTGAAAAAATTATTTGTTTGATTCTTTTTCGCCTGTATTGTGGATTGAAGAACCCAGTTATATTTAGATATTGTTCCGTTCATGAATTCATGTTAATGCTCATCAATCAGTAAGTTTTTCTTCTGTGTGAACCGAGATATCGTTTCTGTAGTTCTATCATTCATTTGGCAGAAGATTCGTTAAGGTAATTTGCCGAACAATGGGTGGACGCTAATTTTGAACTGCTTCCGATTTCTAAAAAACAGAGGTTTTTGTTAATCTGTAATGGGTTGATCACTTTTTGTCAATGTTTGAAAACATATATTGTTGTACTTATAATCTTAGTTATGGATTTGAGGTTGTTTGGATTGCTAACTCAAGTGCTTGTCTTATCTTTTAAAAACATCAGCAGTTTTGATGAACGTATGTAATTGCTTATTTTAGTGTAAATAAGCATTTAAAATACACTTGCTTTATAAGCAGATAAGCACTTTCAATCGACAATCCCAAACACCCCTAAAAGCAATTTAGGTGGTTTTATGCGACTTGCAGCCTGTTTGGCCCGTTTGAGACTATGAGAGCACATCGCCCATTTATAAGTATGTGAGTCGAAATCACTATGTAAGTCATTGGAATCTATTACTGATTTGGAATTTTGTATGCATGTAGTCACACATAAATTTCCGTGAAGATCAAATGAATGTTTTTGTTTGCAATATTGCTGAAGATAATCTGTGACCATATTGCTACATTGGTAAGCATTGACAACACAACTTAATGGTTCTGATTAGGGGCTGTCAACATACAGAAATTGTAGATGAAGTGCGAATAAAATGGTGCAGGTTTTTACATTACCTTCAGTTTGACCTGTGAAGATTCCCATTGTGCTACAAAACTTAGGGCATGTATTAAAGGTTTCTTCCGATGAACTTTGGTGTAATTTATCTTAATGGTAATCATCTTATATTGCCTGTAAAAACCATCAGTCCCTGTAGACGCTAATCATTTCGACAGTTTTTTTCCTACCCAAGAATGCCGAAAATTCAGAAATTCAAAAGTTGGTTACTGAATATGAAGGTTTAACTAAAGTCAGTTACCTTGTATAATTTGCCCTTCTTTGAAATTCCAATTTTGGATCTTTCTTTCTTCACATTTCTTATGTCTGCATATACCATACAGGATTTGCAGCCTCATGGTTACGTTCTCTTACACTATTGGGGACTATGCTCAAGTGAGTCTCCAAAATTCTTATGGTAATGTTATTATAATGTAGATTAATTTGCTGCAATAAACCAAAAGATTTTACCATAATTTTGTGGCCATTTTGCAGGCAATGCTAATGAGCAAGAATCAGGTTATCAGTGAGAACTTCTATTTCCATGGAGATGCCACTGTAATGATCCTGTGGACTTTTGGTCTTCATTGTATACGCTTACATGTTTCACGTTATGTTTATGTTATTATCAAAATATTTCTGCAGTGTTTGTTCTATTTCTCCGAAGATTTGTTGTCAGAGTTGTTTGCAAGCGCTGGATTTACTGTAGTGGATGTGAATACTTACAACAGAGAGATCGAAACTCGAGCTAGAAATATTAGCATGCGGTGGTATTATTCAATCCTTCATCCTATGAAATTGATTATTTTAACCAAAGTACATATGACTCTATGAGCGAGTCAAATGGGTAAAAATAAAAATAGAAAAAGTCAAATGGGTCAAACGGGTTGAGGGTTGTCCAAATTGTAAATTATTAGTGTGCAAAACCTCTTTTATCATTTTATTAAAAAAAGAAAAACTTTATTATTTGCCACACTATTGTTTTTAACAGAGTTGAAAGGTTCCGTGAAAAAGTTCTCAGGTCTACTAACCACTAAATGACACATTTAGCCCATTTAGCCAACTCTATGGTATGCCACATGACATTTCCCTATTCTAAGTCAATCTTTCTTTGATCTTAGGCATTGGATACGAGCAGTTTTCAGACGATCGTGACCATAATATAATTCCACAGTCAAAAACCACAAATCGCCAATTCTGGCTTGTGGGTCGAATGTCCTACTGCAACATCTTTCACATTGAATTACATGGCACGTGACTTGATCCATCTGATTCCCGTCATGTAAATGATGGATGAATAGATATCTTTGAATGATATTATATTCTGAAACATAGATATAAAGGCTAAGTTTATAGAATTGCATGTGTATTTAGAATTTATTGCAGTCACGGGTTTCATTAGTGTTTCCTAAATAGTTCTTGTTGCATGTAAGAATCAAAACTAAATGAAACATTTATCTACTCTCTTCATGCATATCTAAAAAGACTCAACATGGTAAATCATTGGTTGGAGCAAAGTAGCCTCATAATGAAATACAATACACTTTCATACTGCACATCCAGTTCCAGAGATGGTTGACATTCAACATGACTTTTAATATTGACTTTCAACATGACACTAAACATTCAAAACCATTCAATATAAGCCATAAACCTCTTGTTAAGCATTATAATGATCCATCGATTCTGCACATTGAATCCTAACACTGTTTAAGGATCATTGATCCAATCTTTCTTAATTTCCTCATGGTTTATGTCTTGTCATTGGTCAACATGCCAGCTTTGAGCTATTTGGTCAACTTGAGGTGAATTCTTCGCAGTCAAGCTTGCTAATTTTAGCTTCAAAATACCATAGACAAACTTAACCTTATGGGATGCAGTAACCAAAGCCATAGCACGAGCAAAAAGAGAAAATGCAGGTTGTGGCTTATATAAATGGCCTCTTCTTTTTCCTTGTTGTGGCATAATAATTGTACAAGCAGCCTTAACTACCAATGTATCAAATTGTTAATTTGCAGGTATCAAGATCCACCTTTCTGCGAACAACAAGATCTTCAAGATTAACTACAAATGAACCTGATACATCTCGTGTATGCACAACAGATGCAAGCCCTGGTGCTCTTAGAGGTTCAAGCACAGCCCAAAGAAGCTCAACTGTTATAACCTCAGATCAGAAATGACCCGTTTCTAGGAACACGTCAATCAGAAACCTAAAGAACTTTGAATCGTCCCTTAAGGGTATTGAAGGAATGTGACTTCAAAACCATTGAGTTAAGTTGCAATATTGAAACTTTGGCACAGTCGGCACTCCCTCTTGTAGATTTGTTCTTTGAAATCATTTACACTTTTTATAAAGCACTTTAGTACTGTACAAGGTGGATTTGAATTGCAGAGTATCTGAATCACTCGTCGCCAGAACGAGAATTTTGATTTTTCTTAATGAACTTAATGGTTTTGTTAGTGTTGAAAGTATCATGTTGTGGATATCTTGTGAAGGTATACAATATCAAAGTTTTGAGTTTGCTTTTATTTACAGTAAATGTTCCATTATTAAAACTTGGTTTATTTAAATTTTACCTACAGACTGTTGACAATGATCTTGCATTGAAAATCTTCATCAAAGCAAGAGCAACACCAAAAGTTGTTGCAGCTTTTGCCGAGCATAGGGAGTTTGATAAAATTCTTATTTATTCGAAGCAGGTAGGCATAACTCTCTGTGCAGCTATAGATTTTATTTATACAAGCACACTTTTATATATGTGGTAGAAGTATCCTATAATCACTCTTCATTCGGTGTAGGTTGGGTATACGCCTGATTATTTGTTCCTTCTGCAAACAACTTCGATGAGATCCCCAGGTATTAGACTTTTTTTTAGTAATGGATATCTATATATACATCATTTGTTCAATATGGCAACCTAAATGCCGTATGTAAGAACTGCGCTCAGATTCATGCAAGGAAGCTTGATTACTTTATGTTGCTTTTGCAAGGGCTGTTAGTTTGCTCTCTTGATGTCCCAAATGGAAGCAGGTCTTTTGTCCAAGCCCTCCAGGTTGGTTAATGTGCCAAATTTGTCTTTTTCCGGTGAAGGTATCTTATTTGATTGATTAACATTTGTGCTTTCTGCATATCAAGCGTGTCATTGTAAACACTCATGCTATTGAGCCACAAGTTTGCCTATCGCTGGACCTTTTTACTTTACGTTGTGACATTTATCTGGACTAGCACCTAACTATTTTGCTTTTTTAGTAACTTGTCTAACTGTTTGGGACACTGTCAAAGGAGTGGGCACTTGAGTGCATGAATGATATTTTGCTGATCAATCTAAGGGAAAATTGTACAGGTAATTAGAAATGGTCAGTTTTGGAAGTCAAATAAAAAAAGCAGAAGCTTTGAACTCTCTGTGATTGTCATTTTCATTTTCCACTTTGCTGACCATTGTATTTACTGTAGGTTGCCAAAGAACACTGTGAGCAGCTGGGTGTTGAAGCGTGTATCAAACTCTTTAAGAAATTTAAATCATATGAAGGTCTTGGGGTCATATATGAGCTCCAGGTAAACTGATTATAAATGACACATATCTATGCAAAACAGCTGTAGGTTTACTGTGTTTGACGTGTACTGTCACTAAGTATTGTTTAACATCACAGCGAGGATCCTGAAATTCACTTCAAATACATTGAGGCAGCTGCAAAGACAGGACAAATCAAGGAGGTTGAGCGTAACAAGAGTAACAAGAGAATCAAACTTAGTGTATGATGATGAGATGTAGGCTAAAAATACTTTTTAATGGAAGCCAAACTTCCTGATGCAATGGGCCTCATTGATCAATGAGTGTGACCGATTTGGATTTGTCCCAGATCTCAACATGCTCCGTGTATTGAGGGCTATGTTCAGAAGGTATGTGAAATTTTGTTGTTCATCTGTAATATATATATAATAATTCTATCAGCATGTCATATTTATTCATTCAAAATCTGATTATCGTTATTCAATTTATACACATTGAATTTTGAAGTATCTCCTTCAAGCCTCGAATAAGATTTTACAAAATAAGTACATTTATTTATTTGTTTATGAAAAAGAAAAGAAAATAGTAGTTTAATGAAAGTTTTGAAGTATTTAAAAATTTCAAGTTATTAAAAAGGGCTAATCACTTGAAATTCATCCGCTTGTTACCTTTTCCAGATCTAATCACCGAACTAAAATTTGTGCACTTAAATGTCCAACTTTTTGAATTGCGTCTGTTTTGGGTATTATTATTATTTTACCCGCTTAACAGGTGGTGCCAAGGTGGAGCAGGTTACCACGCCATGTCACTTTTAATTGTCCATGTCATTTTATAAAACAATTTTTTTTTTTTTTTTTTTGCAAATGAATATCTAACACCCTTGAGCACAAATCAACATAAACAATATATCAAATGTCAAATTAAGATTAATTGAACTAATCCATAACTTCTTGATTTTTGCAATTGAATATCTAACACCTTTGAGCAAACACATCAGATTCTGGGTCTTATCTAAATTTATTTTCTACTTTCTACAGAACACAAAGTCGAACTTACTATAGAAAAAAGCGCCATCAAGTTAACATATATTACATAATAACTAGGAACCTTTATTACTAGAAATAGAACAAGATTTAGTACAGTTTTATTGTAAGCCTAATTATAAAGGCCATTGACATCAGCTCCACCAGTTGGGGCTGCAAAAGGATCACTGGCAGCGGCACGGCCACTTGGCTCTGATAACCTGAACTCAGAGCCAATCCCCCTAGACTGTTGCAGTGTTTGAGCAAAGGCTTGGTATTTGCGAATGTCAGCATCACTCACACTCCTCCGCAAATTTCAATGACTCTTCAAACCTGTGTTGTGTACTGTGCAATAGTAACTATTATTAGACGAGTGCAAACGTGGTACACCAAACGGATTGGTGGGGAAAACCGTGTTGGCAACAACATAGGAAGGAAGAATTCAACACTACGCTTTGGTAATAGGAACAGTGGGATAAAACTTTGTGAAACCGGGTTAAACAAGACACAAAGGGAGGAAGACGCGGGTAAGACGCGGGAAACGTTGTTGTGGAAAAAAGGATACGTACGTGATAAGAAGAAGGAGCGCTCAAGGAATTGTGTGGAGTAGTGTCAAACGACACAAGGAATAACAACAACGAAGAAGAAGATCAGAAACATTTTGTTTCGGAGAATTTGATACCATCTTGGTACCAAAATTATTTTGTACGTGGGAAATTGATTTCGGAACATAGACATCAATAACGTACAAGGGAAAAGAAAGAGGAACGTGTAGTGTGGAGGAACAAGAAAGAAAACAACCTGTTTGTTTTCGGACTTGTTGGAGGAGATACATCTCGACGAAGTTTCATTCGAAATTGAAACCCAAAGTTTCAAAACAATCCAAACTTTGAGGCATAAAAGGAAATTCAAAACAATACGTGAAGTTTTGTTCAAGTACCGGTCGAATAAAAAGGGAAGTCGACAAGATTCACGGTGTTTGTGTTCGAAAGAAAACAAAACACAACGAGGCAAAAGAACATCAAGGCACGCTGCAAAAGGGGAACCAAAGCAACGTTGGTAAACGATTTACTAACGAAAACAAGAGAATACTCTAAGTATTCATCGGATACACGAGGTCACAAGTTAAACTCTTCTCGGATTTCATTACGCTTACATAGTATAGAATAGTATAGAATATCTTATTTCATACTATTAGGAAATCCCGAAAACTATTTATTGATCCCGATTATTAGGATTCCTAAGATTAGAAATTTCCATACTTTATAGAAAAACCACACTAGGAAGAACATATCCCATTGAATTAGAAAGTGAAGATTCTAAACACTTTCAAAATGACAACTGACGATATAGCAACCACTGTAACTGTAACAAAACCCGTAACACCTATTGCACAATATCAATGCCCTAAGTTGAAAACCACAAACTACACAGTTTGGGCTATACAAATTAAGGTTATACTAGAGGCACATGGCTTATGGGAAGCAATAGAACCAAAGATAGATACATCAGTGGATGATAAGAAAGAAAAGGCAACGACTGCCTTCCTATATCAAGCATTGACGGAAGATGTGATCTTACAAGTAGCGGGTTGTAAGACGGCAAAGGATTTATGGGATTCGCTGAAGAAAAGACACGTTGGAGAAGATAAAGTGCATAAAGCACGATTACAATCATTGATGATTGGGTTTAACTCACTTCAGATGAAAGAAGATGAGACGGTGGATGCATTTGCGGCTAAACTAAACAAACTATGCCACGAAGGCAAAAGAATTAGGAAAACTTTGGATGAATCACTTTTAGTTCAAAAACTATTAGACTCACACCGATAGGTTCATTCGAGATAGTAGCATCCATAGAACAAACAACCGATCTCGACGAAATCACTTTAGATGAGATCATTGGAAGACTCAAGGCATTTGAGGAAAGGATAAAACTCCGGAAGGAGGACAAGTAGAAAGCCGGAAAACCTATTATTCGCACATGGCGAACACTCAGGAAATAGGAAACGTTTTTACAAACGGGGAGGAAAATCAAATTTCTCACGAGGGAACTGGCAGAATAAAAATAGAAACAACCCACAAGAAGGGAACTCTAGTTATAAGGAGAGTTCGGATAAGAATAAAGGAGAGTGGGATGTGAGCAAGATAAAATGCTATAGGTGTCATAAAATGGGACACTTTAAAAGAAACTGTAGAGGAAAACCAGCAACTCAGGAACAATCAAACCTTATCTTAGAAGACGATGAATCATCACTGTTAATGACTATGCACGAACCGAACACAAGGAAGTGTTGTTGAATGAAGAACAAATTCAACCAAAGAAATATGCTACTGACGGATACAAGCATATGGTATTTAGATAATGGTGCAAGTAACCATATGACCGGGATAAAGAGTCATTTTAGGATATTGATGAAAGCGTAACAGACGAAAGCACGCTTTTGGAGATGGATCGTATGTACAGATAATGGGTAGAGGATCTATCTTTGTTAGGTTGTAAGAACCAGGAATGTAAGGTAGTATCAAGTATACTACATACCAAACCTCAAGAGCAACATACTTAGTCTAGGACAACTTACGGAAATAGGTTGTAAGGTCATTATGGACGAAACAAATTGACTTTGTATGATAAGAACAGAAGTTGTTGATGAAAGTAGAAAGATCTAAGAATCGACTCTACAAGATACAATTACGATAAGCACCTATATGTCTCTTAGCAAATATAGATAACCAAGCATGGTTATGGCATGCTAGATTAGGTCATCCGAACTTTGACGATATAAACAAGATGACTAGGAAAGGTCTAGTAGATGGAATTCCTAGGATAAATCATGCAGGCACATTTGTGACGCATGTTTATTAGGAAAACACAGAGAACACCATTTCCAAACCAAACTAAATTCGATCAAAGAACCCATTGGACTTAGTATACGGAGACCTTTGCGGTCCTATAAGTCCAAAGAACACACCGTGCAAGAAACTCATTTTCTTGTTAGTGGACGATTGTACACGCTTTATGTGGGCCTACTTTATGACATCGAAAGATGAGGCGTTTAGTACATTCAAGGAATTTAGACAAGATAGAAATGGAAATGAAGTTGAAAATAAGGATGCTAAGAACGGATAGAGGTGGTGAATTTACATCAAATGAATTCACAAGGTATCGTAAGGAAAACGGAATAGCACGACGCTGACAAAGACCGTATTCCCCATGCAGAATGGAGTAGTGGAGAGAAGGAATAGGACAGTGTTATCAACCACTAGGAGTATGATGAAAGCAATGAAGTTACCTTTAACTTTTGGGCGAAGCGATGAAACATGCTATATACATACTCAATAGGGTACCCCACGAGGCCCCGATAGATAAAACTCCATATGAGGCACTCTACAATGTAAAACCAAACTTGGAAAACCTAAGAATATTTGGATGCACAACTTATGCAAAAATAACGATACCTCACTTAAAGAAGTCGGATGATGTACATACCATTGGTTTACTTAGGAGTAGAGGAAGGATCAAAAGCATGTAGGTTATATGACCCTATAACCGTGAAGAAACATGTTAGTAGGGACGAAATTCATGGAAACAAAGCCGTGGGTTTGGAACAAAGATGAAGAAGATACGGACATACAAGACACATTTTGGGCTAGTTTTGTGGTAGACGGAGTTGACAACGAAAACCTTACACCATCAACACGTGAAACGATGATAACACGTATCATGAACAAGATCGATTCCCGATCCGCCACCAAACACACCACCGGCATATCATTACGACCCACACTCGTAAGAGGAAGAAGAAGCTACTACTAGTTCTCGAGAGAACTCAAGAGACAGATTGATGATACACCCGACGTGAATACGTAAACATGTCGGATATATACAGCATGCACGAAGAGTTGAACCTCAAAGCTTGTTATTTACGGAAGAAGAACCCGAAATTACAAGGAAGCATCAACGGATGAGAAATGGATTGAGGCCATGGAGATTGAATTGGATTCAATCAACAAGAATAAAACATGGACTCTTACTACATTGCCGTAAAATCGAAGGCAATAGGACTCAAATGGGTTTACAAAACCAAGAGGATGCAAAAGGAAACATCATCAAACATAAAGCACGGTTAGTGGCAAAGGTTATGTGCAAGAACAAGGATAGACTTCGATGAAGTATTTGCACCGGTTGCTCGGATAGAGACAGTTCGGTTGATATTAGCATTAGCGGCATATCATGGATGGCAAGTACATCACTTAGATGTAAAATCAGCATTTTTACAGGGAGTTTCCAACCGAACCATTACAATGGTTGGAACATACCGATTAGATTAGTATATATACATTGTACCGAATCATTTTACAAGTTAATAGACAATTTTACTTATTCAATATACTTTACATTTGCAATCTATATATCATTGATCTAGAGTTGGGACAACAAGTACATCGAACAAAGTAGTGAAATTACTACACCCTAAACATTTTTCAATCAGTTTGACCCATTTGACCTGTTTCCACTTTTAGCCAATTTCCTTTAGTTTGGCATGTTTGAGATAAAACACAACACAACAAAATGATCCGATGACAAGTTAATGGGTGAAATTGCCACCTCTAGAAATCATTCAAATCATTCGGTGTTATCTACTATGCAAGTATCTTGCTATGGATGTTGGAAACTCTATGAATGAGAATGTAGTCATGTTACCTCTTTACGGGATAGAGCTACGAGTACATCATTCTCTTCAAGTACATGTGTTGTAAATGGATGCTTAATTGATTGACATGCCTCGAGAGCTGTAAAAGATATTGGAAACTTGTTAACAAGCCGTAACTCGATCCAACCTAATCAATACAATTAAGAATGCACATATCATCAAGATTGAAGTTAATAGAATCATCCACCATTATGATTTTTCAAAGATTAAAGAAAATTATTTAACTTCAAAATGAAACATTATATAAACTAAAACAATCACACACACAAGATGACATGGACTTACCGAATGGAAGGGGGTCAAACCAATTAGTCTATTACAGATATATTTTTAAAATCTCATACTTTCTTCTTAGCTTCCCACTAATATGACAATTAGTTACCTATAAGTCTATAACTTAACATGTGTAAGATGAACTTACCAATTCTTGGAGTTCTAAAATAGCAAGCACAGTGGTATCATTGATCCCAATAATTACAACATCGTGATAGTTGAACTTCTCAAACATATTCTCAAGCCCACTTGTAGTCACACTTGGTTGGAAGTCTTCCATAACAAGAGCATGCCGTGTGCCATATTTTACTGTAATACGAACGAATAAGAGTCACATGACATTATCGATGTTAAAAAGTTTGTGATACATACAAAATACTATAAGAATCTCTTAAATGTCGAACTGTAGGGTATTTAGGCATTTTATGTCATAATCACATGATCAGCTTCTTGATTATAGATACTCATTAAGATTATATCGACATGATATTCTTCATACACAACACTCTCTACCAGCAGGTGAAGTTTTTCAGTCTCATTTGCTACATGTGCTTCCAACCAAAATTTGATCAAGTGCATCATCATTCATCATACCACATTGTTTACCTTCTACAGTTCCAGTATTAGGTCTACACAAAAGGTTAGCAGTAATGAGTCACATGTAGATATAATAGCATTTTATGGTTCAAGATAGACTCCAAAATACAAAGCACCGTTGGTGCTCGCTGATGCTTTTGACACAGGGCATATATATGTTAGTACTCCCTCCGTCCAAAATTATAAGTCCATTTTCCTCTTTTTGGTTGTCCCAAAATACATGTTCATTTTTTTATTTCAACCAATCAAAAAACACTTTACTGAAGATAGAGGATACTTGATTGGTGAATAGATTAGTTAGTGGGATTTTATTAAAGTTTGTGCAAATTGAAAATGGACTTATAATTTAGGACGGATGGAGTATTTTTTTTCCTTTCTTTTTTCTTTCTATTGTAAAATGCGTGTTGCGCATGCAGAGCTCTAGTAACTTTTCATTACAGCCAATACTTCAGTCCTCTACACCTTGATAATCAGAATTAGCCAACGTCTATAACAAATTTTATTATCTTACTACTCTAAGTTCTAACAAAGATAACCATATTACAATTGATTGATTTTTCGATTATGATATTATCTATACTATATTATAATGTATGGATAACCCAACCTAACTCGAAGCCTAACTCCTAACCAAAAATTAAGATAAGTAGCTCCAATCATGGGGTGACATGTGTCACTCTTAACAAACTCCAAATCTAACTCCTAATCAAACATTAAGATAATGAGCTCCGATCATTAGGTGACATGTGTCTCTTCTTAACAAAAATTCACCTTTATTTTCAAATTGAAATATCTTTTTATCTAATTTTTTAATATTCTAATTTCACCATATTTTTAAAATTTTGTGCTCATTAATTCAACATCTATTTTGATATATTTTTATGAGTTTTTAGATTTTACATTTTTTTTAAGGGCAAATCGCATAAAAAGGTACTTATCTTATGTCCAATTTCAATTAAAGGTAATATTTTTTTTTTCTTCTCAATTTAAGGTACCCGGCTTTTTTTTGGGCCGATTTAGGTTTTTTTCTAACTTCCGTTAATTATTTCGTTAGTAAATTACATGTTTGGTCATTGAGTTTGTATAGGCATTACATGTTTGGTCCTTCATCTGCTTTTGCACATTTTCAAAAATATTTTTCAAAATAATTTTTTTTCAAAAATAAATTTCAAATATTTTTTCCAAATTTTTTAAAACAATTTTTGAAATATTTTTTCCAAATTTTTTCAAAAAACTTTTTCAAATATTTCAAAAAAAAATTCAAAATATTTTCGTCCGTTTTGCACGAAAAAATTTGAAAAATATTTCAAATTTTTTTGAAAAAATATTTTAAAAGTTTTTGAAAATATTTCAATTTTTTGATTAAAATATTTCAAAAGTTTTTGAAAAACTTTGGAAAAAAATTTCAAAATTTTTGAAAAGTTTTTGAAAATATTTCGAAATTTTTTTTGATTAAAATATTTGAAAAAATTTGGAAAAAATATTTCAAAAAAGTTTTGTTGAAAAATTTGGAAAAAAATTTCAAATTTTTTTTTGAAAAAAAAATTTATTGAAAATTTTTTTGAAAATGTGCAAAACGGATCAAGGACCAAACATGTAATGTCTATACAAACTCAAGGACCAAACATGTAATTTACTAACGAAATAGTTAACGGAAGTTAGAAAACCTAAATCAAAAAAAAAAATCTGCACCTTAAATTGAGAAAAAAAAGAATATTACCTTTAATTGAAATTGGACATAAGATGAGTACTTTTTTATGCGATTTGCCCTTTTTTGAAAGGCAAGATATTATTACGAGATCCCGAAAGCGAGAAAAGAGAAATAATACAAAACATGGCACCCCACCTCAATTAATTAAGATAATTACAAGAGGATAGGACCCAACAAAGAAACATAAAATAAACTAAGCATTACACATTTGAAACCAAACTAGTAACCTATCTATTTGACTAAAACTAAACTGACGCATGAAACTTATAAATTAAAGATCCAATAGAGCAAACCCACGAGTAGAAAATTATCCCATATATGGTAGACACCAATGACTATTATATGTCCCACTTGTAAGATAGTACCACTGTGAGCAACATTTGACCTTGTGCTCAAAATAACAAAACTTTCACAGACCAAACATACCCAAATATGGAATCTGACCCACAATACCAACAAGCTTGCTGCAATATTTGAGCCCCTTGATTCCTTGATACGTCTTTCACTTATGCCTTATACCTGGAATTTCTGATTCTAACTGACCCAGCAGAGCATTTCTTGTTAAATCCCACATATTACACTCGAACCTGATAACACATTGAGCTAAATATGATGTCGCCTTTGTTGAATCCCACACAGAAACTGTACACACAAAAGTAGCAGCCCCCACTAAAGCATATGTTAATGAAAATGTATATTCCGAGGATCTCGTAACCATTGTTGCCAATCCATCACTTTATACTTTTTTGATCTTCTCACTATCTATTCAAAGCTTTTGAGTTGAATGTCTTGTAAAATCTTGTTAACACTTGACACTTTATTGCTAAACATCCGGGCGTTTCTTTCCTTCCAAATGAAGTATCCGAAAAGTCCATACAACCGCTTGCCAAATCAAGGATAAGGAAGTAGGAATGTTAACATTTCCGCTATGTGATAAAATATCATCAGTAGAGAAAACATTAGCACTTCCGACCTTCCACCAGTTAAATAGTTTGGACCACGTGCTCATTGCAAAGTCACAAGTGACTAGACAATGAGTACATGACTTCACACTATCGTTACACAAAGGACAAAGCAGCGAATCCAAGTCGATGCCTCTTCTATCAAGTTCCACACAAACCGGAAGTCTACCTTTGCGCGCCCTCCAAATGAAGATGTTGACCTTTTTAGGAACTAATTTGTTCCGGAGAGTGTCATAGCCAACGTTCTCCAATTGAAGAAACTTCTCCTCGATCAAACTCATAAGTGTTTTAACTTTGAAATCACCGTCGTCGTCGAGCATCCATCTCCACCTATCCCTACAAGCATTGTCAACAACAACATACCGCATAGACTCAATTAGATCATCAAATTCCCTACTCACTCTCCTCTAATATCTCTATTCCAATCCCACACCCAAGTCCACCTATTATTATCCCAAGTTCCCTTATCCAAACCGCTACCCTCCTTCCTTTTATCCAAATGGTACAACCTAGGAAATCTATCGAAGTCTCCTATTATTCACCCATATATCCTCCCAGAATCTAATGCCCCCGGTTCCCTAAAACCCCCACGCACGAAGAAGTAAAGTCAATCCCCAATGCGTCGATCTCCGCCCCAATTTTCATTATATCGTACCAAACCCCTCCCCACCCCCACTGTGCATACCACCCAAATCCCCACAAGCCGCATATACACTTTTAATGACCCTAACCCATAGACTCCTGCTTTCCATCTTAAATCTCCACCACCATTTACCTAGCAATGCCAAATTTTTAGCCCTAAGAGATCCTACATTCAAGCCCCCGTCCTCGAGTGAAGCAAGAATCGACTCCCATTTGACCAAAGAAAGTTTTTTTCCCTCCCCAACCCCACCCCAAAAAAAGTTTTTTCTAATACTCTCAAGAATTTTTAGAACACTCATAGGCACACGGAACATCGAGAAATAATACAATGGCAAGCTACCGAGAACCGATTTAACCAATGTTAGACTACCCCCAAACGACATCGTTTTTGCTTTCCAATCGGGCAACCGATTTTTGAAATTTTCAACCACCGGCTTCCATGCGTTACCCGACTCATATTTTCAACAATTGGTAATCCTAAGTATGTGAAAGGAAATTCGCCAATATCACACCCCATCAAAGTGGCCATAGTCCCCAATTCCTCATCACTAATCCCCACACCATATAATTTACTTTTGTTGTAGTTTACTCGTAAGCCCGATACTTCTTCAAAACATTTAAGTACACACATAAGGGATCTAGCATTCTCTCTATTCCATTCACCGAAGAAAATGGTGTCATCCGCATATTGTAATTCAAATTTTTACAACTTTAATATTTCTTTCAATCAATACAATCTTTATTCGTCAAAATCATAAACTTTTGGGGAGAGTGTTTGAGGGTAAGAGATTACGAGGGTCTTTCTATATACGAGAATAATGATGTCAAGAGAAAGCTACGGGAAACCGAAGCAAACACATACAACTAACACATATACATTCGGAGGTGAAACGAATTCACTAAGCGGGTAAGCAAACGCATGTAACTATACTTATCACCGCCGTTGTGCTCGCGTATCCAACTAGTCTTATATAACCTATAAAATAACACATAAAGAATGCAATTACATATAAAAATCAAATCTCTATCAAGAACACACTAAACCCTAAAACAAAACCACATATAACCCATAAAAAATGCAAGTATCATATAAATCAAACCTTTACACAAAAAACAATAAACCCTTATAGCCGGATGTAGTTCCACAATCTACGTTCTGGCTTTTTGGGGGTTTCGATTTAGGTTTTTGAATTTGGGGTTTTGATTTCACATTCAATCTCAGATATGGAAATGAAAGTGTGTATGTGAAAGTGGGATATGGAAATGAGTAATGAAGAAGGGATGTGGAGTAACAAAAAAGCACAAAAATCATCAACCTGCTAAATGAGTAAAATACCACCCAAAAAAGTAAAAATTCAAAAATTTGACATTTAAGTGCACAGATTTTAGTTCGATAACTAAATATGAGAAAGTGACAGTATAATGAATTTTCAAGTGATTAGCCCTATTAAAATTTACATGATACATTTGACTTGCCGTGTATTCTTCATTCCTTCTTCATTCCATCTCTTAAATGATGGAATGAAAAACCATCTAAGCCATTGTTTACGTATGGTATGTAAGGGTGTGGTGTGATTTAGGTGATGATAATCATAAGTTTGGTTTTTCACGTTCGGTAAGGACCCCCAAGTTATTACCGGAGTCAAGAGTTATGGTAACAACCACATGACGACTACAGAGTGTGTGTTGTGTGCGTGAAGATTGATTAGCTTCACTATTTGTAACTTGGTCCATTCCTTGGGAATGAGCCTCTATTTACAGGGAAGCATTTGAGGTTTTGTGCTACCCATGAATGCGATCCAATAGTTAAGAATAGTCCGTGTGATGGACATCCAAGGGAGAGACAAGAATGACACGTGGCGTGATATTCTTAGCTTTGTCAGGTGCATGAATTGTTCCATGCATGATTGTGCGTATCGGTGGGATATTCACAACATTACCATTATGTCAATAAGGTAGTGACACGTGTTTTTTTTGTAGGGGCCCTTTGGGTTAAGATCCCCGGTCCAACCTTTCTGTGGATGTGTTTATCCATGCTTTGGTTTGTTCGCTTTCAAGCCTGGGAACTTGTTTCCTAAGCGAAGCGTGATGTGTTTTACTCTTGTGGCTCGTCTTGGGTCTGTGTCGAGTGTATGGGCTTTAGCCATTTAGGCTGAAGTCTCTATACGCTATCAAGTTCCTCCAGTCCATTAGTATATGGAATTCCAGTGAGATATGGTGATGGAGTTTGATGTTTTTTGTCTTATGTTGAATGTCGTGACTTTACCCAGGTTTTGTGACTATCACGCCTGGTTTGTTAGTTGTAGAGTTGCGTTTTTATGTCCAGGCATCAAACATATAAAGATTAAAGAACCCTTGGACCAGTAAAACGAAGATAAATAGACGATGAATTTAGAAGGGGAAAAGCCGGCGATACTTACGACTTACGAGCAAGAGAAATAAGTAGATAACCAGATTGTTTAAGTATTCTTAAGGGTATCACAGAGATTCCATAAAAGTATAGTTGACATTTCTAACTAAATTCACGTATATTTACAAGAATTTTAGGTGTATAATTACGTCCAATCATTAGGTCCATCAATCATTTTTCTTTCCTGAATCTACAGGGTTAATTTATATCATGTGCAATTTGTTATGGTTAGCAAAAGTTTTCATCGAGGCTACTACCAATTTTTATACTGATTGAACCCAAGTTTACAACCTAATAACAAAGAATTAAAGTAGTGTGTGTTTATGTCTAAGTGAATATTATATGTAATATTTACTAGTATAGGCTCATTTGTCATAATAAAACACTTGAAGTCCCGAGGTCCCATAATGTGATACTTGAGGGTATCTACACCTTAAGTGAGAAGTGAAAGGTTTTATAGATATTTTATTATATGTATGACCGGATTCGAACTCGAGACTTCGGGATTGCACACATTACGTATGAGAATTGATGTTAAGTAATTAATATATATAAATGTTATTATTATTAATTATTTGTCACAAAATAAATACTTAACGATAGTTAATATTTAACGAAGTTTGGCTAACGGTCGTTAAATGTAAACTAAAGGGACTAGAGATGAAATTAGAGGTCGAGAAGGATCTAGAAACCCTCTTGGGTTTAGCTTGGCCGATCGGTTGGGTTCCCAAACCCAATCTCACACAAACTTGTTCTCCAAGATTGGTTACCTATATATACAAACCCTTGTATTCATTCATAACCTAATCTTGGTGACTTGAAACCTAATTTCTCTTCTTCTTTCCCTCTTTCTTGTCTTGGCCGATCGTATACCAACCCACCCAAGGGTTTCGATTTTTCCAACTCAAGAATAAGTGTTTGGTTTGTTTGTGATCAAGAACCTAGTTTTCACTTCAATTCGATATTAGTACGTGTATACAAGAACGAAGGAAAAATACAATTGTGTTTGTGGGAATTCTTGGTGGTCGACTTCTTTGGGTCGAATATTGTTAAACCCTTAGTTAGGGTTTGGGTTTTTGTTCCTCATTCACATTAACGTGTGTTTCTTGATTTGCTAAAAGGTACGCACATTCTTATTCGGTTAATTATTTACATATATTATTCCTATTACTTCCGCTACATGCTTTGATGATGTTTACTTGTTTATGTAATTGTTATGATTAGTAAAACCCAACAGTGGCATCACGAGCCGTTAATATGATGTAATTAATTACCAAAACACATAAAAATTGAATCTTTATGATTTTTACATGCTTTTATTGGTTTCTAGGGTTTTTAATTAGAATGATAGTAATAGCGATAACCATCATGATAATCTAGATGAGATGTTACATGACGTGGAAAGTAATGTTGCTGAAAAGAATGTTAAAAAATTGCATCAATTGTTCGTTGATGCAGAGAAACCATTGTATAACGGATGCAAGAAGTTCACTAAACTTTCTTTAGTGGTGAAGCTGTTGGATTTAATGCAAAAAGTAGTTGGAGTGACAAAAGTTTCACTACCTTATTAGAGCTGTTACATGAAGCCTTCCCTGAAGATAATGAGTTGCCCCTTTCAACATATCAAGCAAAAAACCTAACATGCCCGATGGGATTGGAAGTCCAAAGAATACATGCATGTCCAAACGATCAGATATTGTATGTAAAGGGTATAAAGACCTTCACGAATGTCCTATATGTAATTAATCAAGGTATGAGCAAAAGAATCTTACGGAACTTAATAGTGACGTGACAAAGAATGGTCCTCCAGCTAAATTATTGTGGTATCTTCCCATCATACCTAGATTGAAAAAGTTATATGCAAACCCAAAGGATGCCAAATTGTTGCGTTGGCATGCTGAAGAGCGTAAAAAAGATGGGAAAATAAGACATGTGGTTGATTCTCCTCAATGGAAAAGGATCGATCATGATTTTGAAGAATTTGGATCTGAGATCAGAAACATATGGTTTGGACTTAGTTTAGATGGAATTAACCCATTCAGAAGCTTGAGTAGTCGTCATAGCACTTGGCCAGTTTTACTATGCATATACAATCTTCCACCTTGGTTGTGCATGAAACGGAGATACATCATGATGTCATTACTAATTCAAGGTCCGAAACAACCTGGGAACGATATTGATGTGTACTTGGATCCGTTAATTGATGACATGATAACATTATGGGAAACAGGTGTTGAAATCTATGATGCGTACAAGAAAGAGAGTTTCCGACTGTTTGCCATGATTTATTGTACAATAAGTGATTTTCCAGCATACGGTAACTTGTCAGGCTATGTTACGAAAGGAGAGAAGGCATGTCTTGTTTGTGAAAAGGAAACCCATTCCCAATGGTTAACTAATTGTAGGAAAACAATATATATGGGGCATCGGAGGGCGCTTGAAAGATATCACCCGTATCGTAGAAAGAAGAAATTGTTTGATGGTACAATAGAGAATAGAGTGATGCTGCACTTTCCACAGTTTCGGATTTAAACATTATTTTCGGAAAAAAGGTTAAAGCTCCTCCTAAAAACATATGGAAAAAAAGGTCTATATTCTGGAAATTGAAGTACTGGACACATTTGCAAGTCCGACATTGCCTTGAAGTTATGCATATCGAGAAAAATGTTTGTGAAAGCTTGTTAGGCTTATTATTGAACAT
Organism: Chrysanthemum lavandulifolium; assembly: GCA_022545495.1. Lineage (NCBI taxonomy): Eukaryota > Viridiplantae > Streptophyta > Magnoliopsida > Asterales > Asteraceae > Chrysanthemum > Chrysanthemum lavandulifolium. Next base: position 51,005,613 of record CM040241.1, read on the forward strand.
TGCCGGAAAAACAAAAGATGGGGTTAATGCTCGTAAAGACATGGTCGAAATGGGAATTAGAGATGAGCTCGCACCACAAGTGACGAAGGGTACAAAAATGTATTTGCCGGGAGCTTGTTATACCTTGTCAAAGGCTGAGAAAACCATATTTTGTGAATTCTTACATGGTGTTAAGGTTCCATCTGGCTATTCTGCTAACATTAGGAAGTTGGTTTCTGATTGTACAATAAGATGCACATACCAGGCCGTCAATGGTGATTGACGGAGTTAGGGGTGATGGTGGTGATGCCGAGTGCAAGATAACCTGAAAATAAGAAATAGAAGACACTACGTTAGACAGAGCGCGGGGGGAAGCCCCTGAGAACCGCCTCCGGTGTGAGAATCAGTCATGGTGATTATGTCATGAAAGTATTGAGGTGGAGAAGATGAGATCCCATGGGTTAAGTTAGGTTGCATACCTCTGTGATGACTTCCTTATTTATAGGCATAATAAGATGATGGAGCAGTTACAGAGGTGTGTGGAGGCGATTGGAGAGGTCATGGCGATTCTGAGGGTCATGGCTAAGATCATGGTTGTTGACCGCCTGCTTGACCGGATCTTATTTGACCGCCTGTTTGACCGGCTCGCTCATACCCACGCTCACAGTAGAGAGGCTATGACCTTTAGGCTTCGACCCTTGTCGGAGGGGGCTCAACAAAGGATTTGAGGCCGTGTTCGAACAAAGGACGGAGGTCTTGACAGAGGCCAGGCTCCGAACAGTGACGGAGGCCTTGACAGTAGCCATTGTGAATGACTTTACACCAACATTATGTGTAGGACGAAGGCATAGGCTTTGTCCTTTAGGAGGGTACATCATACCCTTTGTACAAATGGTTATCTAAGTATCAGAGTGACGGTAACGCTCGTTAGCATAGCGGAGGGTACGTCATCAAGCCCCCCAGTCTAATGTTATGCATGCGAAGAGTGCATGGCTTTAGACTTATCATTGCTTTGTTAAAAAAGACTTAGTAACAATTTCTACTACTTTTGTTTTGTCAAATCAAATATAAAAGTAGCTATACTTGTTTTCAATATTCCACATTTGACTCAATCATGGTGGATACCTTATTAAGCCCCTCAGTCTAATGTTATGACTTCGTACGAGGCATGAGATTAGACTTAAGTAGTCCAGAAACCCTTTGTTATATAAGGAGCGTGTGTATTAGGTTTTTCCATATAACCTTCGCTTTTAGTTATAAGCGAGTTTTGTCGGAACCTATTTGTACATACGCTGAGTTATCAAAAGGTACCAAGGTTTGTGTATAAACTTGGCTTTGTTTTATAATGCATGACATAATGGCATTTTATCGCATATCTTAGGCTCTGGCATGCTCACGTACCTGATGCGAGGATCATAGGGGTGTTCCATGATTTTAGGTAACCGCTTGGTTAATGTCCCACGATCCTTATCTTGCCGGGAAAGCCTTGATAGGGTTGTGAACGTGGGTTTGACTTGGTCTTATGAAACCTTTGCATTAATATCTTCGAAGAGCATACCCCGAAGGGCTTAGTCCTTCGATTGGCGGATTCCCAACTGGTAACCATATCATAGATGAATGGTTTTACGCCAAAGAAGATTTTTGGAGGTTTGCCAAGTATGTCAGAATATAGCTCCGAAATGAGTATGAAGGGGAGACCTTCAAATTGAATGGAGGGTATATCATCAAGCCCCTCGGTCGAAAGTGATGCGTACACTTCGAATGTAATGCTTTCGACTTAAAATAAATACTTCCTTGTGATAAATCGAACAAGGATTAATCGTTAAGTTATATAAACCTCGAAGGTTGTATATTTTGTATGTGCATGAAGCTTATGGACTTCATTTAAGAAAAGTAGTAGTCCTTGGACAATTTACTTACTTTCTTTGCTAGGCTATGGCCTTATGCTAGGTGTGCTAGCATGTTTTTAATATCTACAGTTAGAGACTATGTCTCGATTTTGATTTGATGTTGATTCTTCTCATACATTTCATATGCACGTAACTTATTTTACAACCTAAGGCGTATGGTAGATGCATAGCCTTATTGTGTGTAATTTCTTCACCAAGAATATAGCAATCGTATAATTTGACTGCTGACAGAGGGTTGCGACCCACTCCATCTTAATCCTTTAGGCAGTGAAAGGCTTAAAATACCTTAAGGCCATGTAGGAAAGTTTCTATGAAGTTGAGATGGATGTTATGCATATGAGCAACACGTATTGTTAGTCTTTGTACATCCCTTCGACATTGAAAAGAAACTTATAAAAGCGACTTGGTGGACAAATCTTTGTTGTATTGAACGAAACAAGAGATTTGAGGGAAATGCGTTATATCATTAAGTGGGTAGGGAGGATTACATCATTTTAAGAAATGAATATTAGACGCCTACCATTAATGATTCTTTCCCCAAGTGAGAAGAATGCATATACATTGATTGAAAACAAAGTAAAATAAGTTTTACATCTATGAGGTTATGTAATTATATTTGCAGAGTCGAGGCTCTGTAATTGTGTCTACATATACACATAAATCATGTGAACAGAGGCTATGCTCTGTAATCGTCTCGACAGAGACACTCCGTAATCGTGTCGAAGGAGACACCTATGAATCAGAGGCTATGCTCTGTAGTTGTGTCGACAGAGGCTTATGTCAGCATATGTGATGCTCCGTAGTCATATCGACAGAGGCTTATGTCAGCATATGTGATGCTCTAACAGAGGTTCTAGGTGTTGGTTTATGGATATATTTAATATGTGTCTCGAACTCGAGACCACGGGATTGCACACTTTACGTATGAGACTCGATGTTTTAATAATTAATATAAAAGATTATGTTTAATTATTAAATTCACAATAAACGACTAAACGAGCGATAAGCACTTATCGAAAGTGACTATCGGTCGTTAAATGTCAACGGGATATGAAGAAAATTAAACAAGCCAAGAGACGGTTTTAGGTACCTCTTTTGGGCTTGTTTTTGGCCAAAACTATGGAATCCCACATCGGAAACCATAGTAAACTTGACATCTACCATAAGGCTATAAATACATCCCCATGTATTCATCCTTTGGTACACTTGATTTCAATAGAAGGCCAAACTTCTTCTTTCTTCCCTATTGTTCTTAGGTCGACGAGTGAAACCCCATGTAAGGGATTTACGAGTGACCTTGAGCATAACAAAGGTGTTTGGTTAATCTATTGTGATCAAGAACTAGCATTCGCATCGAATCGCTAATAGTACGTGTGTACAAAAACGTGGTGTAACACACTATTGTTACATCAATTGGTTTGAATTGAAAAATGGTAAGGGTCAATTCGTTAAACCACATAAACCCTAATTAGGGTTCTTGATTGAAGGAGATCTAGCCAATTGCAAGAGGTACATTACGCATTTATTTCAGTTAATTAATTGCTGTTATATTCTAAGTCTTCCGCTGTGTACTCAGTGATGTCTATATGTTATTATTTGTATATCATATATCGTAACCTCAACAGTGGTTTCAGAGCCTTGTATAATAAGTAATTAATTACTGAAACACATAATTAAAATAAACATGATTGTGTTATTATTTGTATGCGTAGATCTAGGGTTTGCAAAACCTAAACCCTAATTTTTTGGGGGGGGGGCGGTTTTTTGGTGCCCTAATTAGGGTTTTGTAAACTAAAGTTTTAATTGGATTAGAAACCCTAGGATGCATGCAATTTTATGTGTATTATGTAACTCGCTTTTAATTGCATTAATTGTTAAGTGTAATTTATGTCCATGATAATTACATGCATGTTTTATCATGGATCTGCTTTTATTGTATGTCTTTCTTGTTTAAGTGATATACACTAAATTATGATAGATCTAAAATTGGGGAAGACCTCAATCATTATTAATTTAATCAAATATGTGCTATGTGGTATGTGTTTAATTTTGACTTACGCAATCGATGAATCGATGCATGTGGCTCACCTTGTACATTATGTCAAACGGGTGAAAGTCTTAATTAAACATGTACATATTGATGATCTAGAATTGATTATTAATAGGATTTATCAAAAGGTTTGCATGTGGCTATTTGATATGCATGACTTATTTTTTTTGTTATGCATTCATTGTTTATATGTTTATTTTTAAATACTTGCTTGTTTGTTATGTGTAACAAGGGTATTTTACAAGAAAATAAACCGAACTAAACAATGGTGAAACATGTATTTTAAACATAATAATCATAATCGTTTAATTGATTGGTGACTTTGGTACAAATGGTCCGAACGGCTCACCCACTAGAATGAACTATAAAGAGGTTAATAAAGAAGTGCGCAAATACACCGAAAGGATGTCTAAGGTTATGCTTTAGCGCTTACCTGGTCCTCTGCCCCTGTAAGTTCGAATGGAGCTACTTAGTAAGCCATAGAATGTGCAAGCTCATCTTAAGGGCGAATTAGTTTTAATTCCATGCGCCACTTCGGTGGTAATTACCCGAAACACTAAGTGTTTACACTTATGCAAAAGTACGGTATAATGGATGATAATTAACACTAAATTCCTTGATTGGTGAATCCAATACCTCAATTAAAGTTTGATGATGAAAAGCTTATACATTAAAACAAGATTTAAATGTTTTAATAAAACCTATGTTACGAAGATGAATGTATGACATCTTTGTACATATTTGATTTGACATAAAAAATAATTACCCTTTAATTTAAGTTATATGCCATCCAGCGAAACGGAAACACCTAAGATTACCTTTTATTTGTGTGAGAACGTGATCTAGATCGTAATCAAAGGGTAAAATATCAACGTGACGTGAGAACGGGCATGGATAATTTTGCAGTTTCTTAAGTTGGACAACTTAATTGAGCTTTGTAGTGAGAACTGGCAACTCAAGGCATAAGATGGGGATAAAACATGTTTACATGGCAATTGAAATTGGCTAAATGTAAATCCCATAAATCTAGGAATTGCAATTTGAAAATTGGCAATTGAGGCTCGACTCGTACCATTTTGAATAATTTCATTACTAGTAGATCAACTGATGTGATGAAACTATGTCAATTTGGATCCTAGTTTTCAGTGAAAATTAAATGGTTATATGTTTATGAACCATGGGTATTTAATTTTCTTGAAAAGGTTAATTATCGAAAATACTAAAAATTGAATTTTGTAATACTTTTGAATGTATAAATGCAACATTTAACCGTAAACGTGGTTTAGTCTTTTATTAGTAAATTGATCGATTCTGCTTTCAAACAAATGTTTGATTGAGAATAATTTACCGAAAAGACAAACAAAGTCTCTTTTCCATGGGAAAAGAATGAGACTCAACCCTATTCCTTTTCATGAATGAGAAAGGTATAATAAGAACATCTGAATTGTCTAAATTCTAATGTAACTCATAGCAATGAATTGCACATCTTATTTTCCATAAAGATTTCATTACCTTCATTTGGTGAATGAATCCTTTTTTAACAAACATGAATGTTGGTTAACTGGAAAACATGTATATGAGTTACTAAATTAGAAGCTAGACTAATTACCGTGAAAATTGGTAAAAGGCAAACTAGCATAATTTATCTAGTTGTTTTGCTTTAACCTTTAAAGGTGCTACATACCATTATGGGCATGGTAGGCCTGTTAAGGAAGAAATTGCATACCCAATTTTTTGAGTTAATAACATTGATGGATAACCCATCATTCATAGAGTTGAATACACCTTTTAGTACCTTAGTAATGATTACGTATGGTTCTTCAAAGGTGTAGAAAAGTAAAAGGCAAGCAAGTTGTTTTTACTGGTTATGAAACACTTACAATGTTGTCAAATTCAGTGGGAGCATTTGTGTTGCATTACTGAATAAGAAGTTGTTATAATGATTTCTAATTCAGTGGGAGCTACAAGCTTTGTTTCCTGTGTAGTAACCCATATTATCTTCAAAGATAATTACTTTCCAATTGTAGACACTTATGTTTTTAAGGATAGTCATGTGCGTTTCCTTACTAATCAATATAGTCCTACATCTACTTGTTATATCTATGACACAAATCATATTAATCAAATAAACGAACGTGTATCGTGTTGTTTATCTGCAACATGATGTTGTTCCATGCACAAGTGGGAGAAATCTTTATTGTGTGCAAGGTACAACACATATAAATATGATTTAAATGGATTCTCTTGACCGCAAGGTAAGAGAGTAACATTCCAATAGGAATTATACATTTAAATGTGTATGATTGCCCCATTAAGAACATGTGTCAAGATGATAACAAATACTACTTTAAATATTTATGTCATTTAATATTTCAGAAACACTTGTAGTTACAATTTATGTTACGTGAGAACGTGAACTAGATTGTAGCCCAAGGTAAAATATCCACGTGTCGTGAGAACGAGCATGGATGATTCTGCAGTTTCTTACATTGAACATTTCATGGAATGACATAATTAAATAAAGTAATCTAATACTACTTTGAATTTGAGTATTCATTGAATGACTTAAATATTTGTAGTAAATATTAACTTGAAATATTAATTGAAACCCGAGGCGGTGTTCATAATTACTTTAATTATAAATGTTTATGATTTTGTAAAGTCACAAACATGAAGTCTTTTAATACAAGACTTACAATATAAAGTAAGACGTTAACTTGCTATGTTTTAAGACATATGCATGAAGTCAATGAGTTGATCAATGACTTATAACGTATAGTGGGATTATAATTGTTATGTCTTTTGACTTGGTCAAGAATACTTGTGTTATAATACATGCAATTGACTTGGTAATTCTATTGTACCATTAGGTTTTACTTTGTTGGTAAATAGATAAGCCAAAGAGTAGATGGTTATCTTAAAATATTGTTAGATTATCTTACAATATTAATTCTAATGAAGAACCATAGTTTTATGGTATGTTCAGTTAAAAGAATCAAAATCTATTGGCCTGTTTGATTCAAGATAACTATAGTTTCTTCCACATGTTATCAAGGTTAGAAGATTGAGTATAGATTGAATATACTCAATAAGACTCCAACCTAGAAGATTGATAAGACACTATTTGTTTATGGAATGTGATGAATCACATTAAGTCTTATAATGAAGTTCTGAATTTGTTAAACTACTTGTAGAGTGGGTTGTAACAAACTAAAGTCAGGAACTGTCAATGTTTTTTGTAATATCCCAAAAGAGAACAATATATTGTTTCTCTACTTGCTAAACTATTTAAAGGTAATCTTTAAATTGTTAAAGGCAAGTGGGAGTTTTGTTCAGATCTTGAAAGATTAAATTACAAAATACATAATCTTCTAAAATGCACTAGCAAATATCATGATGAGGCTAAACATGTAAATGATATACCTCAATATGATGGAATTGTCATTCATAGATCCGTAAAGATATCTCAGATATTTAATATGCTGAGGAATATGAGTTACAGGATCATGGTAAGCCTGTAAATCATAATGATAAAATTACCAAATGTTGAATTGTGGTAAATCAATCATACTATGAATGTTGAGATGTTGTCCATAAAGATAATCAACTTTAGATACTTGGTTTATCTTAATAATGAATATGAGTTTCTTCAAAGGAAGGAAACCCTAGTGGTTTAAATCTTTATGTAGAAATCATATTGTAACACCCCAATTTCGTGATACGCAATGAATTCAAACTGGTGTTACTTCATGGCACAACAATATAATAATAGAAAACGACTCTAATGGAGTCGTTTTAAAAGATTTATCATTCGATTTATATAAATATCGAGTTTACAAAAATGAGGTCCCAAATGGTTCCATTGTTTACAAAATACATTAAATTGGTTTTCGAATGATAATAAAATTTATAGCCTTCTTGATCTAGTCCTCGCTTCCGTGCTAGCTTCCGACATTATGGACCGAAATACATGCTTAAAATCACAACACAAAGGTTGAGTGAAATTCATAGAGTTTGTTTGATGGTTGAACACATTATGTTTGTAGTGTGAGTTATAAATTCACACCAATGGTTTGAAAACCAAAACAGCTTATTATTAGACTAAGCATCATGCAATCAAGGCGTTAACGTGTTCCAAAATTAATTGGAGAAAATGTCGCATGGCTCTATCCGTAAAATTGCCATTTTACCAATGTTACTCAAATATAGTGCGTTTGTTTGCCTTTAATGGGGCCAACACAAACGGATTCACAATCCCAATAGATCTATTCACAATATTCGCGCCCACCTCACATAGTGATTAATGATTCATGATTAAGGGACTTAAGTTTGGCAAATGCGAAACTTAGTGCTAATAACAATCGATAAGTATATGTTTGAAAGCAATGTGTTCGGTTTAAAATAAAGCATGTATCTCCCCAAGGGTTTGTAAAACAATTAAGTAATAGAAAGTGGGGCTATGAACTCACCTTAAGTAAATGATATCAAATGTATAATGAGAATGATGGATATGCCGTGAGAACTTCTACGAGCAACCTAAAATAGAATGTTGCGACTTAGGTTTGGAATAATGTTTAGGAAAACATAAACCATCCTATATATATATTCTATGTTGATCATGATGTAGTACATGGTTTATGTGTATGTCATTTATAGAAATGGTCTAGTTGTGAAAACGTATAGTTTATATATATCGACTACCGCTCGGGCCATCATAATTCAGAGGTCATGTAGTAAACGCTCGAGGAGCTAGGACACTTTAAATCGTGAACCAAAGAACTCGTCGACACGCTTTACTCAAATGAAACCCTCACATGAAGCTCCCTAGTTTTGTAGCACTTAGTAGATAAAACATAAGTTTTATTTATATATCACAAGTGTCATATGGTTTGTAAACACAAGTTACAAGGTTGTTTGGTTTTGATTAGGAATCATAATGGTTATTACAAATATCATCATAATTTATATCACAAGTGTTTAAAGAAAAGCTTACAAGTTTCTAAATTGTAAAGTTGGTTATTACAAGTTCTCGCCGTTTCATATATATGATTACCTTAGTTAACGATCTTGGGTAAACAAGCCTTGAGGCTTTAGCCATGGCCTTGCCGTGACTTTGGTCTTGACTACCATGGTCTTGAGACTCAACTTTGGTCTTAGCCGTAGCCGTGGTCTTGGTTTATGGCCATTAGGCCTCTTGGTTTGCTTTTAGTTGTGACAAAAGTATAGTTGTGAGACTATATTTACGGCAGCTTCGCTTTTGAAAGATTTTGGCCTATTTATGCGTTTTCAAGGTCCGAGCTTTGTTATTGAAGGAAAACGTCGTTCGGACAACTTTCGTGTTTTAACTTTTGATGATTCGGACCAGAAGTACCACTTTTAAAAAGGCAGAACCCTTAACAGCTTATACATGGCGCTTTGGCGCTTAGGTTTCGCTAAATTCTTTTGCTTATAACTTTTGACTCGTTTGTCCGCTTCGGTGATTCAAATTGCTATGTTTACCTTTTTATCTTGTCTACCATATTATGTAAGTTAGAAAGTCCTTATGTTACTGTTTTAATGGTCTCACATGTGTAGAATATGACTAGTTTACTAGTTTGTTACTTTTATGACAATATGTGAATTAAAACAAGTGATTGAGTATATGTACATCATGAATCAACATAGTAACTATATATATAGCATGAAATAGTTAAGATTATGAATAATAAAGATGAGATGATGGTGGTGATAAGTTGCTTACAACTTTTGGCTTTCAATAAGAAAGGAGTAACTTAGTAAGGATCGGACATTGATTGAACACTTAAGACTTTGGATTGAGCTAGCTTTCCACACCTTGGCACCCTTGCAATCTTGAAGAGTTGGTGATGAAGTATTAAGTGACTTGAGTGGATCTAAACTCAAGAAGATCACTTAAACTTGCTAGAGATTTGATGTAGTAGCTTGATCTTTGAACTTCCTTGCATAAACTTGGAGTTTATAGATCAAATGATGGAAGATATGGATGTTTTAGAGTATGAACGACCCAATTCAGTTTGTGGAGGTCTTTGGGATGTATTTCACTTGCTATTTATAGGAGGGTAAGTTTGGTTAACCATATATTGGGTTAAATATTAACCATGGTTAGGTTTAGGACACTTGTAATGATCTTAATGAACCAAGGTTAGGATGATGCCACCAATATGATGACTCCCCTAAGTTCTGTCATGGAAGAGATAAGATGACTTATGTGGTTAGTTTTGATCTTATCTTGGTTACGGAGTGAGTTTTGGTTCCGTTAATCGCTAACCAAGCCATAAAACGAAACCGGTATCGTAAAAATACGAAATTTGTAGGAATGATGAAACTCATCATTATACTCCATATAAAAATATAAAATGGGTGATAAGTCTCATTGGGTGCAAAACGCCGCTTAAAGTCGAAATACGGGTCAAAACGCTGAATTGCAGCTTATCGAAAAGAACGAAATTTCGTGGAAACGACCGTGAATTTATTTAGAGTAGACTAAAATTAGTCTAAAAGTGATATGAGATGTCAAAATGTGGTTTTCACATACGCTGGATAACTTTACGCTTATTCGTGAAGTTTAAAAGTTACGCGATTTAAGCAAAATGTAGAACGACAAGGTTAATTCCTTTATGGTCAAAGGAGGAGGAATATGTTTGACTTTTCCAAAATGTAAAAGTGTCAAAACATATTAGAAACACAAGCAGAATCGTTAAGTCCGGATGTAAGTAGAATTGTTTAAAACATAAGTTTAGTTTTGTTCATCACGGGCTTATTTGGTAATATTAAAATAATAATTTTAAAAATTCTCAAATTAATCATGAATGATCTAAAATTTATCCGATGCGAGGAAAATTATCGTGGTTGATTTTCGTTAAGCGTGATGTTTAAACGGTGGACCGCCTAAAACGAAACTTTAAAACGATGTTTACTTAATAATTTTTATGAAAATGATCTAACGATGGTCGAACTCTCGTGTTATTACTAAAATAATTTATCTTACGAGAATGTGGATTAAAAATTTTACGAGATGAATAGTGAATTTGAATAGTAAAAGTGAATAGTAAATTCTCGAAAATAAAAAGTAACCTAAAATGCGGGTGGTTACAGCCTCACCCTTAATGGGAATTCGTCCCGAATTCGTGTGTGTTACCCGATGTTGAATTGTCTAGGGAAATGTGGATGTATGCGCCGAATTCTAATCTTTGTGTTCTCAAGTTTTTGGTCATAGAATGTATTATATACCATGTGGCTTAAGTTGATAACCTAAAGGGTTTTGTTAAAATCTTATAGAGTCCAATATACCTAAAGTTTGGCTTTTCCCGATTCTCAAAACGAATCATATCTTATTATATCGAGGCTATCAATAAAACCTTAATTTCTAACATGGAGTTTTTGGTGATAGTGTGGCATGGAGCCTAATTTATATTTGTATAGTTTCCTTAGTTGTTTCGTGGGTGATCTCTAAACACCTTAGTCCAAAGAAATGGTTAACTAACACATTCGTCTATATAGTGCCTCAAAATGGAATAGTTTTGTTGTTGTTAGGGTAACTATTGTTAATCAAAGGTGTAAGATATTGGTGATGTGAAATGGTTTGTAATGACGTGATAACCGCCGTTGTAAGGAAAGTCTTGCTAGTGGCAAGTGGTTTATCCAAACCATTTCCAAAGTTGATCATGTCTTAGGTGGTTTCGGATGAAAGATATATCGATAGTTTTTATGTCTACTAGTGTTTGAAAGAAACGTGATATCGTGAAGTTTTACATATCGAATTTCAATGGGGTTCGATAATGATGTGATATGTTGACGATTTGAAGAGTGTAGTGTATGTTTACCATTATTCTTAGGTAGAGATGTCAAGTTTGTTTTAAAATCAAAAGTGAATGACGGAATGATATCCTTGAAACCTAATCGTGCTAGTACTTCTAAGAAATGACGAGAAGATTTGATGACTATCCCAAGATAGTAGTTCGGATTATCTCATGTATGAAAATTTCAAGAATGAAATTAGGTAGTATAAATAAGATGTTAAGATCTCATTGAGTGGTAAGACACTATCGTGTCTCTAGATCTTTTAATGAATTTGGTGGTTTATCGAGTTTAAGTAGGAAATTAACCTCGAATATAACCCTTGTATAACTGTTCGAGTGTTTGAAAATTTAAGTCGAACATAGTTAATCGACCATGTTCCACTATCCCAAGGTTAAATATAGGTGATTAGGCTATATTTAGCCGAGGTTCGATAAATTTTCCAAATACCTAAATTAGGTATACTTGTGATATGTTCATAGCTTTTGAGAAATTGTCCACTAAGCAAAGGCGATATCAAACCATTCAATTGCAAGTCCCGCCATAAAAGACTTGTAACCTATGTTTTCACATTCCATTGCATAGAAGATAGTATGGGTAGATACGTGTGGAAAGGAAATCTTAAGTAATTCTAAAATAGTCCATACTTGGCTAGAATCACGAACCTTTAACAATGAAGGTTTCGTAAGAGAATTTTGATGAATGTAGAGAAAGTTGTCGAACTTCACTTTTGTAGATGATGAGTCACTTTGTCCTTTAGAAATCCTATTTCTTGTATTTCCATTAGGAAATTGATAGATCGTGACGGGTTTCATGTAAAACAATATCATATAATGTTTATAAGATAATTTTAGAGACTATTGTATAACTTACAATATCCGAGGAGTAGTTGAGACCATTGTGCAACTCACAATGTCCGAGAAATAGTTGAGACCATTGTGTAACTCACAATGTCTGAGAAATAATAGAGACCATTGTGCAACTCACAATGTCTAAGAGATGATGGAGAGATCATAACCCACAATGTCTTGAGAAATGGAGAGATCATTGTGTAACCCACAATGTCTTGAGAAATGATCTGTAACCCACAAGAGAAATAAATGAGACCACCGTAGGATTTACACAATGTCTGTCCGAGAATGAGACCACCGTAGAGACCACCGAGAATGTATTGAGACCACCGTAAGTTGTCTTGAAAATGAATGAGACCATTGTATCTCACAATGTCTCGAAGTAGGAAAGACCATTGTAGTCGCTACAATGTCTTGGAGGAAGTTTCGTAATCCTAAAATGCATGAGTAGATGCATGATTGGGAGATTAGGAAAATATGATTGTGCCGTAATGCCTTAGAATAGGCATACGCAGATATGTTGAGTACATTGTTTATGATTGAAATTATGTCAAGTGTATATATCAATATACTAGTATGTTTGTATAGCTTAAAATGCCTAAAAGTCACATAATCGTCTGGAGGATGGAAGGCACGGAGAACGGAAGGCTATAAAATGTTTTTGTTTGTAAAAGTAGTTATAGTTTAAGTCTCAATTAGACCCGCTTTCTATAATCGTGGCTCGATACCAATCAGAACACCCCAATTTCGTGATACGCAATGAATTCAAACTGGTGTTACTTCATGGCACAACAAATATAATAATAGAAAACGACTCTAATGGAGTCGTTTTAAAAGATTTATCATTCGATTTATATAAATATCGAGTTTACAAAATGAGGTCCCGATGGTTCCAAGTTTACAAAATACATTAAATTGGTTTTCGAATGATAATAAAATTTATAGCCTTCTTGATCTAGTCCTCGCTCTTCCGCGCGCTTCCGACATTATGGACCAAATACATGCTTAAAACTCACAACACAAAGGTTGAGTGAAATTCATAGAGTTTGTTTGATGGTTGAACACATTATGTTTGTAGTGTGAGTTATAAATTCACACCAATGGTTTGAAAACCAAAACAGCTTATTATTAGACTAAGCATCATGCAATCAAGGCGTTAACGTGTTCCAAAATTAATTGGAGAAAATGTCATGCGCGGTTCTATCCGGTAAAATTGCCATTTTACCAATGTTACTCAAATATAGTGCGTTTGTTTGCCTTTAATGGGCTAACACAAACGGGATTCACAATCCCAATAGATCTATTCACAATATTCGCGCCCACCTCACATAGTGATTAATGATTCATGATTAAGGGACTTAAGTTTGGCAAATGCGAAACTTAGTGCTAATAACAATCGATAAGTATAATGTTTGAAAGCAATGTGTTCGGTTTAAAATAAAGCATGTATCTCCCCAAGGGTTTGTAAAACAATTAAGTAATAGAAAGTGGGCTATGAACTCACCTTAAGTAAATGATATCAAATGTATAATGAGAATGATGGATATGCCGTGAGAACTTCTACGAGCAACCTAAAATAGAATGTTGCGACTTAGGTTTGGAATAATGTTTAGGAAAACATAAACCATCCTATATACGCCTCTATGTTGATCATGATGTAGTACATGGTTTATGTATATGTCATTTATAGAAATGGTCTAGTTGTGAAAACGTGTATAGTTTATATATATCGACTACCGCTCGGGCCATCATAATTCAGAGGTCATGTAGTAAACGCTCGAGGAGCTAGGACACTTTAAATCGAACCAAAGAACTCGTCGACACGCTTTACTCAAATGAAACCCTCACATGAAGCTCCCTAGTTTTGTAGCACTTAGTAGATAAAACATAAGTTTTATTTATATATCACAAGTGTCATATGGTTTGTAAACACAAGTTACAAGGTTGTTTGGTTTTGATTAGGAATCATAATGGTTATTACAAATATCGTCATAATTTATATCACAAGTGTTTAAAGAAAAGCTTACAAGTTTCTAAATTGTAAAGTTGGTTATTACAAGTTCTCGCCGTTTCATATATATGATTACCTTAGTTAACGATCTTGGGTAAACAAGCCTTGAGGCTTTAGCCATGGCCTTGCCGTGACTTTGGTCTTGACTACCATGGTCTTGAGACTCAACTTTGGTCTTAGCCGTAGCCGTGGTCTTGGTTTATGGCCATTAGGCCTCTTGGTTTGCTTTTAGTTGTGACAAAAGTATAGTTGTGAGACTATATTTACGGCAGCTTCTGCTTTTGAAAGATTTTGGCCTATTTATGCGTTTTCAAGGTCCGAGCTTCTTTGTTATTGAAGGAAAACGTCGTTCGGACAACTTTCGTGTTTTAACTTTTGATGATTCGGACCAGAAGTACCACTTTTAAAAAGGCAGAACCCTTAACAGCTTATACATGGCGCTTTGGCGCTTAGGTTTCGCTAACTTCTTTTGCTTATAACTTTTGACTCGCTTGTCCGCTTTGGGTGATTCAAATTGCTATGTTTACCTTTTATCTTGTCTACCATATTATGTAAGTTAGAAAGTCCTTATGTTACTGTTTTAATGGTCTCACATGTGTAGAATATGACTAGTTTACTAGTTTGTTACTTTTATGACAATATGTGAATTAAAACAAGTGATTGAGTATATGTACATCATGAATCAACATAGTAACTATATATATAGCATGAAATAGTTAAGATTATGAATAATAAAGATGAGATGATGGTGGTGATAAGTTGCTTACAACTTTTGGCTTTCAATAAGAAAGGAGTAACTTAGTAAGGATCGGACATTGATTGAACACTTAGGACTTTGGATTGAGCTAGCTTTCCACACCTTGGCACCCTTGCAATCTTGAAGAGTTGGTGATGAAGTATTAAGTGACTTGAGTGGATCTAAACTCAAGAAGATCACTTAAACTTGCTAGAGATTTGATGTAGTAGCTTGATCTTTGAACTTCCTTGCATAAACTTGGAGTTTATAGATCAAATGATGGAAGATATGGATGTTTTAGAGTATGAACGACCCAATTCAGTTTGTGGAGGTCTTTGGGATGTATTTCACTTGCTATTTATAGGAGGGTAAGTTTGGTTAACCATATATTGGGTTAAATATTAACCATGGTTAGGTTTAGGACACTTGTAATGATCTTAATGAACCAAGGTTAGGATGATGCCACCAATATGATGACTCCCCTAAGTTCTGTCATGGAAGAGATAAGATGACTTATGTGGTTAGTTTTGATCTTATCTTGGTTACGGAGTGAGTTTTGGTTCCGTTAATCGCTAACCAAGCCATAAAACGAAACCGGTATCGTAAAAATACGAATTTGTAGGAATGATGAAACTCATCATTATACTCCATATAAAAATATAAAATGGGTGATAAGTCTCATTGGTGCAAAACGCCGCTTAAAGTCGGAAATACGGTCAAAAACGCGAATTGCAGCTTATCGAAAAGAACGAAATTTCGTGGAAACGACCGTGAATTTATTTAGAGTAGACTAAAATTAGTCTAAAAGTGATATGAGATGTCAAAATGTGGTTTTCACATATACGCTGGATAACTTTACGCTTATTCGTGAAGTTTAAAAGTTACGCGATTTAAGCAAAATGTAGAACGACAAGGTTAATTCCTTTATGGTCAAAGGAGGAGGGAATATGTTTGACTTTTCCAAAATGTAAAAGTGTCAAAACATATTAGAAACACAAAGGTGAATCGTTAAGTCCGGATGTAAGTAGAATTGTTTAAAACATAAGTTTAGTTTTGTTCATACCGGGCTTATTTGGTAATATTAAAATAATAATTTTAAAAATTCTCAAATTAATCATGAATGATCTAAAATTTATCCGATGCGAGGAAAATTATCGTGGTTGATTTTCGTTAAGCGTGATGTTTAAACGGTGGACCGCCTAAAACGAAACTTTAAAACGATGTTTACTTAATAATTTTTATGAAAATGATCTAACGATGGTCGAACTCTCGTGTTATTACTAAAATAATTTATCTTACGAGAATGTGGATTAAAAATTTTACGAGATGAATAGTGAATTTGAATAGTAAAAGTGAATAGTAAATTCTCGAAAATAAAAAGTAACCTAAAATGCGGGTGGTTACAGAATAACTAAAGTTATTCTAAATAGTCCATTGTCGATCAATAACATGGGAATGATATTGAATTAAGATAAATCGAGTATTAGTTAGAATATACTTGAAAGTATATTGATGCGTAGCATGACTAATTTCGATGATATTCAATGGATTGAATATAGGACTTATCCCAACCACATGATGGTACTTTATGGATCTTAGTCATTTATTACATCATGAATATTTATCCTCGACTTGAGATACCGGAGAAGTGTCATGGATGTAGTGCATTTACGTGAAGCAATCTAACGCTATACGTGAATCGATAGTTATAAGGGTTGTTTCGGAAGTGTTGTAAATTTATGAATTCGTCAGTAGTCAAACGGGATTTGTTTCCTTCAAATTTATTTTGAAGTATAATCTTCTTGGGCCCTCGTAGGGTTGTCAAGATGTTTGCATGGCCATGCCCAAGGTCTTCGGAATGTGTTCGGAAGGATTGGTAATCTTGATCAATCATATAAAGCGAGAAATGAATAGTTAATTAAGAAATGAGTGAGATCCATATTCTTATTAACATGGTATTAGAAACAAAGGATAAGTATGATGATAAATCATCAAAAGGTTTTCCGGAAACCATACCGAGTTGTTCGGGGTCATTGGCGTGTTGCTAGATGCTAACCAATGTCATTACGCATAATAAGATATCTCAGTGGGAGCTGTTGGTTTATGGATATATTTAATATGTGTATGACCGGATTCGAAGTCGAGATCACGGGATTGCACACTTTACGTATGAGACTCGATGTTTTAATAATTAATATAAAAGATTATGTTTAATTATTAAATTCACAATAAACGACTAAGTGAGCGATAAGCACTTATCGAAAGTGACTATCGGTCGTTAAATGTCAACGGGATATGAAGAAAATTAAACAAGCCAAGAGACGGTTTTAGGTACCTCTTTTGGGCTTGTTTTTGGCCGAAACTATGGAATCCCACATCGGAAACCATAGTAAACTTAACATCTACCATAAGGCTATAAATACATCCCTATGTACTCATCCTTTGGTACACTTGATTTCAATAGAAGGCCAAACTTCTTCTTTCTTCCCTATTGTTCTTAGGTCGACGAGTGAAACCCCATGTAAGGGATTTACGAGTGACTTTGAGCATAACAAAGGTGTTTGGTTAATCTATTGTGATCAAGAACTAGCATTCGCATCGAATCGCTAATAGTACGTGTGTACAAAAACGTGGCGTAACAAACTATTGTTACATCAATTGGTTTGAATTGAAAAACGGTAAGGGTCAATTCGTTAAACCACATAAACCCTAATTAGGGTTCTTGATTGAAGGAGATCTAGCCAATTGCAAGAGGTACGTTACGCATTTATTTCAGTTAATTAATTGCTGTTATATTCTAAGTCTTCCGCTGTGTACTCTGTGATGTCTATATGTTATTATTTGTATATCATATATCGTAACCTCAACACTAGGAACGTAGGGTATCATCTGTCAATGTTGTACGATCTCTAATGATCATTGTGTCATAAGCAAAGGCTCAATAAAAGATGGTTTATAGTGCTCTTAATAAACATCAAAAGTTTCATATGTAGATAATCTGATTTGTAGTGAAACATAGGCAATATAGCGTATTAGTTTCGTAGAAAACATACCAGATTGACAAAGGGTATCCTTCGTCATTAGTGTACGGTCTATGTTTACCTTGTGGTAAACATTTTGCGAAGGAAGGTTCTGGCCCTGCTTGAGTGTACCATTATGTGCCCCAACTCCTTAAATGAATCTGTGCGAAGGTTACAACGGAGGTTGCCATAGAGACTAGAACAGAGGGCTAGTGATTTCAAGCCTTCTTCTTAGGAAAACCCATGACGAAGACTGCAACAGAGACTTCTTCTCAAAATGAACCCGAACAGAGGCTCCTACGAAGGTTATTGAACCTTCTCTCCAAAACAGACCATAATAGAGGTTGCTACGTAGACTGCAACGGAGGCTCTTACGAATGTTGTTGATTTTGACCCTTCTTCATAAAACAAACCCAAACAGAGGCTGCTACGGCGTCTGCAATGGAGGCTCCTATGAAGGTTATTGAGTTTGAACCTTCTTCATTAAACGAACCCAAACAGAGGCTGCTACGGAGTCTGCAACGGAGGCTCCTACGAAGGTTGTTGAGTTTGAACCTTCTTCATTAAACAAACCCAAACAGAGGCTGCTACGGAGTCTATAACGAAGGCTCCTACGAAGGTTGTTGAGTTTGAACCTTCTTCATAAAACGAACCCAAAGAGGTCGCATGAGTGCAACGGAGGCTCCTACGAAGGTTATTGAGTTTGAACCTTTTTCATAAAACGAACCCAAACAAAGGCTGCTACGAAGTCTGCAACGGAGGCTCCTACGAAGGCTATTGACTTTGAACCTTCTTAAGTTAAACCCAAACAGAGGTTTTGACAGAGGCCACAAAGATTTCCCCAGAGGTCAGTGAATTTAACCCTTCATCTTAAATGAAGCCAAACAGAGGCTCCTTCAAACATAACAGAGGCCGTAACAGAGATCGCCCATTTAAACCCGATGAGGTGTTGAAATGGTAAACGTAAAGTTTGTGGTTGGTGGAAAATCTCGTGATTAGAGATAAAAGTGGAGATTTTAGTGGTGCTACCATGTGGTAACAAGGATGTAGGGAATTACGGTTGAATTCGACCGTTATTTATGGAAAATGGTTATTTGACTCGGAAAACGGGACTTATTGTTGCGTGTCCCACGGATGGCGCCACTGATTGTATAATAAGATGCACATACCAGGCCGTCAATGGTGATTGACGGAGTTAGGGGTGATGGTGGTGATGCCGAGTGCAAGATAACCTGAAAATAAGAAATAGAAGACACTACGTTAGACGGAGCGCGGGGGGAAGCCCCCGCGAACTGCCTTCGGTGTGAGAATCAGTCATGGTGATTATGTCATGAAAGTATTGAGGTGGAGAAGATGAGATCTCCTGGGTTAAGTTAGGTTAGGTTACATACCTCTGTGATGACTTCCTTATTTATAGGCATAATAAGATGATGGAGCGATTATAGAGGTGTGTGGAGGCGATTGGAGAGGTCATGGCGATTCTGTAGGTCATGGCTAAGATCATGGTTGTTGACCGCCTGTTTGACCATATCTTATTTGACCATTACATTTGACCAAATCGATCATCTCGATCTGCGCTAACAAATCAAGTCTAAAAGACTTAAAACAATTTCGACGCAAATCTGATTAAGATCGGAGGAATATAGGAATTTCGGTCGTTAAGTCCCACGGAGGATGAATTGGTGTTTAAAACAACTTCAGATGATAGAATGATCACTAAGGATAGTGATCAGTAAGGTTTTGAACGTTTATGATTTAAAACCTAAAACGTACGTTTAAATAAAAAATACGTAAACGTTCAGAATAAAACGTGAGTTTTAAAGAAATAAAAGGCCTAAAAAGATAAAAATTATACTTTTGGAATCCTAATAATAAAATAAAATTATTAGAAAAAGAAAATTATTTTTACAACTATTTATTTAATTATTATTAATTAAAAACTATTTATTAAGTATTTAAATTGCACTAAAATACAAGAAAATACAAAATTAACCTAGAAAATGAAATTATAACTTGGAAAATCTAAAATATGATAAAACTTATTTTAAAACTAAAAATATATTTTTAAGACTTATTATGTATTTATTATTAATTTAATACTATTTAAAACTAATAAAATGCTAAAAATACTTTTTAAACTAAGAAAATTATGGAAAAATACTTTTAGACTATTTATATTTATCTTAATCTAGGAAAATTGAAAACATATTTTTAAAGCTTTTTCGATTTTTAGTATTAAAAGCTATTTAAAAGGATTAAAAACTATTTAAAATAAAGAAAAATAGCAAGCAGTGTAGGAAAATCAAAAATTCAGGAAAATGTTAAAATATTATTTAGAACCTAGGAAAATAGAAAACATATGCTTATGTGGAGGATATGGGATCGATGTTAAAGCGCTTATGATTAAGACTTTAAAATAAGCAATTGAGCACTAAAGACCTCCAAAGCAAGGCGTAAGCTAAAGTACACTATAATAAGCCTAATTCAACTAATCAATACTACTCTAGACCACTAATGATGCATTAACTAAGAATGAGCTTATGAGATTAAGAATACAAACAATGATCAAGGGGCTACTTTAAGCACATGCACAATCTAAACAAATAAGCTAAAAGGGAAAAACAGTTATTAGGACTTAAAGTAGACCCGCCTACTATACTTGGACTAAAGATCAGCCCCTCACAAGCTTGAATGAAGCTTGTGAGAGGTCTCAGAAGTGCCTGTCACACTCGGTGTGCATTGTGGCATTTCATGCCTAATTGGAAGCTTATTTAAAGCTTATTAGAGCTTGAGAAATGTAAAACAAAACTGATATATCTAAACTAGACCTAATGATCTTGCAAATCCCAAAGTATCATAGATTTTAATGAAGAAATGAATACATGAGAGATCAAGAAAGATTTGCAAAAAACTGGATTTCCAAATTTTGACTTTTGAAAACAGAAATGATATTTGACTTTCTTGAACTTTGGATTGATCTTAATGACTGTATATGTTATATTAAGATATACTAAGGTTGGATTAAGCTAGTTTAACAAGTTTTAAGCTGATTTGATGAGTCATGCAGTCTAAAAATTTAACAGTTAACTGATAAGGTTGGATTAAAGATGAATTTGACTTTTTAACTAATAAGGACTAGTTTTAATAACTTGATTGAGCTAATATGAACTTAAGTGACATGGAACAAGTACAGCAACAACTTAAGCGGCCTTAAACTCGGTTAAATGAGCAAACCAAACACTAATGATTACAACGTGTTGAAGATTAAAAGAGCAATTCTCGAATCAACAAATTTCTTGATTAATCTAAGTTCAACAGCCTAAGTACAATTGTTTAAACAGTATTAGCGTTTATGACCACGAGATATAAGTTCAAGCAAACCGCAAAGAGACTTGAAATATTGAAAAGAAAAACTAACTCACATGACTTGGTGATATTGCGAGACCAAGACCAAATCAAATTCTAATCTAACCTAACTAATTCACCCTATGATCACCTCTCGCAACAATGAAACCATCACCATATCCATTTTGCTTGTAAAGTTGACTATTGTCACCATGGATTAATATTGCTCAAAGCGCATTGTGAGCTTATCGAGCTTATAATAAGCTTGAATAAGCTTATTTGGATAAGAAATTAAACTATTGAAAGCTTGAACTAAGGAAATGGAAACCGAGTTTTACAAGAATTTGAAATTTTGCAATTTAACTGAAACCTTGAATTGATACTCAAAAGTGACTTACAATGACAAATTGATTAAAGTTTAACACCTGAAGCTTAAAAATTACATTTTATCATACTTAATTAAGATTACTAAAGAAAACGACATACAAATTTTAAACTAGACTAACTACTCTACTACTTCTTCTTCATTGCACCTTTTTCCATTTATATTGACTCTTTTGTTCCTTGTCGACATCCGATGATTTCACTGATTCCACTCTCAATTCATCCGAATCGTCCATGTGGATTTTGGCGGAAAAAGTCTTGAGGTTGGTTTTGCATTTAATGCACCGTGGTGAGTGGGCTTGCAGGTGGAGGGTGATAGTGAGAGGTATGTACTGGAAAGGAGACAGTGAGGTGGGGAGGCGGATGGCGTTGATAGAGTGGACACGGTGTGAGGTGGGAGATGGTGAGCAGGTGGCGCGATATATCTTTTTTGAATTGGGGCGGGTCAAGGTGTTGGGCCGAGATTGGTTTGGGCTTAGGTTAATATATGATCCGTTTGGTTTGTAGCTAATAACTCATAAGGACCAAAATTGAAATTTGGCAAATCTTGAAGGACTGATCTTGCACTTTTCCAAAGTTATCAATAAGGACTAAACTCGCCAAATATGAATAGTACAAGGACTATAGATGCTTATTTCATTTTTATAAATCCAAGGACCATTTATGTAATTTATCAAACCTGTGGACCAAACTTGTAATTTTCTCCAAAGTTATCATGAAGGACCAATATTGCCATTTATAAATAGTACAAGGTTTATTTTGATCAATTTCCAATTTTAAAACCTTAAGGACTATTTTGACACTTTTGCAAAGTTGAGGACCAAAGTTGTAAATTTGTGATTTTAAACTTTGAAGAGTTTATTTTGACAACTATTGAATCCCAAGGACCTAAAATGATATTTTACAAGTTTTGAATTTCAGGACCGATTTTGACAACTTTTCAAACTTGGGGACTAAAGCGCCAATTATGCAAACTTGATACGTTTTCACCGATTTTGATGTTTTTGCATTTAAAACATATAAAACACTTGTTTGTGATATTTTATCATTTTGAAGCATTTCGAGTGTTTTCGGATGTTTTGGCATTCTAACAAGATAAAATGATGAGTATTTAGACACTCATCAATCCCCACACTAAGATATTGCTAGTCCCTAGCAATGATTTATGAAAAGTTAATGGATTTTATCTCTTTACCAAAAGCCATTACTTCGAGTAGCCAAATGTTTGATTCAAGTAAGAACTTTGGTACAATGATAACCAAATGATTTTGAGCAAATCATAAGTCGTCAACGGATTTGATTTGTCTTTACCGTAAGCCGCACCTTACGGACTAGCCAACTCTTAGATAAATTATCAATATTATCTTTGGTGAGTCGATTACCAATTATGGATTTTCAACCGCCTTTACCACAAGCCATAAACTTGCGGGCTAGCCAACTTTTCACTTTTTAGGATATGGTGGTGAACACCATACAATTTTTGGGCAAATTGCAAGCCATAAACGGATTTGAGATATCTTTACCAAGAGCCGCTTGCTCTGGATTAGCCAATCCTTATGTGGGTTAGACATGGTGGATGATTACCATTTGTTGTGTTTAGTACTTAGTACTTCCACTAGATAAAATTTTTAAAATTTGGCCATTTTGGGGAAAAGGGACTAAAAGGGTACATTTATGATCAAATTCGCGAATTTCCCCACACTTAGAAATGAATATTGTCCTCAATATTCAAAGTACCTACGGTTATTCGAAACTTAGAACGTAAAAGATAACATTTACTAGCTAAGTATAGAAACACAACAATTATTCTCTTTTGAATATTTACAATTTTCATTTATTTTTAGATCTCTATACAACATGTGGGCATCTCCCCACACTAGGTGGTACACACGGTGAAAACCCATGTTTAGCTATGCTTTTGATTTCAGTCGCTAGCTTGGCTCGACCCGAATTAATTTGTTCATAGGAAGTAAGTGGAAGAGACAATCTCCATGGACTTTCATTCAAGATGTTTATATAAACATTGAAGCACGTGAAAGTTCCACACCGATGAGATATACATAGAACCGCTCAAGAATGATAAATGAAAATGCCGGATCAAAGATAGTGTCTTCATTCCGAAGGAGTGAAGAACAGAGAAGTTACGGATAGGTGAAGAGAAAGAAAGTCATGATAAAGATCATGATTAACTCATCATCACTCACAGGAGAATTCATGGTTTCATGAATTTCATTTTTTAAGCTCAATTGGTCTAGACATATCCCGGGTGTGTCTAGATCAAAATAGAAGTTATCATACTCCGGTGGAGATATGATATGAGTGAGTTCACAGGAGAACTCCTCAAAGGCGAATGATTCATATTCAGGATTGATTTGAGTGAGTTCATTGGGAAACTCATCAAAAGTAAATGATTCATAAACGGGGAGAAAATTATGAGAATGAGAAGTGGTAATACCACTAATCTTCTCTCCCATATGATCAAAATGGAACGTTTGCAATTCCGGAATAGAATCATCGAAGAAAAGTTTACCATCCTCAAAGGGATAGAATATGAAGTAGGCTTTTCATTAAAAGCCTCGATTCTAGAAATGAGAAGATTAACATTTATCATGAAGACGAAGAGCTTCGCCTTGGATTATTTCTTCTTCATTCTCTTCTCCTAAGCTAACAAGCTCGAAGGTAATTCCCCACATAACTTATGTCTCCATAAGATAAAGAATAGTCCTCATCGAATCGAGAACATCTCAATATGATCATTTTGGAAGACAAGAGAGGAGGATATCACACACATGGTCAAAAGTTCCCGTGACTCTCTTGGGATTGGGACAAGGTCCTCAACACTAGACTTTATGAATTCGTCCGATTCCTTTTCAGAACAAGGTCGAAGCTCATCCCCATGTTCGTAGAGAGTGAGTGGGAGCTTGGTGTGATAGCGATTGTTTGAGAATGAATCTCAACCGCCGGATATCCACCGATGAATCGATGAATCTTCAAGTGTATCATCATCATCACTATCATCGAATAAACCGATTCTAGAGCTAGATCCGCCGCTTTTCGTTTGCAATTGATTCCTAATTGATTTTCAAAAGCAATTTGGGAATTTATTTTAGCAACTTGCTCTTCACTAACAAAACTTCCATGGATTTCTCGTGAGAGTTTTGAAATGACATAGCCGACTCCTCCTTAAGTTCTTTTAATAACCCGCACCCTTCAAGAAAAAGTCCGTCGTAGTTTCATGAGGAGTTGCTTGAATCGTTTGCACGCGGAGGTTGGTCTTGAAATGATGTGTCAAAATTGTCACAAGGAAATGGATTCCTGCTTGACAATCGAGTGAAATGGGACCTCACAGTTCTCACAACAAAATGATTGTTGTGGGTGGTTTGGTGAATCATATGGATATTGGTCATACCCAAAGTTCGAACATCACCGAAAACTGTTCATAGACAAACGATTTCGGGTTGACATTCAAATCCTTGGTGAGGACCTCCACAAAATTCACAAAGCAGATTGTTGATTATATGAAGATATGTCGGCTGTGGTGGGTAGTTGGAAAATTTGAGGATCGTCAAATGAGTTCGATTAGGATCATAATCAAATGAATTCCTCGAACCACAAAACAAACAACTCCCGCTCAATATCATTACCACACTGCACACATGTACATCAATGACATGGTGAACCAAAAGAGGCTCACCACAACCGACACAAGGAATAAACGATTCTATTTGAGAGTTATGAAGAGGAATCGTTCATTCAAAGAATCAACAAAACCAACATGGTGATCCGAATGACTATTAAGACTCAAAGAACATTTTGAAAATCCGGAGGTGGGACAAGTAGTGTGCTCGAGAGCTAGCAATTTCCACCACTTCCGTTATGGACTCCGGTTCGGTTCTTGAAACGTGAAGATTAGGCAAGTCATTCTTGCTAGTCACCGGACCAATTTCGCATGTTTGCTTTTAACCGTAAATCGTGAAAGTTTATTATCAATTCTAGACGACTTAGAGCAATCGAGGATTAGATCTTTGGATAACCGTAGGTTGGACGTATTTAGCACCTTCATTATCGATGAAAGTACCTTGTCCTTTGTCACCTCGGTTTTTCTTTCCATTTCCGAAAGCGTAATTAATGGATCTTTACGAACAACACGAATTCTAGACATTTGTGATAAAGTCTGAAGCTTTTCACCGTCCTGCACTTCTCGAGAGATTCCATGAGAGTAGAAGTTTAGAATCAAATGTATAGAGGTAAAGGGATAAAGAATCAAAAGGGTAGGAGGTTAAAGATGAATATTTTGGATTTTTGAAAACATGCCATAAAAACAAAGAATGAAAAATATTTTTGGTTTTTGTGTTTGTTGAAAACTTGAATAAAAAAATGTTTTTGGTGTTGTTAACACTTTAGGAAAAGTGTTAATGAACTTTTGGTTTTAACTTTTACAAAAACTGTTTACAAACGATGGTATATGTGCAAGCACGGTCCGAAATGCTTAAAACACGCTTACTGACCTCCCCAATGGCTTAAATTTGATCTCGCTAAACAGTCAAGTCTAAAAGACTTAAAAAAATTTCGACGCAAATGCAATTAAGATCGAGGAATATAGGAATTCTCGGTCGTTAAGTCCCACGGAGGATGAATTGGTGTTTAAAACAACTTCAGATGATAGAATGATCACTAAGGATAATGATCAAGAAGTTTTGAACGTTTATGATTTAAAACCTAAAACGTACGTTTAAATAAAAAATACGTAAACGTTCAGAATAAAACGTGAGTTTTAAAGAAATAAAAGGCCTAAAAAGATAAAAATTATACTTTTGGAATCCTAATAATAAAAGAAAATTATTAGAAAAAGAAAATTATTTTTACAACTATTTATTTAATTATTATTAATTAAAAACTATTTATTAAGTATTTAAACGAGTGTAGGAGCCACACGATGCAAGTGGATTGGCTTAAAAGACTTACTTTGCAACGACATTTAAACCTCGTGGATTATTTTTGCCAAGTTGCGAAAGTTATTAATGCTAAAGGACTTGCTTTAGAACGCCACTTAAACCTTAGGGTCTGTTTTGCCAAGTTGCAAAGTTAGTAATGCTAAAGGACTTACTTTGCGCTACTTAAACCTCAAAATGTTTTGCCAATTTCAAAACTTGGCATTAAATGTTAATTTGCTCTGAAGCTCTCGATGTTTAAGATATATAATAATTGCACTAAAATACAAGAAAATACAAAATTAACCTAGAAAATGAAATTATAACTTGGAAAATCTAAAATATGATAAAACTTATTTTAAAACTAAAAATATATTTTTAAGACTTATTATGTATTTATTATTAATTTAATACTATTTAAAACTAATAAAAATGCTAAAAATACTTTTAAACTAAGAAAATTATGGAAAATACTTTTAGACTATTTATATTTATCTTAATCTAGGAAAATTGAAAACATATTTTTAAAGCTTTTTCGATTTTTAGTATTAAAAGCTATTTAAAAAGGATTAAAACTATTTAAAATAAAGAAAAATAGCAAACAAGTGTAGGAAAAATCGAAAAATTCAGGAAAATGTTAAAATATTATTTAGAACCTAGGAAAATAGAAAAACATATGCTTATGTGGAGGATATGGGATCGATGTTAAAGCGCTTATGATTAAGCACTTTAAAATAAGCAATTGAGCACTAAAGACCTCCAAAGCAAGACGAAGCTAAAGTACACTATAATAAGCCTAATTCAACTAATCAATACTACTCTAGACCACTAATGATGCATTAACTAAGAATGAGCTTATGAGATTAAGAATACAAAACAAATGATCAAGGGGCTACTTTAAG
Source organism: Chrysanthemum lavandulifolium (assembly GCA_022545495.1). NCBI lineage: Eukaryota > Viridiplantae > Streptophyta > Magnoliopsida > Asterales > Asteraceae > Chrysanthemum > Chrysanthemum lavandulifolium. The sequence goes on from CM040241.1 coordinate 51,033,547, forward strand.
CACATGCACAATCTAAACAAATAAGCTAAAAGGGAAAACAGTTATTAGGACTTAAAGTAGACCTGGCCTACTATACTTGGACCAAAGACCAGCCCCTCACAAGCTTGAATGAAGCTTGTGAGAGGTCTGCAAGAAGTGCCAGTACACACTCAGGGTGCACAGGCATTTCATGCCTAATTGGAAGCTTATTTAAAGCTTATTAGAGCTTGAGAAATGTAAAACAAAACTGATATATCTAAACTAGACCTAATGATCTTGCAAATCCCAAAGTATCATAGATTTTAATGAAGAAATGAATACATGAGAGATCAAGAAAGATTTGAAAAACTGGATTTCCAAATTTTGACTTTTGAAAATGAAATGATATTTGACTTTCTTGAACTTTGGATTGATCTTAATGATCAGATATGTTATATTAAGATATACTAAGGTTGGATTAAGCTAGTTTAACAAGTTTTAAGTCGATTTGATGAGTCATGCGTCTAAAAATTTAATGATTAAGCGATAAGGTTGGATTAAAGATGAATTTGACTTTTAACTAATAAGGACTAGTTTTAATAACTTGATTGAGCTAATATGAACTTAAGTGACATGGAACAAGTACAGCAACAACTTAATCGGCCTTAAACTCGCTTAAATGAGCAAATCCAAACACTAATGATTACAACTGTGTTGAAGATTAAAAGAGCAATTCTCTGAATCAACAAATTTTACTGATTAATCTAAGTTCAACAGGCCTAAGTACAATTGTTTAAACAGGTATTAGCAGTTTATGACCACAGATATAAGTTCAAGCAAAACTGCAAAGAGACTTGAAATATTGAAAAAGAAAAACTAACTCACATGACTTCAGCTGATATTGCAGACCAAGACCAAATCAAATTCTAATCTAACCTAACTAATTCACCCCATGATCACCTCTGCAACAACAGAAACCATCACCATATCCATTTTGCTTGTAAAGTTGACTATTGTTGACCATGGATTAATATTGCTCAAAACTGCATTGTGAGCTTATCAGAGCTTATAATAAGCTTGAATAAGCTTATTTGGATAAGAAATTAAACTATTGAAAGCTTGAACTAAGGAAATGGAAACTGAGTTTTACACAGTAACTTGAAATTTTGCAATTTAACTGAAACCTTGAATTGATACTCAAAAGTGACTTACAATGACAAATTGATTAAAGTTTAACACCTTGAAGCTTAAAATTACATTTTATCATACTTAATTAAGATTACTAAAGAAAACGACATACAAATTTTAAACTAGACTAACTACTCTACTACTTCTTCTTCATTGCACCTTTTTCCATTTATATTGACTCTTTTGTTCCTTGTCGACATCCGATGATTTCCACTTGATTCCGACTCTCAATTCATCCGAATCGTCCCATGGATTTTGGCGGGAAAAGTCTTGAGGTTGGTTTTGCATTTAATGCACTCGTGGTCGAGTGGGCTTGCAAGGTGGAGGGGTGATAGTGAGAGGTATTTGGAAAGGAGACAGTGAGGTGGGGAGGCGGATGGCGTTGATAGAGTGGACACAAGGTGTGAGGTGGGAGATGGTGAGCAGTGGCGCGATATATCATTTTTGAATTCGGGCCGGGTCAAGGTGTTGGGCGTAGATTGGTTTGGGCTTAGGTTAATATATGATCCGTTTGGTTTGTAGCTAATAACTCATAAGGACCAAAATTGAAATTTGGCAAATCTTGAAGGATCGATCTTGCACTTTTCCAAAGTTATCAATAAGGACTAAACGCCAAATATGAATAGTACAAGGACTATAGATGCTTATTTCATTTTTTTTATAAATCCAAGGACCATTTATGTAATTTATCAAACCTGTGGACCAAACTTGTAATTTTCTCCAAAGTTATCATGAAGGACCAATATTGCCATTTATAAATAGTACAAGGTTTATTTTGATCAATTTCAATTTTAAAACCTTAAGGACTATTTTGACACTTTTGCAAAGTTGAGGGACCAAAGTTGTAAATTTGTGATTTTTAAACTTTGAAGAGTTTATTTTGACAACTATTGAATCCCAAGGACCTAAAATGATATTTTACAAGTTTTGAATTTTGTGGACCGATTTTGACAACTTTTCAAACTTGGGGACTAAAGCGCCAATTATGCAAACTTGATACGTTTTCACCGATTTTGATGTTTTGCATTTAAAACATATAAAACACTTGTTTGTGATATTTTATCATTTTGAAGCATTTCGAGTGTTTCGGATGTTTTGGCATTCTAACAAGATAAAATGATGAGATTTGACACTCATCACATACCCACGCTCACCGGTAGAGGCTATGACCTTTAGGCTTCGACCCTTGTCGGAGGGGCTCGGTCAAGGATGAGGCCAGCTCGAACAATGACGGAGGCCTCGACAAGAGCTATCAGGAATGACTTTACACCAACATTATGTGTAGGACGAAGGCATAGGCTTTGTACTTTAGGAGGGTACCTCATACCCTTTGTACAAATGGTAATCTAAGTATCAGAGTGACGGTAACGCTCGTTAGCAGAGCGGAGGGTACGTCATTAGTTTCGATGAAAGATTTAAAGTTTCTTGGTATGAAGTATCATGATTGTCATGTTTTAATGACACAAATGATTCTAATCGCTATTCGTGGAGTACTACCACATAGAGTAAGCCACATGATCACAAAGCTTTGTCTTTTTTTTAACATGATTCATTCAAAAGTTATTGATCCTGAAAAGTTGGATGAGTGGCAAAGTGATATTATTCTTACTATTTGCCAACTCGAGATGTACTTTCCACCTTCCTTTTTGATGTCATGGTTCACCTCGATCTCATATTGTTGGAGAAATAAAGTCTTGTGGGCTCAGATTCTCGCGATACATGTATCCATTCGAGAGGTATATGGGTTTCTTAAAAGGATATGTAAGGAACCGATATCGACCGTAGGGTAGTATTGTTGAAGCGGCATGCTTCCAAGAAGTGGTTCAGCTTTTGTACAAACTATATGGATGATATCCCGATATTGGCCTTCTCGAACCTCGACACGAGGGTAGACTCGATGGATGGGAACAATTGGGCGCAAAGATGTCACATCGAACAACAACGATTTAGAACAAGCACATTTTACGCCTTGCAAAACACGACGTGCATTGAACCATACATACATGAGCACATGTCATACTTACAACAAAATAACAACCATCGAGGTATGCTTTGGTTGGAAGTCGAGCATAAAAGAACATTTTCACAATGGTTGGCATGACAGTTATTTGTATGTCCGACAATATGGATGCGATGTGGTACAACCTGGGGTATCGCCCACGCCGTGTACTTCAATATCAAGGCTACGACATCAACGGATATACGCTTTATACCAAACAACAAGATGAAAAGAGCATCGTGCAAAATAGCGTGTAACGCTAATAGCAACAACAATGATTCGTCGCGAATGTCGGCCGTTAAAAGTCGATTATGGTGTCATCAAGAAATTTGGGAACTGGATTACAATTTGTTCGTTATACCGCTATTGAAGTGTAAATGGGTCAATAACATAAGAGGTGTCAAAGTTGATACTGACGGTTTCACATGTGTCAATCTTTCAATAAATGACCATTTAATCGATCCATTAATTCTAGCAAAACAAGCCACCCAAGTATTCTTTGTTGAGGACTTAAAAGATAAGAGATGGCACCTTGTCCTGCAAAGTAAACGGCGTATAGTTGGTGCTGATAATGTTGTAGACGAGGACGAATATAATCAATTTGACGAGCTACCTCCTTTTTCTATCGCTATACAATCTACGAATGATGTTCTTGATGATACACTTTACTTGAGATCCGACCACCAAAAAGGACATGAGGTTTAAAAAAATCATATGCGCCATTCGGGTAATAAAGCAATTATCAAATATTTAATATACAAATCTCGTTAATGATACTTTATTATATAAATCAACTAATTATCGTGCTTGCATTTTGATTTATTATTGCAGGAGAAATATGTTTTTAATATAGTTAAAAAAAAAAAAAAAAAAAAAAAAAAAAGTAATACTAAGGAAAAAAAAAAGAAAGTCAAACCTTGTGTATCCTTGTTCTTCAGCAATCAAAAAGATAGTCCCTCCTTTTTCTTCATTCTCCTCCAATATCTCTCTCAAATTCCGCCAAAAAATGATGTATAAAAGGCGTATTCTTCCTCGTATCAGAATCACAAACCCTAAACATCTTACCACCAAGCACCTTTCCTGCCAACACCAGACTTTTTCCTCGTATCAGAATCACGAACCGTAAGCAACAAAAATGGTATATCTTTTTCTCTTAATCAATATTTTATCTTCGATTTGTAATTTTGCTTAGGTTCGTTTGTGTTAATTAGTGTTTTTAAAATGTAAAATATGTGGTTATGTGTTTACACCCCAAGTGTTTGTTGTATTGCGTGAATAGAAAAACTTAAATTAAACTTATGCTATTTCATCTTATTCTGAATTCAAATGTTATGGTTTTAGTAAAGAGCATTGATAAGCTAATTTTCTTTTTGGCTAATTTCGTTTCGGCCACTTAGATTTTGTGTATTTTACGCTGACTAAAGGTAGTCTGCTTTAATCATTCCGATATTGTTTAGCCAGTGGCGGATCTAGGATTTCTATGTAGGGTATGCACTATCGGTAGATGTGAGATAACGGCCAACTTAAGTATCAAATATAATTCTAGTTTTAAGTATCAAATATATTGAATTGCAACATGAAATTGCCTTTGTTCTTCATGTGTGCACTAAAACGTGTGAAACTGCACGAAAATCATATTATGAATAACACAGGTGGTGATATTCTAAGTTTGATGTGTTTTCTGTTAAAGTTCATGTAATCATCTGTATTTTCATTCATCTTTTGTTGAACTATGCAACCTGGCTGTATAGTTGTCAACTGACATCGAGCATTCGGTATAGTAATTAAAATCTGGTGCAAAAAGAACCACAAGCAAATGATAACAACACACGAAAATTGTATTAAGTTCATCTTAACTGCTTTGTTCATTTGAATGATTTTTAGTATCTTTGCCATACGTGATTCATTCTTTCTTTACTTATGAAATGAAAATATGACCAAAATAGTATTGTCTTATGATTTTTTTGTAACATCTACTTTAGTATATAGATTGTTACATATCTGATCTCAGTTTAGTCTGATCTCATTGTTACATTTATGATCTCAGTTTAGTCTGATCTCAGTTTTGTCTGATCTCATTGTTAAATACCTGATCTCAGTTTAGTCTGATTTTTTGTAACATCTACTTCAGTAAAAGTGCTGGTGTATGTTTTGATGAGATTGGCTAATGTATACTTGAATTTTAGGACCCTCCCGTACCAAGAATGAGGAGAGGAATCAACAGAATCCAAGATCTTCCTGCTGGTGAATCTGTTGAATTCAATCAGTTTGGTCAAGCCGTAGGCAAGTGGCAAAATTTATATGGAAAATATACGGGAACTCGTACCAGGAGGTTAATTTCTATTGTGAAAAATACTTGGAAGCATGTAACAAAGGAAGAAAAAAACTTTTTGTGGTCCGATATCAAGGTATAGTATCTGCTATCATTAATTGTGGTTTCTTCTGATTTAATAAATGTATTGACATCTAATAAGCTTTATCTCTACATCAAGCAGGCACATTTCAGACTAGAGAATGATGATGTCAGGAAACGTACGCTTGTATCATGTGGTACTAAGTGGAAGGCATTCAAGACCAAACTACGGGTTAAATACATGCTTAAGGGGATATCTCCGTTAGGGAAATGGACATTCATAGAGCCTCATGTATGGGAAGAATTCTGTCAGAAAGAAAATACACCTGAAAAAAATGTACGTTTCACTTTAGTTTGTATTACTCTAATATTATGATATACTTATTCTTGTTTTGAAATGTTTGTAATTCATTTGTTACTCCTATTTGTAGAAACTGCGTGCGAAAGCAAGTGAACGAGGAAAACAACATATAAATCGGCCCCGGTTAGGATCAAAAGGGTACCGTGGTTTTGAAAAACAGTGGCAAGAGGAAAGGAATGACCCGGAAAAGGCAACAGAACTCCACTTAATACCAGACATTCGTGGGAGTAACTATTGTTTGGCTCGGGCTCCCCGCGACAAGAACAGAATCAAGACATTGACTCCTGAGTTAATTGATGTTTCAAAGAATTTGGTACTCTAATCATTGCCTTTTTTAGTATATTACGATTTTTTTGTTGGTAGATGTATATTAATTAGTTTTTCTTACTGATACTGAATAGATACAAGCAACCATAAAGTTGTCGCAAGGGTCTGATGAATCTAAAGCGGGAGTAGATCCCCTAATACTGGTATTAGGACCGGAGCACGGGGGACGCACTAGGGGGTCGGGTGTGATGTTGGATATAAAAAAGGCATTGAAGGATATGTTAGAAAAGGAGGACCTACCAACAACGAGAAGATATTGAAGAAATAAATAATCAAGTGAGGCAAGAAATGAAAGAAGAACTTAAGTCAAGTGTGTTTTGGAAGGAAATGAGGCTAGAACTGAAGGCAGAAGTGATGAAGGAAATGCAAGTCGATAGTAATGAGGCATTTTCACCAAGGCAAAATGATGTCCCGAACTTGGGCCAGGGGAGGAACAATGTTAGCTCGACCACAAACGTCGTAAAGGTAGATTGCATAAAGGAAGTGCGCAAGGAAATGCAAGCTGGACATAATGAGGGGTTTTTACCAATGCAAGATAGTGTTATGGGCTCGGGCCAGAGGAGGTCCAATGTTAGCTCGACCGCAACCATCGTAAAGTTAGATTGCATAAAGGTAAACAAATTTTCTTTGCAAAAATCATCTAATAGTAACCAAATTTTATATAACTGACTCAACTTTTATTCTAATTATAAAACCACTTCAGTTTCATCTTTACTTGTTGTTGTGTATGTACTTTTTTCTAAATTTCTTATTTTGTTTCACTACTTGGTACGTTTTATGTAGGAGGAAACCTTCTGCTGTTTGTACCACCCTATTTCCGTTTTAACCGGGGAGAAGGTCACATGCGCCACTGCAACAGTATTTCCAATTGGAAATGGTCTTATACATGGACAGAAAATGCTAAAGGGCCACATGAAGGTGTCGGTTATCGAAGTTGTTGAATTTCATAAACGTATGGAGCTGCCCGTGCCAGATGATGAAATCCCAAATTTAGAATGCGCAGTGAAGGGCTTTATCCAATGGCCAATCAATGCCATTGCCCGTATTAAGGTACTATATAATTTGGTACTCCCACTTTGTGTCATAATGTAAGCTTTGCTCATGTATATCAAATGGAATTCATAGGGATTGTCTAAAGCCCCTATATCGAAAGTCACAACCAAGCGTGCGCTGCCTCAACAGCAAAAACAACCTTCCACAAAGCAGGGACAAGTAAAAGAGATCTTAAAAGCACCCAACAAGGACAAAGCACTGGAAGTAACCACCAAGCACAAGAAAGCGTTGGATAGGATTGCTGAAGTTGCTAAACAAAAGGAACGGGTAAGCCTATAATACCAACTCTATACTTGTAAGCCTGCACATAATTGGTTACTAACAAAAAACACCATAAGTTCAAAAATTACAAACAAGTACCAAGTTATTATGCAATTTTTGGTCAACAACGTTCAAAAATTGTACATGGTCACTAGTTAATATGAAAATACATTAGAACAAACCTACTGATGCACCACGTTAAGCTGCTATTTATAAGTTTGTTCAAGAATTGTGACTATGGGTGTATTGGTCTGCGGTCAGCCCCCTGTTTGGGACAGTGGGGCTGCAAGTGTATATGGATGTTTGGGTCAGCGGGCCTATGGTATGTGCCAGGTAAAATTCTACCATAGACATGGTAGAATTAATACATTACTGTGTTTTCTTTAAAAAAAAATTCCTTTTGTGATTGTCCATTCTTTGGGAGCGGGAATCGTTCAAAAGATGTACTTAATACATGAAACTATTATGTTTCCTTGATAATAGTTTTGATTTGATGATGTTTGTTGTACATCTGGGCATACAACTGCATAAACAAATATTGTCTAACACATCTTTACAGGAAGGTCTTAAAAAGCGTGTGTACTGTGTAGTTTCATTTGGCTTGTGTCATCAATGTTAATTTGTGCTTCGTTGACATTTTTATCAAATTCGGCTAATTTTATTGAAATTCTGTCCAAACAAGTTTCTTATTAGCAGCTTATTGAAGGTGCTTTTTGTTCATGTCTATTTACTTATTAGTGTCACTACATGGTTTTTATAACAAATTTTAAAATTTAGTATCAGGAAAATCAGTTTTTAAGTGCTTTTGACCCATTAAAGGGGTGTTTGGTTTTGGCTCAAACCTGGGTCAAAACACATTTATACCCACTTTGACTTTACTAGTCAATGTGATTTTAAGCTTTTAAAGTAGTAATGAAAGGGCTCAAAACAGGTTTTCAAGGTTTTGTAAAAGTTGTATAGCAAAAAAGTAAAAAAAAAAAAAAAAAAAAAAGTTCTGTCCTGCATCAGAACAGCAGCATAGCTGCTGTTCACAGGTCTTTAGGCAGCTTATTTTTAAGCAAAACTTTTTGAAATTTGCTTTTCTTACATCTTTACATACCCAACTCAATATATCTTTAGCTTATTTGCCCTTAGGATCACTTTACCTTAGCTAAAATTGCACTCAAAATCTGCCCATTGCCACTTTTTGTTTCTATTACTGCAGTCCACCAGATAGCTTTTCACAGCTTATTTATAAGCTGTTTACTGCTTATAATCAGTTCCCAATTAGTTTTTTAGGATGCCATGTGTCCCATGTTAATCTTTTGAGGCTCCTTGTAGGATTAGGAATAGATTTAGTGGCTTATTTATAAGCCAAAAAGGCCCCCTTAGGCTGTTTTGCTGCTGCATTACAGCAGCCTTCACAGCAGAATTTAGGTGCCTTTTTCTAGCTTATTAGTGTTTTTTTTAGCTTATTCTAGTTTCATTAGTAGCTTTTTAGGTAATATAGCTTAGGTGTAGCAGTCTTTAGCTTATTTAGCCTTATTTAGCCATCTTGCTTGCAAATGATGTGTGCTAGTTTTTATGTGAACCGTGAGGAATGCCTGGTCTAAATAATGTTTGAACCCAAGGACATGCTGGCTTTAACTTCATCCGTTGGCATACTTCTCCACAATGATAATATGAAATGAACATACATCTGGTAGTGTCTTAATTTTTTGTAAGGTAAATTAGTCATACATTGCATACACTGCATACACTTAGGGGGAAGGTATTTTGGTTATACTTTATGTGAAGTTATTTCTCAAAAACTTAAAAAGTGAGGCAAGTTTGTAAACATATATCTTTGATTAGTTAAAGTTGGTAGTAGTGACATGAAGGAGATTAACTTTATATGCAGACTTTGTTATTTTTACAATCTACTTGGTATCAATATGATCTTGAGCTTGGTTGGCACATCTATTTCATGAACATAGATTTATCTGTTATACATGTGTAAACTGTTAAGTCGAATTGCAGATAATTGTTGTGGTATATGTTTTTAAGTTTTATACATGTCCATAATCTCTATATTTATTTCTGTCAATAATTCGGTTCATATATTTTGTACCTGCTGTAAGGACAGCAAATAACCACCATTTATTATTTATAGCAATTGAATGCCCTAAACGATGCCTATAGTATTTGCACACATCAACCTAGCTTTCATATTGATGAGTATGCATTATGATAGAATTTTAGAAAGAAAACCATCAATTCTGTTATGACAGAACTAGACACGCAGACATGGTAGAATTATAATTGTCCATAATCTCTATATTTATTTCTGTCAATAATTCGGTTTTACATATTTCAGTCATGTTCGTTAATATGAATGCCATTATATGTGCAGGCTGAAAAGGAGAAAGCTGAGAATAGAAAAAAATTGTTGGATCTGGAACATGATATACAATTGAATAAACCCAAGTCTGTGTTAGATGGCTATAATCGTTGGATGTGTCGGGGTGGAGATTGTGCTGACCCGTACGCTATTCGTGTTGATAAGGAGGTCTTCCGACAAGTCGACGATTCTTACTTTTCAATTAATGCAACAGACATAATTGAACTCTTGACGAATCAAGAACTGGAGTGTGGCATCCGGACCCTTTTTGAGATGTAAGTTCATTTATGTTTTGAACATGTAGCTAAAGGCATTATTCTTTTTCACGTAAATTATGTTTGTATATCGTATATAGGGGTGTTAACGATCCGAGCCGAGTCGAGTTTTAGGTTTTTTTTATCTTGCTCGAGCTCGGCTCGAGCTCGTTTAATAATGTTTAACCAGGCTCGAACTCGAGATCGAGTATTTATTTTTTGTTCGAGATCGAGATCGAAACTCGTTTACCAATTAACTACTTTGTTTAATTGTCATCAGTTCAAACTCGAGTTGCTCGTTTATGAGCTCGAAAATGATTTGTTCGTTTAATAGCTCGTTTATTAGCTCGAATATGCTCATTTGCAAGTTAAAAATATTATTATTTGGATCATATCAATCCACACTTTTGATGTTTTAGTTCTCTTTCTCTTCGAAAACTGATGTTGTTCAGAAGGATTCCCTTGGGGTTGATTACTGAAATCATTAGGGTCACTAGAACCCGTTGCGCCTGATTCGGTATTTCCATTTGCATCTGAAGCCATGTGTGAGCTATAACATGAAAAAGTATTATATAAGCATAAGAGAAATATCTTAATAAAATAAAAAAACAATTAGAGGGCGAAGAGTTCACTTACTAAGGAAGAAGAAGCAGCAAAAACTTTTATGAATCAGATGGTGTGTGAAGAGTGAAGAATACAAAAAGAATGAAGATGAAAAGAAAGTATTTGACGATTCGTTTACGGTACGTATCGTGACTTTTGATTTCCATCTACCTACTTAGTTAATCAAATATTATTTAATTATAGTAGCAAATCTTTGTTTCAAAAAATAATAGTAGCATATATCAAAACTTATATAAGAAAGATATCGTAATCACAAAATGCATTTAAACTTTTTTAATATATAAGTCTATCAATATAGTTTTTTGGGCATGTGTTTGTTTGTAGGTCGAGAATCGTAAAAGAAATTTTCCAAAATTCGTAGAAAATCGGATATGGCTCGCTTGGAATGTGGGATTATGTATCGGACTCTTGGCAAATATAGCTCACGTGTTTTGACGTTTATAAAAGCAGGTGATATATTTGAATTACAACAAACATCATTATATTAGATTTCAAAATGTAACAAATACGCACAAAATAAAGATACAAATTAAACAAAAAAAAAAGCAGGTGATATATTTGAATTACAAGACAATAAAATAAAAAAGCATGTGGAAAGTTGGTTAACGCATAGTCTTTTTATAGCTTAGGTCGGGAGTTCAAATCTCATTGCCAACATTTTTAGATAAGGAAGCTGGGGCATGCAAGCTCGCTCGGCTCGTGTAACTCGCTCAAAAACTTGCTCGGCTCGTTCGGCTCCATTAAATTTTGTCCGAGATCGACTCGAGCTCGAATTTTATCAAACTCGAGTCGAGCTAAACGAGCTCGAACTCGAGTAGCTCGTTAATTACTCGACTCGTTAACACCTCTAATCGTATATGTTTAAATTAGGTCACTGTATCACCTTAAGGGGCGCTCCACACTGAACAAGGTTGGATTCTTGAACCCTGGATTGATTACAGCAGATGCATGCCTGTTTGAAAAGTGGGCTACCCTAGATTACTTGACTCGAGCACTGGAGGGTTACGAGTTTTATCTTGCACCGTATCTACAAGGGTACCATATCTTACCATCTTAATTATTATTGCAATATTGTTCATGTGGTCACTGTTTTTATTTTATACAAAATGCAGCCGTCACTATGTGCTCTTCATTATTTGCCCAAAACATGGAATGGGATTTATTTTGAATTCTTCCAAGGATTCAAACAAGAATGAGAAAAGTTACTCGCTCACAAGCCTTGTGGAGTCGTAAGAATTAGCTTTTACTGTTACTAGATTTGACATTTTTTTCTATAAATTTTAACTTACACAATATTGGTTATTTTCCTTTTTAGTGTCGTTGGTAGTCTGATGTGGGTATTCCCTGCTGTAAATCGCCAGCCGTTTGATTGGGAGTGCGGATTTTATGTAGTGAAATGGATGCATGACTTTGTGCTCAAGTATCAAAACGACAATTTTCCAAACAAGGTTAGTGCTTGTTAAATAACTTTGCAATTTGTTTATGTTATGAAATGGGTGCATGACTTTGTAAATAGCCAACCATTTGTTGTGTGTGCTTATTTAGTAATGTTTCTGATTGTGTGGTCAGTTACACTTAACATAACATATCAAACAGTACAACAAAAAGTTTGCATATATCAGGTAGTAATGTTTCCTTAAATGTGTGAATATATCAGATAGTATTCACTGACTACATAAACGGAAACACACTAAATCAGCATCCCCACAAACATAAACACCGTAACTGATTGTTATTAATAACCCTAAAAGATTGTCTTTTACTTTGTGGATGTTTCATTATAATACTTGCACATCGTGAACGGAATGATGGAGTAAGTGTATAGAAATTTGGGCATTAACTTTGTTTTGGGTGAACTTGGTTTATTCCTTCATTCTTACTTTAGCAAATTTTCAGAAATCTCACGATGAGAAATGTGTTTCGAGTGGGAACTGGATTCTTGTTTAACTGATGGATTTCATAGTGGACAAACATCATTCTTTAGCAACCTGCTCTTGTCACATGATTTAATCATACAAAATTGCTAATGTGTTTATTTCATTAATTTATGTATAGGTACCTTGGAGTGACGAGCGTCCGTTAGAGAACAAAGAGTTGAACGCCATCATTGGTGCATGGTTTACAATGTGGCGTGATTGATCCCAAATAATTATGGCTATTTATGTTGAATTCTAGTAATTTTCTAGTTTGTTGAATTCTAGTGTTTCCATCTTGATTTTGTCTAAGATTTTTGTTTTGATGAAATGAAGTATTATTTTAATTTAATTTATTGATTTCAACATTGATGATGTATTTAAATCATATATATATATATATATATATATATATATATATATATATATATATATATATATATATATATATATATATATATATATATATATATATATATATTTGTTGCATTTATATTTCTTTATTATGGTGATTAAAATTGGGGATTATGAAATTTCAAAATTGGAATTTCAAAACATTTTTAATAAAAAGATTCACATAAAAGATGTTTTGATATAAAACATATCTTTTACTCTATATAAAGCGGGTTAGAAGTTTATATAAAGACAGGTTGTGGGAGAACCAGGTGCAATGTCTAAAAAAAACATGTATGTTTTTCTAATATAGAGATCGATTCTTAAGAGAAAACCGGTTTCGATGCTTCTAGAGACCTGGTTGTGCAACCGGTTTCTATACCTTTCGTTCATGGAGATACCCCCTTCATAGAGTGGTCTCAAAACCACTCTTCATGGGCTATTTTGATCGATTTCTATGAGATTTTGTGTAGTAGTGGTGGTAAATGTGAAAAGAAGTATGAAGAGAGCATACGAGTTAATGTAGAATTCAAAGCTACAACGGATAAGCATCGGTGCGAGAGTTTGATCGAGGTTTATGAAGTCGTTGATAGCAAGAAATCGAGGGCGAGTTCTTCTCAAGTGAGGGGGAATGATGCGGACAAGGTTCAAGGTCGAGAGAAGTAGTTTGTGGTTTAACTACGGCGTAACCCCAAGCCAAGATTACGCCGTAGATTTATGTTAAATTTTGGTTTACATTCGTAGTCGTAGTTACGCTGTAGTTGATAAAATCAATTACGCCGTAATTAAATTAGTTTACTTTCGTAGTGGTAGTTACGCCGTAGTTGATAAAACCAATTATGTCGTAACCCAGTCGCGTTATTATTTCCTTTTTCTGTTTTATGTCGGTTCTAGACGATTCTAGATTACTTTCTCCCCAAGTTTGGCTTCCCTATTAATATAAGGCTTGGGTTTATTGTTATGTATTTAGATAATCATCAATAAAAGTTTATTTTAGAGTCTATACTCTTGTTTTGGGTTTTATTCCCACAAGGTGCGCCTTGGTTATCTCCCTTGGATTAGGGTTTATCTAGATTTGCTTCCGCGTCCTGCATCATGATGGTAATGTCATTTTCTTAATGACGAAAACCATATTCCAAAGGATTTATGTCATACACATTACTTTCATTGTAAGATAAGCATAAGGAGATATCTTTAGCTCCAACATTACAAGAATGGAATATGGAATCTAATGATGTTCGAAGCAAATATGAGGTTAAGAAAGGTATAAATAAAGGAATCGGGACATATACCTCTCAAGCTCTCCCCATCTACTAATTTTGATCAATTTAGTACCCAATCTTTATTTTTATCGACTAATTACGTGGTTTGATTTTCTCACATGTCAAATTAAGATTTTCGATTGGTCCAATTTGATTTTCTTCAAACATTTTTTTCTCTCAGAAATGGTCATGGTGATTCTTTTTATTTATTTATTCATAAACGAGTATTCGCAATCTCCCAATCATGCTTCTTTTTTTAACGAAACAAATACAAAGTATATATAAAGCAACCACAATCGGAAGGGATCAAATTTTACACGGTTTTTATACCACTTAAACCCTTAATATACTACTGTAAACTATAAGAAATATATTATTAAATATACGAAAAGAGTGAAATAATAAAACCAAATACAAATATAATATTGTCCTTTCCAAAGTATCCATACAATAAATACCAACTCTAACTCTACAAACGACCAATGTTCCAAAATTTGACCACCTCATGGAAGTTCAAAACCAATAAAAAGTGACCAATGTGATAGAAAGGGAAGAACCATAACTAGAAATGTATACATAATGTATTTTTCGTTCATTAATATTTGAATTTTATTTTATTTTTATTTTTATTTTTTTCTTTTAACTTATTATTAGTGTTTGATTGGTTTAAGATATTTATATAGTGTTTTTTTTTTAGAAAAATTGTGTTTAGTGGGTTTCATCACATGATGGCAATGATATTTTGTGAATGCCGACAACCATATTCCAATGGAATCGCGACATATACATTGCTTTCATTGTAAGATAAGCATTGATAGATATCTTTAGTTCCAACATTACAAGAATAGAATATGGAATTCAACGATGTTGGAAGCAAAGATGAAGTTAAGAAAAGTATAGATTAAAGTATTAGCACATATACTTCTCCGGCTCTCCCCATCTAGCAAAGTTAATTTTGTTTTTTTCTTTGTTATTTGATTCATTAACGCAACACCACCAATTTTGATAAATCTAATGCCTAATTTTAATTTTTATTGACCAATTACGTGCTTTGGTTTTGCCACATAAAAACTAGGCAGCACCCGTGCATAAAGAACGGATATTATATGATAAATAGTTTTGTGATAAAACAACTTTATGGGTTATAAACGAAAAAGAATAAAAGTTTGAAGTTTTTGGGATTAAACATAATGTTTTGAAACCCGTTTCCACCCGGGTGGTTCAATCGGTTGAACCGTTCCGGTCGAAATACATGTCAATTAAACTGGGTCAACCCGACGGGTTGGGTCGAAAAACCGGATCAACCCGCCGGGTTTGAAGCGTCCCGTGTCAACCCGGTTTTTTATGTGTATTAATAGTTTCTTTTTGAGACATATGTTTACAACATTTCCTTTTTTAGTTTCAAATTTTTATTTTTCAATTTTTGGTTGTTCATTTATATATAGTATAGATAAAAAATTTCTACTGGTTCAATTTGATTTCTTCAAAAACTTTTTTTTTTCTCTGAAAATGATCAGTTTTATCTTCTTTTA
The DNA here is from genome assembly GCA_022545495.1 of Chrysanthemum lavandulifolium. Classification (NCBI taxonomy): domain Eukaryota; kingdom Viridiplantae; phylum Streptophyta; class Magnoliopsida; order Asterales; family Asteraceae; genus Chrysanthemum; species Chrysanthemum lavandulifolium. Next base: position 51,049,384 of record CM040241.1, read on the forward strand.
TATATAAAACGATTATTTGCGATCTCCTAATCATGGTTGTTTTTTTCCCTGAAATACATCAAATTATTATATAATCACTAACAATGAAATAAATACAAAGTATATATAAAAAAATCATAATCGAAAGGGACCAAATTTTACAAGGTTTTTATACCACTCGAACCCTTAATTAATATACTATAACTACAAGAAATAGATTATGTATTAAATATACGAAAAGGGCGAAATTATAAAACCAAATTCCACAATAAAGGTGTAGACTGTCGGGAACACCCCGACCCCGGGTGCCTTTTGGCACCAGCCATTATCCACCCCACAAAGAATAGCTCCAGCAACTCTCCTGGCCTAGTGGGGCACCAACGAGAGTGAGCACAAGCCAAGACTCGGACCCCTGAGCTCTTATTCCACAAATACAAATATAAAATTGTCCCTTCCAAAGTATCCATGCACTAAAATACCAACTCTAACATCTACAAATGTTATGTATCGTGAATATGCAATTAAGCACCATATAGACTTCACAAGCCCACTGTAGTGTATCTAAATTTGCATGCTTTGACGGTTCGGAAGCAACCAAGCAAAGAATCATAATCATGCTTCATGAAGCAAGGAATCTTAACGTGGCTTTTGTTAGCATTAAGTTACTTCATCTTTTAGTTTAAATATGTAAGAAGATGGATGGAGGATTCACACAAAGAAAGTAAAAAAGATACAAATTTTAACTAAGATCAAAATGATGAATGCAGCTTCAACTTCTAATCCAAGTTTCATATTGGAAGTTGGTCAAGCGTACCCATACCCTTCACATTTTGTTGCCCCAAATTTCGTTACCACTAAATTGAGCGGTAAGGATACGTATGATGTGTGGGAAACACAAATTCTATGTCTCTTAAAGAGTCATCATATGTTTGGTTTCGTCGAAGGCGAGTTTCCAAGTCCTGCGGGCAATGGGAAGGGGAAAGTGGAAGAGATAAAGGCATGGATTGCATCAGATTCCCTTGTCAAAGGTTGGATTCTTGGTTCACTTTCTGACGGGGTAGCCAAGAAAGTTGTCAATCGTCTCAAACACAAACACAAGAACACAGATTTCACTGCAAAAGATTTATGGGATGAACTACAACGTAGTTATGGTCATTCAGTTCGTGAACAAACAACTGCAGGTACAATATTTCCTTTGCTAATCGAAGTTTTATTTGTTTTGTTATATGATTTAGACAAATACTTAAAATTATGTAGCGCTCAGAGCATCTCCAATAGTGATTTGAGGAATGACTTTTATTGAGCAGATAATTTTCAAAAGTTTTTTTGTTTAACATTCGAGCGCAACTTTTTTCATGAAACAACTTGATGAATACACTTCTTAGTTCTCACATAACTTATTATTTTAGAATTGAGAATTACACAAAAAACATTGGGAAAGATTGTTTTTTGCATTTTAGGTACTTCTTGTGCAAAAGCTTTTTTTAAGCAAAGCGTTTGATAAGCGTTGGCTTATTATTTTTTTACGCAAAAATATTCTACAACAACCAACTTTCTTTTAATTTCATTCTGACCATTTTTCGAGATGTGCTTTTTATTTTTACACTTTTGGGTATGTCTGGCGAACGCTAGCAGGAGCATATTCAATAAGCAGTAACAATTAGCAGTAGTAGTTGTTTGTTAAATAAAAGTGTTTGGTAACATAGTTGTATCTGTAATTATAAAGTGTAAAATAACATAACAAGACGTATACACATGAACATATATAGAAATTCTTTAAATAAATAAAAGGGGCATCTATGTAATTTGAGAGCCAAAACGCTAGCGGCTAGATCGAAATGCTTCTTGATGAAGCGTTTTGAATGAGAGTTGTTACACATGATTCAACCGCCACTACTAGAAAATGAAGCTAATGCAACACCGCTAAAGTGTTATATTATGTCTTTAAAATGTTGCATTATGGCAAAGGCGACATTTTAACAAGTGCTACGTTATGTAACATTGCCTTAGGTATAAACAACACTTTTTGTTCAAATATGCAACACTGTAGGTATGTTTTGCAAATCTCTAGAAAGTGTGATACAATAACGTACAACACTTTTATACTCAAAGACAACACTTATATACTCAACTGCAACACTTTACTAATCTAGCGCAACACTTTTTACATTCAAATGCAACATTTTTTAAATAAAAATGTAACACTTGAAATGCAACACTTTCTATACTCAAGTGCAACATTTCTTACAATCAAATGTAACATTTTTTTAACATAAGTGCAACACTTTTTAATTATTATGACTACATATGCAACACTTAATACTTCTAAGTGCAACACTTTCTAGTTGATTTCCAGCATATAAGGCAACATTGATTTTGGAATAATTTGCAACACTTTTATTTCTCATAGCAATGATAGATACGATGTTACACATTTGTTCCGAAAGTCTTATACATTGATAATCTTCAGTTTTACACTAGCAATAAGCAAAATACAAGATAATACGGAATTGTACTTTGACAAATTCGTCCTATGTAACATTACTAAAAATAACTGTCTATATAACAAAGAGGGAGTTCTCGAATTGCCAAATCTTGAAATCTTGACTTCATCTTTGCAAATCACCACTCACAGCTTTCTATACGTCAAAATAATATAGCCTCGCTGGCACATATAAATAGATAAAGAATACGGTTAGTACTTTTCTTTGGTATGTGAAAGAAAATGCTAGCCACCATTTTGAAAACAATTGTATTCAACTTAACAGTGCTTGTTATATCCAATAGAAACTCCTTTGTATCCATGTCATCGATCAACACCAAAATTAATCACTAGAGCGGATAGCAACATCATAAGTAGAAAATTATGAAACAATAGCCCAAGAAAGTTTATTGTAGAACCGTAATATCCAAAAGTGAACAATGGAAATTTCGTTTCTAAATTACTGGTTTTCTATATGCAGCATCATTAAGTATATTTATACTAAGATCAAGATATGCGATAGACCTGATGCTCGCTTCAATAGCATACCTGGTGAACATTAGAGGTTTGAAATGTGTAGGTCCATCGAGGTATAGGTTGAGTAAAAGTTGGTTTAGACTTAGACATTGTTTTAAAAAATGGTCTAAATAGTTAGCGGTCAGCGGGGTTGGTTATTAGGAAACTTTTTATTTACTGTTTATATACTAAAAACTATATGTCACCAAAAGATTGTGCTGCCTAACTCATCAAAACCAGCTCATATCTATGTGGTCAGGTTTGGCTTTGTTGACCTGCTCATTAGTACACATAACTAGGGACAAGATTTTTTTGTATATTTTTTGAGCTCATTTATTATATTATAGTAAAGATGTCTTAGTTGATCTAATCCTCATGGCCACAAAGACTTGGCTTTTAGTGTAACCGAAGTTCAGTGTTATAGTGTGATAAATGAAGTAACCATCTATTCAAGCATACATTAGCTTCTGGTAAATTTCCGAATGGGGTTTTACGATTGTTAAATCTTATAACCATATGGTCCTATCTAATTTTCTTATTCACAATTCTGAACATCAGCATGCAACTAATTTCAACTCATAAATGAGTTGAAAGAGCAAGAGCTGCATCCTATCTTTATTTTCAAACTAAAGCTAGATGTTAAAGTCACTTATACTATTGCAAGCTGAAGTATCGAATAGAATAAGGCTGATGATTATGTACCTGTAAAAAAGTTAGAAGATAACTCATGTTAAAAGCTCTCGAACAACTCCATGCGGTAATTTTTTATAAGCCTTTGCCCCGCGACTTCAACTAACTTGTCACACTGATCTTCAGTTTCTCACCCCCATTCACCTTATCTATCAACATACTAGTAACACTTCTACCATAAAGTCTATGGTGTCCATCGATCATCACAGCCACCAAAGGAAGATCTAGGTTCATTTCCAAATTCTGGAGCCTTGTAGTTCTTCAATCATTCCTAGATTATTAGGCAAGAAAAAAAGTTAAGCCAATTTAAAAACATCTAATAGTTTAATAAATATTAATAAAGTGAAATGTTACTTTCTTAGAATGATCTTTTCTGATTTTTCAGTCTTTCAACGACACCTTGCAATTAAACAATGATTTTGTACATGCATCATTGGAAATATTAATACATACAAGGACAAGTATTCCATAAGCTAAGGAGCTTCCAAACTCATTTTCTAGAATACATTTAGCTTGATTCTTCAATCTAATGCTGTTATCCTTGAGGTCCGTTGTGTTTTTAGTTTCGCCCATTCAATATCATTTAGTCAATTATTGCTATCCAAACAAACCCAAAACTCTAATACAATAATCTAAACTTACATAAAACAATGAAAGAAATTAGTGTAACATCTTGGGGAGTTGGGAGTAATACTATATCACAAGACACTAAGGTACCAAAAGAAAAATGATATTCATTGCCATCCAAAATAGTTTTTTTCTCCGTTATCCCTTCTTTTACCATTACAGACTATAATAGATACTCTAGACAAATCTGATGTCAGATTGTAAGATGCGTTCTCAAAGAATTCTGATTGTTAATTCCTACAAATTTAATTGGATCCAAAGGCATAGTAAATATTGAATCAGTAGCATTTCCCATTCAATGAGTTAACTAACCTTATTAGAATATCAGCTAAATGAAACTGAACTTGGGAATGCCATTGTTCTACATATTCAAGAGCATCGAAGCAAGTACTCCAGCTGAGCCATAAACTTCGGCTTTTTCACTTGAAGAGTTCACAATATATTTGCTCTCGATAAGTCTGCTTCACCTGTTGGTGGTTCACATGTTCACACTATCAAATGATTGATCCACAGAAAAATATCCTCATAAACCAGACAATATCGCCTCTGTAGAAACATGACATCAGGAAAGCTTAACACATAGAGAACGAGGCTTAAGTACACTTTAGAGTTTATATATATATTTATAAACATAATCCAATATAGCTGAAAAGGAAACAAGACCATAAAGCATCCAACAAAAAGTCAAAATGAATCTTATGAAAATATTTAGAGTTCAAATACGATAAACTAAGTATAAAAACACCTATATTACAATTGATTAAACATTACAAAGTGTATTATATTAAATGCCAAAAACACATAAGGTTACACTTGAAATTACAGCTTGATGAACCGTAAAAAGCTCAAAAAATGATCTTCAACACAAGAACAAAACCATGTAAACAACAATCCTCGTCCCAAAACAGTCTCGATATCATTTAGATGGTTTATTTTGAAATTGTTAATATAGGTATTGGTAGTGGCATCTTAATTCATACGGATTTCCAAAGAGCAATAAAATAACCATCATGTCAATCGATTTCACGCACAATACATACAGTGACAATAAAACTAGGCTTCTTTAAAATTTGAAAAGAATAACAATTTGAAAGTAATGCTACAAGATAACATAATAAAAGACAACTCAAACATAATAATGTACATACTATTGCGGTAGAAGTAGTTCTAATTTGTTGCCTTGATAAGGGCTTTAGAGTCGAGCAATCTTAGCTGCAATTGGCTGCAAAACCATGGAGAAGTAGCGAGCAATTTACGAAAGTGTGATACTGGGGATAGGAATGAGGATACATGAATACTGGTTTGAGAGATTGATTTTTTTAATCTTTGGGTGAGAAAGGGGAAAGTGATTTGGGGAAAAATAACTTTTGGGGGGCGGGAACAGTTAAACCTAAAATTTCATTTTGGAGGGTGGGAGTCAGTTCAAACTTTTCATTAGATTTAACATTTTGCTTTTAAAAAAAGCTTTGCAACACTTATAAAAAACGTTGCATTAGGTCCATAAATGCAACACTTAACTTAAAAATGTTGCTTAATGTTCAATGTTTTATAAAAAGCAACACATTTTAAAAGTGTTGCTTATAAAGTGTTGCATTAGCCTCATTTTGTTGTAGTGCGCTAGTTGCTTGTTGCCAAACAAGCATTATATTTAAACCTCTAATCACTCTAAAACGCTCACAAATGCTTGGTGCCGAACATACCCGATCATAATTGTCACTTTACACCGCTTGGCCGTATATCTGGTATTTCCATTTTTACGCCCCGTGTCCTAAAGTAACTTCTTGATATTAGTTTAAATAATAAGGTGGGCTTTTTAGTTTTATAATAATTTTAATTTAGTTTATGAGATGAGTTATAGTTTTGGGAGAACCAACTTTGTGTAAATTCAAGTACATACTCTTGAGATGATGTTAGCAATTGAGCGTTAAATCTGAAGCTATATATATATATGTCTTTGCTTTAGTTTGTTGTTTTAAATCCCTGGTGATTTACATTAAAACGCATATCTTCTATGTTATAGTTATGCTTAACCTTGATAACAAATGAAAATTTCAATCTTGTAGAAAAAGAATTAGAGACAAGACAAGCAGAATCAGTAATAGAAGTGAATTCAATATCTGAAGATGCAAAATCAAAAGACGAGCCAAAACAAGATAAAACTCAAGAGGGAATAGATTGGATATTTGACAAAGATTTTTTTAAGAAAAACAGACTCTATGATTGTGTTTTAGATGGAAGTACAAGAGGTGTAATATACTATTTAAAAGAAACTAGTCTTAATCCCTGGGACAAACTGAGGAATAATGGAAACACAGTACTCCATGTAGCAGTGGGTTCTTCTACCAAGAATCATGAATTATTAAAGACATTGTTGGAAATGACACCCACAGAGAACACACTACTAGATTTGGTAAATACAGATGGAAGCAGTCTTCTTCATGTTGCTGCTATTGGTGGCAACATTAAAGCAGTCAACATGTTGGTGGAAAGAAACCCAGAATTGTTATTAGCCAAAGACAAGGAGGGTCACATTCCACTTGCCTTATCTGTTTTCAATATGCATATGAAGACATCTCGGTGTTTGTTCGAGCACATGAAAGTTCATGGTTATGGTAATCTTTTTTCAGGTCAAAGTGGCGAGGATCTTGTCGTTCTTGCTATCTCTTGTCAAGATTTCAGTAAGTCTCGTCTATTGTAAAAACTTAGATGATAATCAATAATATACAAATAGCAAGCACGAAAAAAGGGTATGATGCACTTTTTTTTATTGATACATATTAGTTCATTGCAATAATTGTATTCTTACAATACGTAGGCTTCGCCAAAATGATAATCAATGATTTCGATGCCATACTTCCCAATAGCGACGCTGTGCTGACGGCTTTAGCTCAAAACTTCCCACGTGAAATCAAGTTCTGGGAAAGGAAATGTGATGAATTTGTTTCATTAACTTTTTCGATTTATCATTAAGCCTCCGTACTCTAATGTTTTTATTTTTTTATTATTATTTTTATCTATGTTGCAGGCTTTAGGGAGATTAATAGGAGACTATATCCCTGCTGGGGCATAATAGAGGAGCTTACTGATCATTCGAATTGTTGTCGATGTCTCTTATGGAATCTTTTTCATCTCTTTGTTTTTGGTAAGTCATGAGATGATAAACATCATAAGAACATCATGAAGAGATAAAGAGAAACAAAGTTAATAATCTTTTAAATTTATTTAAACATTTCCCAATACAGAGAAGGTTGTGCATAAATAATGATTGTAAAATTTTACATGAAAAATGATTGGGAGATTAAAATATATGTCTAGTTTTACGTCTAATCTAACACATCATCACTTGTTTTAGCACAATGACACATTTTTTTTAACAAATTAATAAATTATTATCATGCAGTTTTAGGCATAAAATCAAGTATGGTTTTAGGCATGCTAATAATTTCTTATCTTATGTTTCATAACGTTCCTCATTAACTGTTTGTTTTTCAAACTCCTATCCATTTTTAGAAATTTTATAACAAAGAGATGTTGGGGAAAAGAATTGATGAATTTTAAACTTTTAGTTTTTTGGGATAATAACTTTAAAAATCATCATATTTGTTCAAAAATACTCCTCTGAGTATCGAACATTAATTTTTGCTTATATAGGTGCTAAACTTTCAATTTCGGACTTTTTGACATTTTTGCTCTTCAAAATGTTAAAAATTCAGGGGCAAAAATATCACAAAAGTACCTCAAAAAGATCAAATTTGAAAGATTGGTACCTCAAAAAGTCCGAATTTGAAAGTTTAGTATATGTATAAGCAAAAAAAAAATGGTTCCATACCTAAAAGAGTATTTTTGGACAAATATGATGATTTTTAAAGTTATTATCTATAGTTTTTTGCGCTATTATTTAACTTACAGAATTACAACCAAATTTGTTTCTTTTTCATCATATATATATATATATATATATATATATATATATATATATATATATATATATATATATATATTAGTTTCAATGGGTTTTAATGCTTTATCCGACGAGCTTTTAATTCTGAATCTCTAATCTACATTACATCGAATTTTTTTGACAAATCTTTGTCTAAAATATTTTTCTTCTTTCTCATGATAAATATACACACACGTATCCATAGTTAGGGTTTATATGAGAATGCTAATTATTCTAAGAACATTAAATTTTGTTCAAAGTTTTTTTTTTTTTTTTTTTTTTTTTTTTTCTCAATTTTTCTTTTCAGTTTTCTTAATTTAAATTGTTTTAAATCACTTTATAAGACTTTTCCAAAAGAACTTTTTTATGGCTAAATAATTTTTTCCAAACAATCATACAATATAACCTTAATAATTACATGTCTTTTTTTATATAATTATCTTTTATAGCTTTTAATAGTCATGTATATTTAATGATTATAATATGAGAACAAGAAAACTATGGGCAATTTATGATTTAATTTCAAAAGAATGTATCTTAAAACTGGTCACATTTTAGCATAAGCTTTTATTGGAATTGTTTTTGTAAATATCATGTTAAATTTTATGATTAATTTACACCAACTTCTTAAAATCGTATTTGAATCGGACACATATACGTATATAAAAACATGAGCTATTAATGTTATTGTAACTTACTTGTTGGACTGTAACTCAACTTATGCAGGCCTTTGCTTGCTGCCACCGTGTTCTACCAATTCTTTAAGGTGCTTGGTAAGACGAATAAAAATTACAATAATTATATGACCACACTCGAAGAGAAAAAAGTTACTTATTTGGTTGTAAGATTCTGATTTGTCTCTTTGTTGCAGTACGGCGGTTCGTTGGAGATACATTTCAGATACATGACGATGCAACCAGTCTATTACGTAGTATATGTCGAGAGATAATTATTAAAGACTCCATCAGCTACCATCAAAATTACACCAATTTTATTTTTGAAGCCACAAGACGAAATGCATCCACCTTTATTAGAATAATTATGGCATTTTTTCCGGATGCAATTTGGAGTGCCAATGAAGATGGTCATAATTTTATTCAAGATTCGTTATCAATCGCTCGTAAAAGATTTACAACCTATTATATGAAATGAGCGATCACAAGAATATTTATAAAACAATCAAAGACTCTTTCGGCAATAACCTCTTGCATTTGGTCGCAAGATTAGCACCCTTGACAAATTGAATCTAATATCGGGCGCTTTGCAAATTAACGTGAACTGCAATGGTTCAAGGTATTGTACTTTAACCAATGACTCGAGGTTTAAATTTCATTCAACATTCATAAAGTTCTTAAAACGTATTATTAGATATCTTCCAAGGTTAATTTTAATGTAATATTTATTAGGAAGTTGAACGATTTGTATGTCCCTTAAACCGGTTACAAAAGAACTCAGATGATGAAACGCCTAAAATGGTATTCACAAGAGAGCACAAAGACCTGGTGATCGAGGGAGAGAAATGGATAAAGAAAACCGCCGAGTCATACACAATTACAGCTACACTCATTATCACCATTGTATTTGCAGCAGCTATTACAGTGCCTGGTGGAAATAATCAAGAATCAGGGATACCAATTTTCACTAACAATATTGCATTCAAAGTATTTGCTATATCAGATGCAATATCATTATTCACAGCTGTTACGTCGTTGTTAATGTTTTTATCGATCCTAACTGCACGTTTTGCGGAACAAGACTTTCTCCTCAAGTTACCAACAAAGCTGATTATTGGCCTCACTATGTTGTTCATCTCGACGACAGCAATGATCATAGCATTTGGAGCAACATTGTTCCTTGTGTTTGGACACAGTAACTCGTCGATGCTTATTCCAATAGGTGCATTGACATGCCTTCCAATTACGTCTTTTGTGACCCTTCAATTTCCTCTTATTGTGGAACTGATAAGTGCTACATATTGTGGTGGTTTTTTTGTTAGGGAAAATATAGACTACTTCTACTGAATCAATTGTAACTATGGGTGTCGTTCCCTTAGGATATTGTGTAATGTTTTAAAATTTATACTGTTTTGCATCATTTCCATCTATCAATGGTTTCTTATGTGTAACACCAGCTTGTTATCAACATACGGTATCTTCAAGAAATTTGGTCATCGTCAGCCACAAACAAGTTTTATTTAGATATTGTTTCGTTCATAAATTCATGTTAATTAATGCTCAACAATCGGTAATTTTTGCTTCTGTGTGAATCTATATCGTTTCTGTAGCTCTATCATTCATTTGGCAGAATATTCGTTAAGGTAAATCGTCAAACAATTGGTGGGCGCTAATTTTGAACTGCTTCTAATTTCTAATAAATAGAGCATATTGTTAATCTGTAATGGGGTTGATCACTTTTTGTCAATGTTTGAAAAACATATATTGTTGTACCTATAATCTTAGTTATGGATTTGAGGTTGTTTGGATTGCTAACTCAAGTGCTTGTCTTATCTTTTAAGAACATCAGCAGTTTTGATGAAAGTATGTAACTGCTTATTTAGCATAAATAACCATTTAAAATACACTTGCTTTATAAGCAGATAAGCACTTTCAGTAGACAATCCCAAACACCCCTAAAAGCAATTTAGGTGGTTTTATGCGACTTGCAGCCTGTTTGGCCCGTTTGAGACTATGCGAGCACATCAGCCCATTTATAAGTATGTGAGTCGAAATCACAATGTAAGTCATTGGAATCTATTACTGATTTGGAATTTTGTATGCATGCAGTCACACACAAATTTCTGTGAAGATCAAATCACTATAAGAAAAACCACCTTTAATGACAAAACAGATTTCATCACTAAATCTGTTAGTGACCAAAATAAAGTCGTCACTAAAGCTCCGTCACTGATTCAGTTAGTGACCACGAAAATTTTGTCACTTATGAGTTACAGTGACAACAGCTTTAAAAGTATGAGTGACGAATATTTGGTCACTATTTTTCATTTTTAGTGACGAGATAATGGTCACAAGTGAGTATCTGTTAATGACGAAAATAATCGTCACTAATGGGTTTTAAGTATAAGCATCTTTATGACCGTTAGAGACGAAAATATGGTCACTATTCTTTACTGTTATTGACGAGAAAATCGTCACAGACTGGTAAATGTTATAGACCACATAGGTGGTCACTAAACATGAGCGTATAACCAAAAAAAAAAAATCGTCATACTCCATAATCGTATATGCAAATGAACTAGAATCTATAGCAACGTAGGTCTAACATACTAAATTCATTCACAATTACAAATGTTACTCTAAACCCAAATGCATGGTTGAAACTCAACACAAACCCGACCAATAACCTATCAAATCATCCGGTGTGTGATTTCTTCACTAATCATCATGAACAAGTCTACAAAACTCATAATGTTATAACAATATGAGCAACTGCGAATATTTGTCTCACGATTTCCAGTAGTGAACTCGTTAGGTCAAAATTTTCATCAATGCATCGGTGAGGCCACATTAAATGGGGATGCAAGATCCAAACGTAATATGGCATGTGAGAGTGCGTACCCCTCATTAAATGGGGATCATGTGGGTGACACCCTTCTCCAGAATCAAGAACAGTACCTGCACAATAAAGCATCCAGGCGCTAACCGTTAAAGATATAACATAACCCAAATTGACACGTTCACATGTAACTAGGGTGAGACTGCTACTTTTTAGATAGAACAACATTGAGGAACTTACCAGTAGTACGACCACTGGCATAAAGTTGGAGAACAACAGCACGAACATCAAATGTCTCGAACATATTTTGTGTCATTTTTTCACGATTAGATCTCAGATTGAGAGAAACCTCAGTAAGAACTAAATGATCTGATTATAAAAAGTAATGTTAACAAGTGGTCTCCTTCCCCTGTTACAAAAAGTTCAAGATGACAAATTAGCAGAGAGTAACCACAAAATATCTTGTAGACTTCGCATGAAAGTATGACGTAAAAAGACTGAAGCCTTTCAGTAGCGACTGCAATTGATATATCAACAAAATCATTTAATACAATTTCCCCATTCTTATCATCCCAGAAAGCTGTCATGCAATTCCATAGCTAAATATTAGCAACTAGCTATGAAATAGCAAGTAGTAGAAAAAGTATTATGAGTGGGATTGTTTGGTTATGTTTAATCTCTCAGAGGATTAAACGGGTATAAAAAAAAGTTAGCATCTAAGGAAGCAGGTCAATTGGGTTGAAAGTCGCCCAACCCACCAATTTGAACCGAAAAGCTTTTGACTAGTTACCCAACCCACCAATTTCGCCGCGACATGTATAGACAAGTATAGCCGGCTTACATAGGCAAAGCATCAAAGAATCTTACCATTAGCTGTTGGGACACATCTCAATGCAATTTCCATAGTTTTTATAACAATGTCGTTCACTGAGACTTTGACACCAAATTTATCTGCGCAAAAAGGATTATAACACATCAATGCAGGTGCTGGAAAAAATAAATTTACCAAGGAAACTTTTAAGTTGACCACAAAAACCATTGAATAATATTAATCACAAAAGTCACTGTAATCAAACATTATCCAGTATTACATCTATCAGAAACCATTAAGGATCCAGTAATCAAACCTTTAAGGATCCAGTAATCAAACTTTTAAGTTGACCACAAAAGTCACTGTAATCAAACCTTTAAGGATCCAGCATTACATCTATCAGAAACCATTGAATCATATTAATCACAAACTTATTGTAGTTGACCACAAAAACTCACTGTAAGGAAACTTTTAAGACCTGCTGTTAAATATAAATGAGGTATGCTCTGTTTTGATTCTAGCAACCTTCATGCAATCACCTGCAAAAGCACAAAATAAAAATTGAGAAAAACTTGCTGTCTGTTATGAATAAGTAAAATTTGGGTAGTGTTTTATGTCAAATGGATGAAATAAAATTATCCTGTTATATGAAGAGAAGAAGAAAGTAGCCCAAAGTATTTATGCTTGCAACCTCCTTAATAGTTTCATCTAATGCATTAGATTGCTATTGTAACAATACTGTTATCGTAATCATAAATAACTCCTAATACTGTAAAAAAAAGTTGGTCATAAAAGTATTTCTGGATCAGGCCAATGCGAAAAAGGACTCATTTCAGCTCAAGCCTGTCAGCAAACTAGTCCATCTAGTAGATTGACTTTATCCATTATAAGCAAAGTACTAATGAGTAACTTATGCAAAAAACGTAAACGACGGTCAAAGCAATAAAACGTAAATGAGGTCCATTAGTCAGAAAGGATCATTTAAGTCATGATATAACTGAAGGAGTGACAATCTACCATTTACAATAGTTAGGATACTATTAAGGCAACTCTAATTAGCATTGTGTCATTTACCTGAATTCAGCTTCTCATTTTCTTATTTTGTCTTATTTATTTATATTATATAATATCTTGAGCAATAAAATTAAGAGTAAATGGAAAGGCCCCATTGATTATAATAGATATATCTTCTTAACGAGTGACATTATTCTTGCAGGCAGCTGCTGGGAGAAGAACTTACTGGCATGAATGTCAATGATCTACGCAAGCTGGAAGGCAAACTGGAAATGAGTCTAAAAGGTGTCAGGATAAAGAAGGTTGGATTTTTTATTCCACCATTTCACATATTATTCTCAAACACCCTAACCCAAACTGCTTATAAGTCCATTAAAAGAAATAAGTCAGATACACAACTTTAGTAAGCCCAAACACACCCTACGACAAATCCTGAATATACGAGTATTAATAAGTGAGATGAACCTAAATAATCACATAACCAAAAGCAATTTCTGTTTCACCCATCTGAAAGACTGAAACTCATATGACCCAATCAGATTCACCCTACCCATATCAAAGTTTCTGATGCAGAATCTAATGTTATTCCAAACAACGTTCTTAAAATGATTGTTTAAAGCTTTCAACCTGTGAAAAGAAATTTGATTGAAAAAGATGCTGTAACTTTCATGTTTTAAAGTTTAATAGTATATAATAACGAAAGTTACACATCACATCAGTTCCTCACCCGACCTCTACACCCTAAGCTGTTTGAACGCAAGCACGAGGACCCCGAGCTCATACTGCAGAAGTTTACCCGAGCGGCTCCAGATGCAACAGTAGCAAGCCTATTGCAAAAGTGAAATATCATTCCAAAAATTTCAAGTACAAAGCCTTTGTTACGGAAAATACATAACATAATAGTCTACCTGCAAGGAATGATGATATCGCCTTCACACTCGATAAGACTGTTGCCGTTTGTAGCTTCAGTAATTCTTTCCACTTTGGAACTCAGATACGAAACACCTGACTCCACACACCTAAAAACTAAGAAATTATCGTTTTACAAAGCTTCAACGGAAATAGACTTGAAGAATATGGGAAATACCCAAAAGGAAAATTACCTTCTCAACAACTCCTCGTGAAGTAAATCACGACTAACTCGTCCATAGGCACGACCTATGAGGATGGGATCGTTTTCATCAAGATATACAATAGTATCCCGCCAAACATGTTCAATACACCCCTCGAGTCCAAAACCTGCAAACATATAGTAATCGTAATTTGAGCAAATGATTTCAAAACGAAACAAGTTTGACCTTCAAAGTCAAATCACGTTGAAACATATCTCTTCATACCTATAAATTCATCCTCCCAAACACCATAATTATTCGTAAAAGGAAGATCAGGGCCAATAAGTCCAACATTCAGACCAAGCTTAGCTGATTCTGCAGCAAGAGCAAGACCAGCAGGACCACAACCGATAACCACCAAATCAAATATACGCTCTCCAATCGGTATCCGTGGCAACTGCATCAGCAAATAAATGTTTTTCAGGAAATA
This sequence comes from Chrysanthemum lavandulifolium, assembly GCA_022545495.1. Lineage (NCBI taxonomy): Eukaryota > Viridiplantae > Streptophyta > Magnoliopsida > Asterales > Asteraceae > Chrysanthemum > Chrysanthemum lavandulifolium. The sequence goes on from CM040241.1 coordinate 51,064,498, forward strand.
ACAAACACCTAACTGATTCCATACTATCAAACATTCAAAACAAAACGACAAACTGACAACACGACTCCATAATTCAAACAAACCAAACTTTCTAATATTTATAGTTCTCGTAGGGAAAGGGTTGCAAACGGCCACAGGGATACCCGGTTAGGACGCGTGTACATCTGAGTCAAATTACCGAAATACCCTTAACTGTGTAATTTCACTTTCGAAAAAGTTTCCAGTTCTTCAAGCCTAAAAATAATCCGTTATCTGATAACAAACAAATCAATTAAACAAAGGAACAAATTTATCAAAATGAGTACAAGTCGCTAAGCACAAAGTAGAAGCAGCAAAAGTCTAAAATCCAAACAAGGTTTGCTGATTTTTTCTGCTTAAAAATAAGTACTTCCAAAAAGTGTTTCGATTTGCTTATTCTATAAAAAGGCAAAAACAACTCGAAAAAAATACAATCAAGTTCACTTATATAATGTTTTTGTGCTCAATAGGTTTGTAATTTGTAAACAAGTAACTTTAATTTTAGCAAAAGTAAACGCTTACAAAGAACGTGCAGCTCTGTAACCACCACCAAATGGCCTAGCGGTAAGTCGATTGACCTCCTCACAGACAAGAGGTCAATGGTTCAGGACACACTAGGTACATATTTGAGGGTGGCAATGGAAGGTCGGAAACAGTCACGGGAACATCCAGGTTAAGACACATACATCTGAGTCAAAAGACCCGCCCTCTATGGGTAACTAAACAGGGAAAACCTTATCTATTTTAAATCAGTTCCCTACCCGCAATTTTACCATAAAAAAAAAAAAGCATAAACGCAGAAGCAGTTTGGATAACACAAAATTTCTTAAAAAGTAAGCACTCCCAAACACGCTAAAAGTAACTAAACTCGTCAAAGCAAAACATAACAACAACAATCTCATAAACACAACACAACAGAAAGATAAAAAAAAACATTTATGATCAATCCGTAACATTCTAGCCCTAATATTTTTCTCATAACAATCTCATAAACACAACACAACAGAAAGAAGTATAATTGCTTAAATTTTACTCAATAATTTGACGTTATAGAAAAAAGATATCTTGCCTTATCAATCCCAAGTATGACTTTTTCCCTTTCTGTTAATTAGCCCACGCCTCCATTGCATCTGTAGAGCTAATTCTAGGCAAAACGACCTTTTTGGTTATCACCAGGGGCAGAAACATCGCTGACCACATTAACAAAAGCATATAATTATGAAATTATCTTGAACTCATCTATACTACCTTATAATGCATTTAGGCCTTTTAAAATTAGAAGGCTTAAAAATTCAGACTTTTTTACTTGCTTATTATGGAAAGATATATTATAATGCATGTAAAATTAAGATAAGGAGCTCCAATCATGAGATGACATGTGTCACTTTTTAACAAACTCCAAGCCTGACTTCTAACAAACTCCAAGCCTAATACCTAACCACCAAAAATTAAGATAAGAAGCTCCAATTATAAAATGACATGTGTCACTTCTCAACTAAAAATTCATCTTTATTTTCAAATTAAAATATCTTTTTATCTACTTATTTATATTATAATCTAATTTCACCGTACTTTCTAAAATTTAATGCTCTTTAATTCAACATCCATTTTAACCTTTATTTCATTTATTCCAATCATATTATAGTCATCGGGTACCCGCCGCCGCATTGCGCGGGTACCCTTCTAGTATTAACAATAGCATATTTACAGCAATATAACCATATGTTTGGCAAAATTAGTAGTAGCAATTAGCAATAGAGTAGTAGTTGATTATTAAATGCAAATGACGTAAAAGCTAAACGCTTCACGCTCCTTCAAGTAGTGTTTTGATAAAATGCTGAATGTTACACCCTAAAGTAAACGTTTCTAAACGCTCTTAAAAGCGCATTGCCAGATATACCTACATCAATATAATAATTAGATTAAAAAAAACACTAATATTAGCACTAAATCAACAAATCAGGAGTTTGTACATAGATTTCACTAGTGATCGATGAACAACATGATGATTGATGATGGTAAAATCAGAAATTAACCTTACAGATGTCTCTGAATCGGAGACGACGGCGGTGATTGTAAATGTGACGACGGCGATGGTGAAGTGATTACGGTGATCTCGACGTCGCGACTCTGGTGATGGAGATGCCGGCGATCCGTCTGCTATGGTTTAATTTTTTATTTAAGATATTTATGAAAAGGAAGTTTGTGAATGACGGATTTGATACATATATTCAATGGCGGACCTTTATGTGGGAAGGTACAGGCCCCCCAAAATTCATGACACCTAGTGTAAATGTTATACTTCATCCGTCTCAAAATTATTGTCAGGAGACAAGAAACACATAATTTGATAAAAGTGGGACCACTTTAATTTTTAACCATTCAAAAAAATCTTCCCCCAAAAAGTTTCATAGTTTTTACTATAAATGGAAAATGGACAATTAATTTGAGACATCCAAAAAAGGAAATGTGGACTATTATTTTGAGACGGAGGGAGTAGGTTTTAGGGGTAATTTAGTTGAGGTTACAAACAAATCATTGATCCAGTTTCAATTAATATATGCGATAAATGAACTTGACCATTTTAGTTGACGTTACAAAATAAATGGCCAAGCTTCATCGCATATATTTGATATTTACTAAATACATGTATGATATTTGTTTTTTTTGAAATATGTATGATATTTATTCAATTTTCCTTCTTTTTTTTTTCTCATTCTTACATATCAGTAAAATATAATATGTGACGGGTATAAAAAAATCGTGGTTTTTAGAAACTGGTTAACTAGTTATACCCGCTGGGTTTTAAGTGATCCGGTTCTCGAAACTCGATCGGGTTTAGTTTTTTTCATTCTTTTTATAAAAAACCGGTTTGACCCGGTGGTCGAACCGATAACCCGGTGACTTGACTGGGTCGATTAAAAAACCCGGTTTTCAAAACATTTGTTTCAAATAATATGTTTAGGGGAGAATACATAAAAGAAAGTTAAATATTTGCAATTTTGCATATTTCTCTATAATACAATTTTTTATCCGTATCGTTTGATAGTGTTTACGTTTTTGGATTAATATACGAATATCCAAGTTTTAATAAATACATATCTAAATGCTCTTATTCTTGACATTTTATAGAGTTAGCAATATGGGAAATAGTGACCAAAATTTCGTCACTAATACTTAATGACGAAATTTCTCGTCACTTTTCATGTAATTTAGTGACTAAATAGTGACCATATATAAGTTTGTCACTGAATTTCTACCGATGACCAAAAGAATGACGAAAAATTATATCGTCACTATTTTCATCTAAATAGTGAACAAAAAAATTTCTCGTCACTAAAGCTACTTTTTCTTGTAGTGGATGTTTTTGTTTGCAATATTACAGAAGATAACCTTTTGTCGACATTGTTACATTCAATGTGCATTTAGAATTTATTGCTGTCACAGATTTCATTAGTGTTTCCGACATTCATGGTGCACTAGCTCCCATCCTGATGAAAATGACTTTCATACATACTGCATATCTAGTTCCAGAGATGGTTGACATTCAACATGACTTTTTCATATTGACTTTCAACATGACACTAAACATTAATTAAAAACCATTCATTATAAGCCATAAACCTCTTGTTAAGCATTATAATGATCCATCAATTCTGCACAATGAATCCAAACACTGTTTAAGGATCATTGATCCAAGCTTCCTTAATTTCCTCATCGTTTATGTCTTATGTCCAGTCATTTGGTCAACATGCCAGCTTTGAGCTACCAATGTATTAGGATTTTTTAATTGTTAGGTTGAAAACTTGTTACCCATTTTTATATGCACACTAAGTATTTGATGAAATGTCAATAAAGTTATGTTTACCTCTTTTATTTCTTTTCAAATTAGGCTACTGGATAGTTAATCAGACGTGATATGGAGGAACTCATGTTTATAAGAGAATGATAGAGACAAAGAGCCACATCGCACCTGAATGGTTGGCCTATCTTTTTGTAAAAGTTCTAATTTAAAAGCTACATGTGATCACTATATAATAGTTAACAGCTCATAGGTTTACATGAATGGCTTCAGTTTAAAATTTTAGTTTTCTTTTAGTATGACCATTTATTATAATGATACATTTATGATTTACTGGCTTGGAAAAAGACGCCTATGATTTAGATACTCTTATGCTACAATGTGGAATGAGAGGAAGCCACTAGGGTGCAACTCATGTAGAAACACTTACTGCTATGCATTCATGAGGACATTCTCATATACATGTATGCAAATTTCTATAGTTTTAGTTTAATGAGTTGCTCATTTTCTCGGGTTTTAATCAACTCTTCGATTTCTTATGTTACTATGTGAAATGACAAAAATCTCCACTTTTCATATATATCCTTGATACTGTTCTGATGAGTTTTTTCGAGTTATTTACTTATAGATTTGCAAATAATTAAATATAAAATGCATTTGTTTATAATCGTGATCATCAAGAATATTGTCATCGTCTAATTGTTTGTTTATTTGACAAAACTTAGAGCATCGTGAGGGAAACTCAACAGAGGCTTGTTCCAACAGGGTAATAGAGTCAATCTATATATCTACCATGATTTGTCTTGATCATTTATTACTTTGAAAGATTAGAGAATGAATACTTTGTTTGATGATTCTTTATTTGTTCTTGCTAGAGTCTCAACTGAGAAGAAAGATGCATTAATCTTCACGGTGAGGTGGACTGTGGAGACATTAATCCTTATCACGCCGAAGTTTGGCTGCAATTTTCTTTTTTGATTTGGCTAAGTTAAGTGTAGGTCATAAAGTCTATTGAATAAGGTTTTTGTTAACTGATTAATATATATGTTGCTTTGTTCTTCATGGCGGGATATATAAACTTTCCATCCACTTATCGCCACGTGTGACGATTATCAGGGCCGTCCGGTGAATTTCGGGTGCCCTGGGCAATCAGGGAAAATAGGCCCCAACAAGCCAAATTTAGATACAAGTCCAAAAAACTCATTAATACTACAAATTTTTTTATAAAGCCAGGTTACATTGATGCTATAAAGCAAAACTCACGCAAAGACTACTATGTATAAATAAGCTGATAGAATAAAATACTATGTAAGAAAGCAAAACTCACGCAAAGACTATAAGATGCATTGATGCTACTTGGAACGTCATGTTCAAATTTTGGAGTTGTTAATTATGATATATATGATAAATTACTTTGCTATTTTACGTAGATTCGTAACCAGCAAGCAAATTAATGATTACTGTATTATAACATCAAAGATAAACACACAAAATTAAGAATCTTAATAAAAAAAATTTGAAGTATTACCTTTAACTAGCCAACAACAAAATGTGACGAACTAATGATAATGATTGAGGTGGATATTAGAAGATGACATTCATTAGGGTTTCCCTGTTATTTGCACTATGTACTCATTAGACGCAGGTAAGTAGGAACGTACCAAAAAGATTGATTAAGGTATTCAAATTTGTAATACTCCGTATAATGTATTTTTTTGGGCTTAAAGATGGTATTTATAGGTATATATACAATGGGCTTTGTGGAAAAGTGGTGCCCCTCAAAAACATTGGGCCCTGTGCGCCGGCACATGTTGCACATGCCCAAAACCGGGCCTGACGATTATTATTTCTAGGCCTGTTGGTGTTAGTGAGGTTTTTGAAAGTCAAGATCCATCCATTCCAATATCATTAAAATGCCACTGCCCAACAACTCATGAATTTGCAACGGTTACCCCATGCACCTGTTGGAGAGATTGATTATTTGAAGATACCATAGACTAGATGTACGTAGATACAATTTTGATATAGCACTGTAATTGTAAATCAATATTATTAACACCCAATGTAGGAGCAATCTAACGCCTACATTTTGTTTCTCTGCTACATGATCTGATGCATATGCATGAGTGATCCAACGTTGCCTCCACCACGAGGTTTGTTTTGATTTTTGAAGATTCTTTTAGGTGATGTTTGGGATTGCTTCTTCAAACTGCATTATGTTTTTATATGGGTTGTATGAGATAGCTTATTTTTTTTGGTAAAAGGTCAAAGACTCGGTAAATATATTACTCCGAAAAACGTTTAAGTACAAAAGATATGGGTGACTCCCATATATCAGCCCGTTACATAGGCGGAAAAGTTTACATAACAAGATACTTATTATTCTATAAACAAGAAAATAAACCACTACTCAAAAGATAACATTAGACTCCTATGAAAACAAAATTACTTCCTACCAAAGCCTTGGAGCTTGATACCATACGTGTTAAAAAAAGCATCCAAATTCCATAGAAGATCGTAGACCTGATCCACATAGTCATCATAATCATCTTCACGGTCATGACCACCATCAAATAGGTTCATTGACTCATCAAAATTGTTCACAACCTCCTCTTCATCACTGTCGGAATCAACAATCTCCCCCTCCTAAGAGGATGGGTTAACCTCTTAATAGAAGTAAACGAAAAATCCTTTTTATTACCCGGATAATCAACTTTTTTAATAGGATTAGCATCATCATTCACAAAAGTAGCTTTCCCATCAATAAGAAGCTTTTCAAACTCCCCAATTTTTTAACAATAGAGGTAGGACTAACCTCGTTAGCTTCCATTGAATCACTCACAAGCGGTTCATGCAATGTATTACTAGTCTTGGGAGACTCATTCTTTTTCTTCCATTGTACTACCAGTATCATCCATACTAAGGGCATCAAATTTATTGGATGTAGCAACCTTCGTTCCACTAGTACTAGGCACATCAGTAGCCTTTTTCTTAGTGACATCGACTTGCTTAGGTTCAGCAGGAGGCTTTTTGGGTTGATATGAGATAGCTTATTTACAGTGATTATATGGGTTTTATGTGATTGCTTATTTCAGTTTCTATTTATATACATCCTTTTGTGTGTTTTGTTTTATAAAGTTACATGTGAATGTTATTATCCTTTAATAATGTTTGTTTGCACAATACGTGTTTGATGAAATGCGTTGACAATTGATCATTGATTATTAGCCACAATAGTTGTAGATAATCTTTAGTTAGGCATGTATACTTTAGATGTAGAACCTTCTAGTGTAACTTCAGTATGTGTAACTGGTCTTATATGTTCTTAAATAGGCAAAACCCATCTCTAAATGTGCCGTTGGTTGTACCCGAAATGCAGCCTATTGAGCTATGATGCGAACTAAGTCCCCCAAGGACTCGTTGGACTAGAAAACTCTTGATGACCCGGTGAAGAATGATTGTGATGATGGACCTTATGTAAATTGTGGCATCCAAAAACGATGAACCACATTCGCAACTTGCTATTTTCTTCCTCATAGATTCATGCTTGCTACCAGTGGTTCGCAAAGTAATTAAGGTTAAACTAATACTTAGTACTTTCATATATTTGTATATGAAAGCTTTGATAACCTTAGCTCAATTGAAAGTAATTTTGCATTTTCACTCCAGCAAACTATATTAACACGTGCTATGTTCAATTGAAATGCAGAGCATAACTTGGTAAATAGGCACTTATGTTTTATTCCAAATTAACTTTGATTTATAAAAATAGTAATGTAACTTCAATTGCTTTTGAAGGTCTAAAAATATATTGATGGCTTATGGAGATAAATCTGTATATGTTATATGTATATTTTCTTTTGCTATTGAGCCAAATCTTGAACACATTATTTTACTTGGGTAGATTATTATAAACACTAATAATATAATTTTAATGAAAGGTTATTATATGATTGCCAATTTGTATATTTTGTTCTAATTATGTACATGTTCTCGGTCCTTTAGGTTAATGTGGCTTTGTAGGAAAAATGGTAAACATGACTGGTGTTAAACAAATGTGATAGAACCCCAAAAATTAAATAAAGATCATTGAAGAATCCAATTACTGGAAATATGGGAATTACTAGATAAAGACCAATTCGAGATGGCTATTCTCCAATACTCAAACCAAGTTTGCTAAATTTATATAAACATGGACAAAAGACAAATGCATGAGACACAACTATTTAAAGTAAACATAGGTGGGAGCAGTTAGCCCCACTCCCTAATTTTGTGGATAACCTCCCAACTCCTAAATTTTCAAATATTTTCCATCCACCCCTATTTCTCTTTATCTAGTAGAACTGGGTCAAACTCATCCTTGGGTTCGTATCAATACATCCTGCCCGGGGAAACGACTTGTCCTCAAGTTAGACAGTTGGGAACTTATTGACGATTGTCTCATAAGGCGTCCATGTAGGTTCTTCCTAGTGACCAAGGCTCTTCTAAACAGGTCTGCAGTTTTGTTCGGGTCGGTGCCGCCCAAGCCACTACTAAAGTATAACCCCACCTCCATGTCTTGTTTCTCTGTCACCAAAATATAACTTTCTGTCCCTGATTTCTTCTCTGCTTCAGCTTGTTTATATCTCAATCCATTCTCTATTTGAATTTGATTTACAAGTTGAGCCCATATTACATCTTTTTCCTTAGAAATTAGGCATGGCCTGATGATTCTTGATGATTGCAGTGAATCATTTGAGGGTGCAGTGAGGCGAGGAGGAATGTAGGTACCTGTGTGATTTGGTGGCGGGTTGATAATAGTTGGTAGGGGCAGAAGCGGGTGGTGGTGCGGAGGCTGAGACAGTTGAAGCGGTTGGTACGGTTCCTTTGACCAGATCTTCATCTTCATGTTCAGATCCGGCAGGGTTAATAGATGTGATATGATCAGTGGCTAGACTTGACTGGACCGGAGTAGAGGGTGTTCCATTGACTCGAGCCTTGATTGCTTCAACATCCTTCTTCAAGGTTACAAAAATTGAATCCAGCCGCGCTCCAATGGCTTCTAATTGAGCAGTGATATGATCTCTGCAATCCACGGGTTTTGATCCATCTTCTCTGCGTTTCCCGGCAATGGAAGCATTGATAGAACCCCAAAAATTAAATAAAGATCATTGAATAATCCTGGAAATATGGGAATTACTAGATAAAGACCAATTCGAGATGGCTATTCTCCAATACACAAACCAAGTTTGCTAAATTTATATAAACATGGACAAAAGACAAATGCATGAGACACAAATATTTAAACTAAACATAGGTGGGAGCAGTTAGCCCCACTCCCTGATTTTGTGGATAACCTCCCAACTCCTAAATTTTCAAATATTTTCCCTCCACCCCTATTTCTCTTTATCCAGTAGAACTGGGTCAAACTCATCCTTGGGTTCGTATCAAAATGAAGTTGATCATACTAGATGGGCCTAGCTCACTAAGTTTCGCCTTAGCAACTATCACACTAAAAGTTGTTACAATGAATGTAAGTTCTACTATTATATTTTGTTACATTCATGGTAGTAACACAGTATAATAGTAGATGTTACCTCTAATCAATGGTACTGCCATTGATTATGTATAATGCGTCTGTCTTTTTCATAAAACATTGCGCTAATCTCTTTGTATGAATTTCTTTGCTGAAATTAACTTTCAGGCAGAGGTGAGCTTTTTAGGACAGTTAACTCATTCAAACATAATTAGCATATTGAGATATTGCATTCATGAAGATGAAAACTTGCTTGTTTATGTGTACATGGAGGACAAAAGTTTTGATCGCTCTATATCCCCAGTTGTACTATATAAAAATCAATCTATAACTGTCATTTTTTTTCTTGAAATCTGTTACTGCAATGTAGCTTAGAACTAACATGAATCACTTTGCAGTTGGACCTAATGCGCTAAGAGTTGCCGAACCACTTTCATGGGGAACGAGACTTATCATTGTGATAGGAGTAGTGCGTGGACTCTCTTAATTGCATTCATTAAAAAATAAAGTCATGTTTCGTGAGTCTTTACAAAGTACACGAATACACGATCTTAAGCTATTTAGGACTGATGTTGGTGATCAAACCACTTAGATAATTCTGGTTTATGAGTACATGGAGAACAAAAGTTTTGATCGCGTTATATCCCCAGCTGCACTATATCAAAATTAATTTATAACTATCATTTTTTTTCTTGAAATACTTTAACGTAGCTTATATGTAACCTGAATCACTTTGCAGTTGGACCTAATGTGTAAAAACACATTAGATCCCACATAGACCGTCACGTCATTAGTAACCTAAATGAGCCGGTTATATTATCTATTTTAAAACCAAATTTGAAAGTTGGTTATGTATATCGGTAATAAGCCGGTTATATTATGTATTTTGAAAAAAGTTTAAACGTGCTTATAAAATTAGGCTAATAACCTATTAAAGCATTATAGTTGTCAAAAAATAGCGATTCTGTAATAACTAAAAAATAACTCTTTTACATTAATGTTGACATTTTTGTCTTTCTTTAAAGATATGACCATTTTACCCTTCCAAATTACATAAATGGTCCCCTGGGTTTCATGAAATTGCATCCATCGTCCTGCGCTAAATTACATAAATGGTCAATGTCGTTTGGAAAAAATTGCGTCCGTCGTCCCTTTTTTTTTGGAAATTTTTGTTCCAAAAATTTTTTTTCGAATTTTTTGGAAATAATTTCTTTTCAAAAAAATTTCCAAAATATTTCTTTTGAATTTTTTTTTTTCGAAATTTTTGTTCCAAAATATTTTTTCCGAATTTTTTCAAATACTTTTTTTTTTGTTCGAAATGTGTTTTTAGAAATTTTTTGTGACATGCGATTTTTTTAGATTAAAACGAGGGACCATTTATGTATTTTACCCTTGGGACAATGGATGCAATTTTTAAAAATTCAAGGGTAAAATGGTCATCATTTTTTTAATCTTTATTACTCACATGAAGACAAAAGTGTCAACATTAGTGTCTAAAAGAGTTATTTTTTTAGTTCGCTACGCAGAACTGTTATTTTTCACAACTATAGTGCTTTAATAGGTTATTAGCCCTATAAAATTTCAATAAAAAAGTTTGTTAAAAGTAACACATGCAACAAAAAGCATGTGCCATGTTTTCCACTATACAGTTCGGTTAACTTGTTTTTGCCCCAAGTAGCATGGTCCTCCAATTTTCACTTTGGTTGTCTGGTTGGTGATTCTCTGCTCAACTAGTTTGGACAAGTGGTAACGCAACTGTCCAAAATGACCCGTTTTCATAGTTATAGACCTTTTGGCCAGTTTTTAAGACTCGATCCGTACCCATCGGCCTCACATGTTTGTGTCTCCAAACTAGTATTTAGTATGAGCAATCACGTGGCGCCTAGCTAAGAACTAGCTAGTTAACACATGTTTAAGCATTTTTTTTTTTGATAAATTAAGGGATTCAATACCCCTGATAAATTTCATTATGCCAAAATACAAATCAGTACATGTTTAAGCATTATATACCATCTTTACATGAACTTTAACAATCAATTAAAAAAACATGACAGCACACAGTGTATTATTTTAATATCCATCATTTTCTAACCCAAATATCATAATTAGAGATTAGTTGCAATCTCCCAGGTCGATCTCCTTCACCATGAAAGCAATCTCTAATGTGGCTGTCGGCATAAAAAGTCAACTTCACCCTTTAGGTTAATTGACACAAACAAAGTATTGTATAATTTTGCAAGTGATAGAGACCTTAACATCAACAACTTCATTTTCTGCTACTTGTATTTCCTAAGTATTAGAGGTTTGATTAGTTGGCCTATTGGGTGTACTTATACCAACCATGTTAGAGGTTAGATTAGTTGGCTCAAGTCCGTATGTGGGCTTAGGGTCCATTAGGATTTACGGTTTCATGTTTTCAATGTAACTATAAATATTGCATGAATAATACAAATTATCTCACGGGGTTTACATTATTCATCATGGTATCCAGAGATAGGTCGAAGATGAAGAAGAAGAGGAAAGTCTTCATTCATTAGGTTTGATTATTATAATGTATGAGTTTGATTTTGTTATTTCCAGTTGTTTACAGATTGATTTGGCGGATCCAGTAGACGTTATGCTATTTGGTCTATACAATACTAGCCACATATAATTTCATCAATTCAAAGGTTGAATTATGATTGTTCATTTTGAGTTTAGAGGTTGAATTTTGATTGAAGGAAACCGCTGTTTCAATCTTCATCATCCACAAAAACCCAAAACCCCATATTCCAAACCCTAGTTTTCGTCGATCGTTGGTTTTGTTGACAACCGGTTTGAAACCGTTGTTTCAATCTTCATCATCCACAAAAACCCAATACCCCATCTTCCAAACCCTAGTTTTCGTCGATCGTTGGTTTTGTTGACAACCGGTTTACCCGTTCTCCATTTTTCGTCAATCGTTGTTTTTGTTGATAATCAGTCGACACATTCTTCGTTTTATGTCGATCGTTGGTATTGTTATACCAGTCGAAGTTTACGTGTAAACATCAAGTTAGTCGAAAAGACTGTATTCACCCACCTCTATAATTTTACAGTTGGTATCAAAGCGGGATACTCAAGTTCTTGACCGTTAAAACCTTCCCGAGAAGGCATTTTAAAGCAAAAAACTTGTTTTTCAAAAATTCTATAACTTTACCAAAATTTTTGAAAAGTTGAGTAGTGATCCATTTTCAAGGGAACTATGGTGAGGGTTGTTCTAGGCAAAGACCACCTTTGCTACAAACCCGAGGGTTTTTGTTTATGAAAAACTTGGTTTGAGACTTATGTTAAGTCTAAGGATACTGATTTGTGTGAAGTCATTCAAAATGGTGACTTATGTTAAGTCTAAGAAGAATACATTTGGTATTCTATTTATTTTGTGACAGAGATGATATTCATCGATCAAAGAGCGAGCTGCCACCCTGTTTAATGATTTGGTGGGATCATATAGTATCTGGTGAACCGCTTCTTCTTCCATGCAGATTCACACAAAACCGAGCTTGGATGGAACTGAACAAAGATTTGGCGAACGGGTCAAAGTTTTATTGATGATCTCATATGGACTGTGTCTACACTTTCGAAAATATAAAGATTGCGCATACAACTTGAACAAAACGGTTTTTGTAATTTACTCTTGTTTATGCCCATTTAAAATGTTAAATTTAAATAAAAATGTTGGCCATTCGTTCACCAAACTTATTGGCTAATAAATAGTTGGCTCAATTATTATCTTGAGTAGTAAATATCATAATCTACCAAATTTATATGCCATCAATCCCTGGTCCAATCAAGCTTCATGATGTAAGCATTCCTAACGTGGCTTTTGTCGGCATTAATTTACTTCATCTTTTAGTACAAATATGTAAGAAAATGGAAGGAGGATTCACACAACGAAAGTAAAAAAAGATGCAATTTTTAACTAAGATCAGGATCGTGAATGCACCTTCAACTTCGAATTTAAGTGTCAAAGTTGATGTTGGTGAAGCGTATTAGTAGATAATTGTTTCAGCCCGGTTTGTGGGTTTTAGACAGTGCTTCACTATTATATATAGTGGTTATTAATAAAGTTATACCAACGTGTTTTAATGTTCTAACACCAGATCACGAAGAAGATGATCTCGAGACCTAATCGGTCATCGCCGCCACCTTCAGATCACCCTCACACACATCTCCAAAACCCTATTTTCTTTTCTTCTTCTTTCTATTCTTTCGCTCAAAAAAAAAAAAAAAAAAAAAGAAGATTGTTTCATCTGTTTGGTAATGGTGTATATTTTGCCGTCATTGTTGACCATAGATATCAACCATGACTTTGAAGAATTCAAGATTTGAAGATTTGTCTGCACCAACATTTGATTTACTCGTTGAAAAAAAATTGTTATTTAATTGTTTGTTTTGTTTTTATGTCGAATCCGCGTATCAATTCCCGGCATTTACTTTTTGTTCTTGCCGAATCTAGGGTATCAATTCGAGACGACTTTTGTTGGTGTCGAATCTAGGTATCAATTCCCGAGACGACCTTTTGTTTTATGTCGAATCCCAGTATCAATTCCCAAGACGACTTTGTTGGTGTCGAATCCAGGTATCAATTCCCGAGACGATCGTTAAAATCTTTCCACGCCTCCTTCTTCTCACCGATATGCCGCCTTCGGTCCGCTTCATCTTCATCGACACTTTCCTCACGCCCATTCTATATCTTCTAAAAAAAAAAAAAAAAAAAAAGTGGATCTTTATGTTTTCTATGGAAAACACGCCTGCTTGTTTGGAAGGTTCTTTGGGGTTGAAGTTTTAGAACCAACTTTCGTTGTCTCATTTTTGTTTAGTTGTATTGTTTATTAGCTTTAATCTCCGCCGAAGCCATGATTTTACCGCCGAATCATGGGAGATTAGTAGATAATTAGGCCCAAGCCCTGTTTATGGGTTTTGGGTATTAGGGTTTCACTATTATATATAGTGGTTATTAATAAAGTTATACCCACGGGTTTTAATGTTCTAACAAAGCGTACCCATACCCTTCAGTTATTGGCCAAAATTTTGTTACTGTGAAGCTGAGCGGCAAGAATAAGTATAATCTGTGGGAAACACAGATGTTATGGCTCTTAAAGAGTCATCAAATTTTCTCTTTCAGTTACCTAGGAAGCTGATTTTGGAGCAACATTGTTAAAGAAACTTTTTGATGCTTATTCCAATTGGTGCATTGACATGCCCTCCAATTACGTCTATGGTGGTGGTATTTTTGTTAGAGAAGAGTATGACTACTTCTGCAGAATAATTATTAATCATGGGAATGTTGTTACTTTATTTAGTTTTTTTGCATCATTTCCATTTATCAATGGCATCTTATGCGTAACACCGTGTTTCAATATATGGTTCCTTCAAAGAATTCATTTAAAAAATTAATGATCACTAAACATAAAGATGAATGATTTTGCTGTGTAAGAAAAGATTATATTGTGTGTTATCACTACAACAATCGTGACTTTCGCAGCGAATATCGTGGCAAGTCCCCATGAAAGTTCCTCGGTAATACCCTCTCGGTAATACTTTCCCCGGGGACTTGTTACTGCCTTTCCCGGTGACACGTGGGACCCACACCAATTCTCACCGGTCAAACATGTCCGACGTGGCATCTGTTTTCGCCGGGGACAAGTCCCGGGGGAAAATTGTTTTTAAATATTAATTTAATTACCTAATTAAATTAGTAGTCCGATGTTGCACTCTTTTTGGTAAAAGTGAAATATACTTTCGGCGGGGACAAGTCCTTGGAGAAAGTTTACGTTGAATTTTGACTATCCGGTCAAAATTTGTTAAAAATCCAACATACTTTCGCCGGGGACATGTCCCCGCAGAAAGTGTGCGTTGAATTTTCCTTAACAGGTCATCGCATTCATGTGCCACGTCAGATTTAATTTTGTCGTTTAGTGACTTTCGCCGAGGACTTTGTGTCCCCGGCGAAAGTCTCCTCGCCCGTCCATCCGATTGTTGTAGTGTATATGCGTTTCGTTTCAACAAATGGGCTTTGTGAAGACTATTAATATGCAATATCATTTCAAAGTTATCACTCACATTATTTACGGTAATAGGAGACACCCTCATATATGATGGACATATGTTCGAGGGTTACGCCCGACCCCACAAGGGTAAAGGAATCACAAGTAATGGTGTCATATCAAAGCAAACATATAAACCAAAAGAAATCTTTAACATAAATATGGAAATAATCCAAGTCAAAAGACTTCAATACATAGGTCCCAATGAAAAATAAACTCCAAATGAAATGTCTAAAACATAAGTCTAAATGGTATCATAATATCAAAGCTAAATCTCTAAGGTAAGTCCACTCAAGACTCATCCCAAAGCAATACCCAGCCCAATGCTTAGATACCGCCATGAAGAAAAGAAAGTGCGGCCGAGCTTCAAAAGCCCAAAGGAATGATATACAAGCAAAAAGAATACGAAACGAAAATCGAATACGAAACAAAGTAAAAGAAAGATAGTGAAATCATAGTCTTTTCAAAAGATAATTCGTAATATCGTAATAAGTTTTATAGCTAACTACCTCAAAGCCCGTAACATATGCCATATCGTAAACATATCATAATCACATAAGGCAACATATTTGTAGGGAGACCTACCGAGTTATGAAGGACGCGATGCACGCAAAGATCAATCATCGATAACAAATAGCATATAAATGATAATATATGGCATATAATGATCTAGGATGCATCCATACGCCCACGCATGATATTCATAATATAATTCAAATTGAGCTCATACGATAATGATAAGTGGACGTGGCGTAACATCACTCTATCGCCCTAGAGTCATGTCAAGTGCATTTACGACACGGACATGGAACCCCATGACTAGTTAAAATTGGCTCGGTGTCATACTATCGAGTTCAAATAAGAATGTCATAACCGACATAGATCATATTTTATCAAATGTTTAATCATGTTTTCAAAATCAAAGTCTTCATATCATATAGTTCAAAATCAAATGGTTTATGATTCAAAAATCAAAGTTCGATAAGCAATACCAAATAAACACATTAGGGTTCATAGCAAAGGTTTAGGAAATCCTAATATGAAAACGAAAAGAAACTTCATACGAAACCTTTATCGAAAAGGTCGAATATCCGTACTTTATTCAAAAGCAAAAGATCAAAAGTCGAAACAGGAAGCAAAGAATTACTCCTTCTTCACGTAACCTATATACATTAATGTCGTATATATTATTAATGATTCCATAATCGTCACAATGATCTTTTAATATTTTAGGGTTTCCATATTTAATTTAGACTTTAAATGCTTTAATATTAATATCGTTAATTAGGGTTTTATACGTCTTTTATTAACGTTAGGGTTTCATCATTCTTAAATGTCTCATTAATATGCATTAACTTACATGTTACGTCTTTTAATGACTAGTTACTTAACCTAACACGTCACAAAATACTCTTTCCTTTTTATGTTTCAACGTACATGTTTATGATTTTATGTGACATATAAGTTACTTATTACTCGTATTAATCACTCCTTTACTCTATTAGGGTTTAGCATAATTTACTAAATTAGCATATCAAAACTAGGGTTTATGTTTAACATAACCTTTACTTAAGTAATGCATCTTCAAATCTTATATGTAACTCGATTCAAATTAGGGTTTATGTATATTAGGGTTTACACTAGTATTAGCTCATCTAAATACTTTACTTATTCAAGTTATTAAGTTATAATCATTATTCGAAAACTACACATGGTTCGGTCCTATTTACTATGGTTCGGCCCTAATCAAATCAACACAAACACGACTCGATTCAATATCACATCTTATGTTACATGTTTCTTATTAGTTACTAGTTAAATCAATTAGGGTTTCTCTTGTTTTTGTTTTATACCCCTCGGCCACAAAAGAAAACAAGGAAAACGCGACGAAACAAATATAACTTGACATATACACGCAAGGTACGTTAAAGGAATACAAATAAACGATATACCTTAACTCGTTGAAGCAAAAATCAACACCAAGGGTGTTTTGTTTGGCTCGGCCGAATAGGGAGAAAAGAAAAAGAGAGAGCAAAATAACTAGGGTTCCAAACTTATGATTATGTATAGTATATATAGTTGTAGTATTTGAGTTAAACTAGGAAAGTAATTGGGTTTGGGTTTGGGTTTGGTCCAACCGGTCACCATCTCACACGCATCACCATTGGGCTTCGGCCCTAGTCTCACGAACACAACAATCACGGCCCAAATTATTTACGAAACATTAACTCTTTGTCGTACCAAATTAATTACGTAATATATTTTAGTTAGGGTTTTTAAGTATTCGCAAGTTAATCTTTTTATTTCTTTAAGTGTTATAAATATATTTTACGTATTTTATAAATTTTAGTTCCAAGGGTATTTTAGTCTTTATTCGGATTTTAAATTTTCAGGTTTTACAATTCTTCCCCTCTAAAGAAAAATTTTCGTCCTCGAAAATTGAATGAAACGAAATGAAAATGAAAACGAGAACGAAAACGAAACGAAATGAGAACATACCAAATTATTCAAAGAAATGAGGGTAACTAGCACGCATCGACTCCTCGGTTTCCCAAGTAGCCTCATCGCTCGTGATGATTCTTCCAAAGAATCTTAACGAATGGAATCACTTTATTTCTCATAACTCTTTCTTGTCTTTCCGTAATAGCTTTCGTTCTTCGATAAAGACATATCGGATTGAATTTGATCAAACGGATAAGAAGCAACGTGTAACGGATGATAGTTGTATCCCTTAGAGTGATACATGAAAACGCCATGAACATGCGATAACCGAGGCGGAAGTGCTAAACGATACGAAACTTCTCCTATATCGCTCCAAAATCTCAAATGGTCCAATAAATCGAGGACTAAGCTTGCCCTTGATTCCAAAACGCTTCACACCTCTAAATGGCGAAACTTTCAAAACACACGATCTCCAACCCGAAATTCTAAATCACGACGATGCTTATCAAGATAACTTTTCTCGACGAGACCTAGCTTCCTTCAATTTCTCTCTAGCCACGCCTACTTTCTCATTAGTGATCTCGATCATTTCCGGTCCCTCAATCAAACGCCACCTACTTCATCCCAACAAATAGGTGCTCTACATTTCCTTCCATAAAGAAGTTCAAACGGTGTCGCTTTAATGCTAGCATGCCAACTGTTGTTATAAGCAAACTCTACTAAACACAAATATTCGTCCCAACCGCCACCATTCTAAAGCACAAGCCCTTAGCATATCTTCTAAGGTCCAGATAGTCCTCTCTCGATCGACCATCCGTTTGAGGATGAAATGCCGTACTAAAATTAAGTCGAGTACCCCAAGCTTTCTCGCAAACCCTTCCAAACGAGAAGTAAAACGCGGATCTCTATCGGACACAATAGATGTCTGAGTACCATGAAGTCTAACGATCTCTTGTCGAAAAATCTCCGCCAATTTACCAATACCATAATCCTTCCCGACATAAGAAATGAGCGATTTGGTTAGTCGATCAACAACCACCCAAATCGCATCATGCTTCTTCCTAGTAAGAGGTAACCCACCACAAAATCCATAGATATCTTATCCCACTTCCATGTTGGAATCTCCAATGGTCAGAATAATCCACTAGCCCTCCGATGTTCAATCTTAACTTGTCGACAAATCATACACTTCGACACAAACGTCGCCACATCTTGCTTCATGCCGCTCCACCAAAAGTATCGCTTCAAATCCCTATACATCTTGGTAGAACCAGATGAATAGTGAAAGGAGAACTATGAGTCATTATAACTTTCTCAATGGCACCGATCATTGGGAACACAAAGCCTATCTCCATACCATACAATACCGCTATTATCAACCTTAAACTCCGTCTCGCTTACTTTCCTCAACATTTTGCACCACGCCCACAACACCGTCATCTTTCTAAGCTTTTAATTTGCAGATAAGGTTCGACTCCACCTTCATACTAGCCCAAGATCCATCAAAACCTCGTACACACATCTCAACATCCAAACTCTAAGTCACGCAAAATCCTAGGCTCAATCTCGATACTCGCAAGAATGCTCGATTTCGCTAAGCGCCAAGAACCACGTTAGCCTTACCGGATGGTACCGAATGTTGGTGTCATAATCCTTAAGAAGTTCTAACCATCTTCTTTGTCTCATGTTAAGTTCCTTCGAGTGAAAATATACTTGAGACTCTTATGATCGATGAATATATCACACGCCTCCATACAAGTAATGTCTCCGGATCTTCAACGCAAACACCACCGCAGCCTAACTCAAGATCATGAGTTGGGTAATTCTCCTCATAAGGTTTTAGCCTCAAGCATAAGCTATTACCTTTCCATGTTGCATCAAAACACGCCTAATCCTTTCTTAGATGCATCAGAGATTTGATATCCTCCCGAACCGCTTGGAAGAGTCAAAATAGAGCCGACACCAATCTCCGCTTCAATTCTTCAAAACTCTTCTCTCGCTCATCCGTCCATACAAACTTTTCACCTTTTCTCATCGCTGGGTTAGGGTAGAGCTAAGCGAGAGAAACCTTCAACAAAACGCCTATAGTAACCAAGAAGTCCAAGAAAACTCCCGACCTCGCCATCGTCCGAGGTCTTGGCCATTTAGTGATAGCCTCAACTTTAGACGGATCCATGGTTATACCATCACCGACACGATATGACCAAGGAAAGCAACTTGTCTCAACCAAAATTCACACTTCAAAATTTGGCGACAACTTCTTCTTCCTCAAAATCTCCAAAACTATACGAAGATGTTCTTCATGCTCCTCTTCGCACTTAGAGTAAACCAAAATATCATCGATGAAAACAATAACGAACTTGTCGAGAAACTCATGGAAAACACGATTCATCAAGTCCATAAACACAAGAAAGCGCATTGGTCAAACCAAAAGGCATAACGAGAAATTGTAATGACCATATCTCGTACGAACGCGGTCTTAGGAACATCTTGCTCCTTCACACGAATCGATGGTAGCCGACTCGTGTCAATCTTAGAAAAGAACTTAGCTCCTTGTAGTTGATCAAACAAATCATCTATACGCTGCAAAGGATAACGGTTACGAATAGTAATACGATTGAGTTCACGATAGTCGATACATAAGCGCATGCTTCCATCCTTCTTCTTCACAAACAAGACAGTGCACCCCATGGAGAAACACTAGGCTTAATAAATCCACTTTCTATCATCTCTTGCACTGCTCCTTCAACTCCTTCGATTCTACAGTGCCATACGACACGGAGCCTTCAAATCGGTTCAAGACCGTGAATTAACTCAATGCTAAACTCAACTTCTCGAAATGGGAAGTCCAGGAGTTCATCCGAAAACGCCAAGAAATTCGCAAACAACCGAAGACTATCAATGTTAGGACTCTCCAAAGATGTGTCCTTAACAGATGTTAGAAAACCTTGGCACCCATGAGCAATCATGATCCGTGCCTTCATAGCGGAAATGAGCTTAACAGACGGCGGGTTGAGAACCATGATAAACGAATTCAGATGTTTTACGCTCCAAAGATCACCGTTCTAGCATGGCAATCGATTGAAGCTCTATGGTAAGCCAACCAATCCATGCCTAGAATGATATCAAAGTCGACCATATTGAGAGGATACAGATTTGCAAAGTTTAATACGATCATCAAAACGAAGAGGACACTTAACATATTTATGATCAATGATCACATGATTTTTCATAGGCGAGAAATCGATAAGTGATTTGTTAACGGTTTGGGCTTCATATTAAGTTTCTTAGCGATGTGATAGATATAATGGAGTGTGTGGCGCCAGATCAAATAAAACGAAGACAAAGAAATCATCAATGAAAAGAGTGCCCGTAATGGTACTCAAGCGCTCCTACCGTTACGAGTAGTAGCATAGACACGCCCAAGAGTAGTTGGCGGCTTGATGTAGTTTCCGTGAACCGCGGATTCTTCTTAGGGCAATCCTTAATCTTGTGAGTAGTGGAACCACAACCAAAACATCCACCAGTGGCCTTGAAACACCGCCTCGATGAGCCTTTCCACAAGTAGTACAAATAGTGGGGTGGCAAAACCTCACCGTCCTCTCACGATTAGAAGATCCCGACGCACGACCCGATTTGTTCCTCTAGTCGGTCGATCCTCGTTGTAACCGGTTATTGTTACCTTGGTTCTCGACGATCACTTCCATTCCTACCAAAGATTTCTATTATCTTGACCCTCGCCTCGTAACGCCCGGTGTCAACATTCCTTCCCGATCGACCTCACCGATCATAACTCCTATCCCTTGACCTCTCGAATCATAACTCCTACCGTAGTTTCCTTATAGTCATTACCTTGAGTCCTACCTGAATCCGATCACCATCGCGACACGCTTGTTAGAACCCGAAACCTCATGAAAGATCTCAATGTTACGAGGCCATTGCAGCCGACACATTCTCATACTCAATATTAAGCAATCGGTCCAACACCCACTTCTTCGGCCCCCACTTGAAGTGCTTAGCTTGACGCCTACCATCTCCAAAGAATCACTCCAACAAAACTCACCAACCTCATAAACCTACTCATGTACTCATTAGAGTTCTCATGATCAAACCGGTAGATCGCCTCGATAATCCTCTCATACCTTTGTCGTCAAAGATCGTGGAAGTAACGGTTATAGAAGATAGTCCAAACTCGGCCCAAGTACAAGTCACAAGAAAGCGCCACCTCCTCTTGCTTGTTTCAATGCTTTCCACCAACTCAAAGCATCACCTTCCAATTTGAATGAAGCCAAACGAGTCTTAAACTCGTCTCCACAACCCAAGACTTCAAACAACTTCTCAATATGAGTGATCCGTCCTCGGCCTCGAGAGGAGTAGCAAGAAGGTTAAACGAAAGAGGCTTAAGCTTACCAAACGCCGAGCCAAGTATGAATACCGACGGGTTGATTTCCTCCACCACTACCCAAGCACCATTCGACACGAATGTTGTTGATCACTTGTTCCATCATCTCGTGTAGTCAAACCAGGAAAAGAGAGTTGAGAGCATTCGCAATCGCAGATCCATGTTAACAAAGATCATCATCTCCATCCGCGCCACCAAGAGTACGAGTTCGAACCATCTAAACGATTAGCAAAATGAACAAAGGTGAGATACGAAATGGAAGTACGAAGGAATCCTAAAGTCTACCCAAATCCTCACAGTCAAATCCTAAATTCTAAGGTCTCAAACCTAGGCTCCATATGTCATGTGTCCCGACTACAAGTCAAACCCGGCTCGATGCCATAAATTGTAACGCCCGACCCCACAAGGGTAAAGGAATCACAAGTAATGGTGTCATATCAAAGCAAACATATAAACCAAAAGAAATCTTTAACATAAATATGGAAATAATCCAAGTCAAAAGACTTCAATACATAGGTCCCAAATGAAAATAAACTCCAAATGAAATGTCTAAAACATAAGTCTAAATGGTATCATAATATCAAAGCTAAATCTCTAAGGTAAGTCCACTCAAGACTCATCCCAAAGCAATACCCAGCCCAATGCTTAGATACCGCCATGAAGAAAAGAAAGTGGCCGAGCTTCAAAAGCCCAAAGGAATGATATACAAGTAAAAGAATACTAAACGAAAATCGAATACGAAACAAAGTAAAGAAAGATAGTGAAATCATAGTCTTTTCAAAAGATAATTCGAATATCGTAATAAGTTTTATAGCTAACTACCTCAAAGCCCGTAACATATGCCATATCGTAAACATATCATAATCACATAAGGCAACATATTTGTAGGGAGACCTACCAGAGTTATGAAGGACGCAGATGCACGCAAAGATCAATCATCGATAACAAATAGCATATAATGATAATATATGGCATATAATGATCTAGGATGCATCCATACGCCTACGCGATAGATATTCATAATATAATTCAAATTGAGCTCATACAGATAATGATATAGTGGACGTGGCGTAACATCACTCTCATCGCCCTAGAGTCATGTCAAGTGCATTTGTCGACACGGACATGGAACCCCATGACTAGTTAAAATTGGCTCGGTGTCATACTATCGAGATCAAATAAGAATGTCATAACCGATATAGATCATATTTTATCAAATGTTTAATCATGTTTTCAAAATCAAAGTCTTCATATCATATAGTTCAAAATCAAATGGTTTATGATTCAAAATCAAAGTTCGATAAGCAATGTTTCAAATAGACACATTAGGGTTCATAGCAAAGGTTTAGGAAATCCTAATATGAAAACGAAAAGAAACTTCATACGAAACCTTTATCAAAAGGTCGAATATCCGCACCTTATTCAAAAGCAAAAGATCAAAAGTCAAACAGGAAGCAAAGAATTACTCCTTCTTCACGTAACCTATATACATTAATGTCGATATATTATTAATGATTCCATAATCGTCACAATGATCTTTTAATATTTTAGGTTTTCATATTTAATTTAGACTTAAATGCTTTAATATTAATATCGTAAATTAGGGTTTCATACATCTTTTATTAACGTTAGGGTTTCATCATTCTTTAATGTCTCATTAATATGCATTAACTTACATGTTACGCCTTTTAATGACTAGTTACTTAACCTAACACGTCACAAAATAATCTTTCCTTTTTATGTTTCAACGCATATGTTTATGATTTTATGTGACATATAAGTTACTTATTACTCAGATTAATCACTCATTTACTCTATTAGGGTTTAGCATAATTTACTAAATTAGCATATCAAAACTAGGGTTTATGTTTAACATAACCTTTACTTAAGTAATGCATCTTCAAATCTTATATGTAACTCGATTCAAATTAGGGTTTATGTATATTAGGGTTTACACTAGTATTAGCTCATCTAAATACTTTACTTATTCAAGTTATTAAGTTATAATCATTATATCGAAAACTACACATGGTTCGGTCCTATTTACTATGGTTCGCCCTAATCAAATCAACACAAACACGACTCGATTCAATATCACATCTTACGTTACATGTTTCTTATTAGTTACTAGTTAAATCAATTAGGTTTCTCTTGTTTTTGTTTTATACCCTCGCCACAAAAGAAAACAAGGAAAACGCGATTTAAACAAATATAACTTGACATATACACGCAAGGTACGCTAAAGGAATACAAATAAACGATATACCTTAACTCGTTGAAGCAAAAATCAACACCAAGGGTGTTTTGTTTGGCTCGGCCGAATAGGAGAAAAGAAAAGAGAGAGCAAAATAACTAGGGTTCCAAACTTATGATTATGTATAGTATATATAGTTGTAGTATTTGAGTTAAACTAGAAAGTAATTGGGTTTGGGTTTGGGTTTGGTCCAACCGTCACCATCTCACACGCACCACCATTGGGCTTCGCCCTAGTCTCATACGAAACACAACAAACGCGACCCAAAACATTTACTTAAACATTAACTCTTTGTCGCACTCAAATCAATTACGTAATATATTTTAGTTAGGGTTTTAAGTATTCGCAAGTTAATCTTTTATTTCTTTAAGTGTTATAAATATTTTATTTTACGTATTTTATATTCGGATTTTAAATTTTCAGGTTTTACAAAGATGATTGATCAGAGGGACCTCCAAAGAAAAACACAAACCCCAATTTTGGGGACAAGACATAAATAAAACTTTATAGCTTGTACCTAGTGCCTTACACATGTTTATAGCTAAGTTAACAAATAGCAGTATTCATTACAATTTGCATGAAATTCACAAGAATAGCTCCACATATATGTTTTTTAAAATGGGCATGTCCTTCAAATGTTATTGCCCCAAATTTTGTTACCGTGACGCTGAGCGGTAGAAATAAGTATAATATGTGGAAAACACAGATGTTATGCCTCTTAAAGAGTCATCATATGTTTGGTTTCATAGTAGGTCAGTTTCCATGTCCTGATCAGGGGAGTGGGAAGGGGACAGTGGGAGATATGGAGGCATGGGTTGCATCAGATTCACTTGTGAAAGGTTGGATTCCTGGTTCACTTTCTGAAGAAGCAGTCAACACAGTTGTCAATCATCTCACACACATGCAAAATAACACAGATTTCACCGCACAAGATTTATGGGATGAATTGCAACGTAGTTATGGTCCTTCAGTTCGTGAACAAGCAGCAGGTAGGATATTTCCTTTGCTAATCGAAGTTTTATTTGTTTAGTTCTACTGAAACATCGTTGGTTTATTTATTTTTAGTGCAAAAATCTTCATCAACCAGATCGTATATGCATTTTTACACCCTGTGTCCTGTAGTAACTTCTTTATATTAATTTAATATGTCAATTTTAATAAGGCGGGCTTTCTAATTTTCTAATAAGTTTAATTCAGTTAAGAGATGAGTTATTTTTAGGGGAACCAACGTTGTGTAAATTCAAGCACCCACTCTTGAGATGTACGTCTTTGCATTAGTTTGTTGTTTGAACTCCCGGGTGACTTAAATTAGAACGCAAATCTTGTACGTTTTAGTTTTTCTTAACCTTGATAATTAAAATGAAAATTTCTATCATGTAGAAAGAAAATTAACGACGAGACAAGCAGAATCCGTAATAGAAGTGAGTTCAATATCTGAAGATGCAAAATCAAAAGACAGGCCAACAGAAAAAAACCAATGTAGAAAAGAGATACGAAATAATGGAGAAAGATTTAAGGAAGAGAAGGGTTTATTTGTCTCTTCTAAGAGGACAAACAAATTCGGTACTAAACATTTTAGAGAAGAATGGTCATAAACCGTGGGACAAAATCACAAATAATGGAAACACAATACTCCATGTAGCAGTGGGTTCTTCTACCAAGAATCACGAATTATTAGAGAAATTGTTGGAAATGACTCCAGATCATGAGGAGTACACACTACTAGATTTTTTGAATTCAGATGGAAGCACTCTTCTTCATGTTGCTGCTATTGGTGGCAACATTAAAGCTGTTAACATGTTGGTGGAAAGAAACCCAAAATTGTTATTAGCCACGGACAAGGAGGGTCACATTCCACTTGCCTTATCTGTGTCCAATATGCATATCAATACATCTAAGTGTCTGTTTGAACACATTAAAGAAAAAGGGTATGGTTCTTACTTTTCTGGCAAAAGTGGCGAGGAGCTTGTTGTTCTTGCTATATCTTGTCAAGATTTTCGTAAGTGTCGTTATTGTCTTTAAAATTTGTAATAAGCTTGTCATTTTATATACCACTAATTCTTTGAAATATGTAGGCTTAGCAAATATGATAATTAAAGATTACGGTGCCATAGTTTCCGATAGTGACGTTGTGCTGACGGTTCTAGCTCAAAACTTCCCACGTGAACTCAAGTTCTGGGAAAGGAGAGGTGATGAATTTGTTTCATTAATTTTTTCAATTAATCATTAAGCCTCTGTACTCCAATTTTTTTTATCTATGTTGCAGGCTTTGAGGAGATTGTAATGAGACTAGATACCTACCGTATTAGACTAGAGGAGTTTTCTGATTCGACATGTTGGAGATGGCTCTTATGGACATTTTGTCTTCTCTTTAGTGGTACGTCATGAGATGATAAACATCAAAAAAGAAAATCGTGAACGTTCCTCATTAACTTTTTATTTTCCAAACGCCTATCCATTTTTAGCAATTTATGACAAAGATATGTTGGGGAAAAGAATTGATGAATTTTAAACTTTTGGTTTTTTGTGCTATTCTTTAATGCACATAATTACTACCAAAAGTGTTCGTTTTCATCATAATTTTTAAATTTCAACGAGTTTTTAATGCCCATATTCAACGTGTTTTTAATCCCGGATCTCTACTTAAGTGCGCAAATTTTTCGACAAGTCTTTGTCTAAAATATTTTTTTCTTTCTCATGATATGCACACATACACGCATACATAAGGGTTTATAAGAGAATGCAAATTATTGTGAGAACATTAAATTTGATTTAAAGTTTGCCTTTCTCAATTTTGCTTTTCAAGTTTCATAATTTAAATTGTTTTAAATCACTTTATAAGATTTTTCGAACAAATCTTATTTTTTAAGATTATATAGTTTTCCCAAACATTCATGTAATATGGCCTTAATAATCACTCACCTTTTTTCATAAAATTTTCTTTTTACAGTTTTGAATAATCATGTATATCTAACGATTATATGAGACCCGATTATATGACAATGTGAAAATTATAGCAATTTATGATTTAATTTCACAAGAATGTATCTTAAAATTGCTCACATTTGTAATATATTTTATGGGAAAACTCTTTACCAAAAGAAAAGTGCTTACATTTTAGCATAAAATTTTATTGGAATTGTTTTTCATTTAATATCATGTTAATTTACACAAACTTCTTAAAATTGTATTTAAATGGGACACTTATACGTATATTAAAAAAGAAGAGTTATTAAACCATCCACATACATTACTTCTCAAGAAAATTAGCATTTTTATTATAATACAACCCCTTTGAAAACTTGAAAATATATGCTTCTTACGGAACACTTTGGACCGTAACTCATCTTAAGCAGGTATTTGTGTGCTGCCAGCTCTCTTCTACCACATCCTTAAGGTGCTTGGTAAGATGAATAAAAACTTACAAAAAATATATAACCAAAAACTGAAAGAGAAAAAAAAAGTTACTTATTTGGTTCTGAGGTCTGATTGTCTCTTTGTTGTAGTACGACGGTTCGTTGGAGATATATTTCAAAGTCATAAAGATGCAACAGATCTACTCCTCCGTCTCAAATTTATAGTCATATTTCTTTAGGGACGTCTCAAAATAATTGTCCACTCGCTTTTTAAGAAAAACTGAGAATAAAGTGAGGAATATTCCATTTAAGTGGTTGGAAATCAAAACGACCCCACTTTTATTAAACTTTGAAATCTCTCATGACAATAATTTTGAGACGGAGGGAGTATTATTTAGGGTGCGTGACCCGCTGACACATTTCAAAGATAACTCCAGCAACTGTCATCTTTATTACACAAATTCGATTTTTGAAGCCATTAGAAGAAATGCATCCACTTTTATTAGATATATTATGAGGCAGTTTCCAGATGCAATTTGGTGTACCAATGAAGATGGTCACAATTTTATTCAATATTCGGTGATCAATCGTTCAGAGAAGATTTATAATCTACTATATGAAATGAGCTAACACAAGAATATTTATAAAACAATCAAAGATTCTGCTGGGAATAACCTTTTGCATTTAGCTGCAAGATTAGCACCTACTAACAAATTGAATCTAATATCGGGGGCAGCTTTGCAAATTCAACGTGAATTACAATGGTTCAAGGTAATGTACTTTAACCAATGACTCAAAGTTTGAATTTTATTCAACATATATCTTCCAAGGTTAATAAATCGTAAAATTTATTAGGAAGTTGAACGATTTGTATGTCCCTTAAATCGATTACAAAAGAACTTTGATGATGAAACGCCTGAAATGGTATTCACAAGAGAACACAAAGGCCTAGTGATCGAGGGAGAGATATGGATAAAGAAAACTGCCGAGTCATACACAATCACAGTTGCACTCATTATCACCATTGTATTTGCAGCAGCTATAACAGTGCCCGGTGGAAATAATCAAGAATCTGGGATACCAATTTTCACTACCGACATTGCATTCAAAGTTTTTGCTATATCAGATGCGATATCATTATTCTCAGCTGTTACGTCGTTGTTAATGTTTTTATCGATCCTTACGGCACGTTTTGCGGAACAAGACTTTCTCTTTAAGTTACCTACGAAGCTGATTATTGGCCTCACTATGTTGTTTCTCTCGACGACAGCAATGATCATAGCTTTTGGAGCAATATTGTTCCTTGTTTTTGGACAAAGAAACTTGTTGATGCTTATTCCAATAGGTGCATTGACATGCCTTCCAATTACGTCTTTTGTGACCTTGCAATGTCCTCTTATTGTTGAACTTATAAGTGCTACATATGGTGGTGGTATTTTTGTTAGAGAAGAGTATGCCTACTTTTACTGAATCATTATTAATCATGGGGTCCTCCCCTAAGGATATTGCTTAATGTTGTTAACTTTAATTGTTGTTTTGCATAATTTCCTTTTATCAATGGCATCGTATGTGTAACACCTTGTTTTGAACATATGGTACCTTCAGAAAATTCATTTATAGAATGATTTTGTACATGATGTGTAAGAAAAAATTGTGTTATATATATACATTTTCTTTCAACAAATGGGCTTTGTGAATAGCATTAGTATGCAATATCATTCCAAACTTATCACTCTCATTCTTAGGTCGCTATAGTAGAAGACACCCTCATATATGTTGGACATAAGTTTCATATGGGCTGATTAGGTAAAGAATTTGCTCGGTTGGTTTTACCGGTTTGCAATAAAAAAAATTAAACCTTTGAACTAAATTTGTTGTGGAGTACTTGTCACACACAATACAACCTTTGAACTAAATTTGCAATAAAAGAAACTACCTAATTTTTTGTGGTTTTGATCATTGTCTTTGGGTCGTGGATAACAATGACTATGCTTGAAAAAATACGGAAAAACATATTAGCCCCCAAGATTCATCGGGGGCAGCTTCCCTGTCTTGAGCGCATGGATCAACGAGTGCTTGAGATACACCTTATACGCTAGTGCCTTAGAGTGCAGTGATCATAACAAGCCTCAACCTCATCGTCACACACCTCGCCGCCACATCAAGATCTCATTTTCCCACAACTAACCACAACAAACCCTCCTCACTCATAACAAACCTCAACCTCTTCATTCGCCCACCATTACCACTTTATTTTTTTATTCAATTTTCATTTTCAAATAAACTAAATAAATTCATTTCATTCAAATTAAAAATACAATACATAAAAAAAAACACTTACTAATAAAAACAATACGAAAAAAAAACGACACGGGTAAAAAAAAAACAACACACGGGTAAAAAAAAACGACACGAGTAAAAAAAATACAACACACGAGTAAAAAATACTAGTCATCCATGATTTGATGATATTTGTTGACTAGACGTTCCGCGCTCATGGACGATTTGCTTTCACCGGGTCGATTGGTACTCGGATCATCATGAGAAAATCCATCTCGATCTTCTCTTGCCACGCTTTTTCCTTCTCCGCCCGCCTCGTAACAAGCCCTTTGAGCATCGGCTTTTTGAGCATATATTTCGGATATATGTCCGAAAAACTACTCGCTTGACTTCCACCGAGCTTGCGCTGACGCGTTGAAGTCGACTTGCTTTCTTGCCGGCTGTTTGCATACATCTCTTCGTGCCGAGGTCGTTTGTCCGCCCGAATATATCCTCGAGACATGTAATGTCAATAGGATCTTCGGCATCCCACTGGGATAATTTTCAAAACATCCCAACATTTTTCATACAAAATTCCTCCCACCAAAACGCTATGTAAAGCTAACTTTGGCATTATCGACATGATCTTGGTCATTTTCACCACTTGATCAAGATGTTTGTAAATAGCGTTGAACTTCGGCAATCATCGTTAATCCTTGTCCATTTACCGCTATAATGTTCTTGCCACTTGGTTATCGGTTGTCCGAGAATTGAACATTTCGAGAATGTCGTTCCAAAAGTGCTCCTGACGGTCATTGCCCATATCTTTATCTTGGGAAATTTCTATCCAACACCGCAAGTAACATTTCTTCGAGCTTGGTCCACTTCCTCCTGCTCACTTGTGCTATGGCTTCAACATCTTCGTCATCGTCCTCGTCCAAATCATCGCAGCTTTTTTGCCTTCGATTTTTGCCCCCGCCTTTTCTTGGGCTCACGTGCTTTTGGAACTTTGAATTGTGAACGGTCGGTTGTGATTCCATTTGGGGCAATTGTGGAGACCGGACGGTTAAAACTGTGGAGATTGTAACGGTTAAAGAATCTGCGGTGATGGAAATCGGTTGGGGTAACTTATAAACCTTGTTGAAACCGACATCGTTGGTTAAGCATTATTTCTGTGGAGACGGGTTGGAATTGGTGAAGAAGGGTAGACGGTTTCAAGAACCCCGATTGTTGTGCGTTTGAGTTAAGTAGATTCACAAGATCCTCCGTCGTATGGGTTTGAGACATCACAGAAATGATATTGTTGGTTAAGAAAGATTTGTTATGTATTTTGGGTTCAAGAGATGTAAATTGAAGAAGATGATGATAGTTTATATAGGAGTGGTGGGTTAAAAAAAAAAAATTAATTTAAAAAAAAAAAAAAAAAAAAAAAAAGTTTACGTTTGAAAAATGTTTACGCTTTATAACGTAAACTTTGCTTTTGTCAATGAGCAGACCTCGTCGTCCCCACGATTTGGTATCCGACGGCGAGCCACAACAAGGCAGTGGCGGCGCATGGCTGAAATACCAGAGCCACGTCACGTCGGCCAACGGCGTCCCCCACACCGTCCACTCTTATAAATACATTTTTATATGTAAGTTAACATATACTAGTAATAGTTTGCATAAAATTCATAAAAATTGCACATCATATATGTGTTTTATGAAAAATGGGCATGTGATCATGAGGCCAAAATATACTTGCTACCTAGCTTGGTGGTTCCTATGAGGCTATGACCCCTCATGAGGATTAGCAAAGAACATACCTTTTTGGAATCAGTATTGCATGTACTTAAATATTCACAATATTGACCCAGGATATTGAGATATTCGAATCAGATACCCGACAAAAAGAGCCAAATAGAGTTGAATTATGACCAAGTAAAAATAGAAGTTAGCTAAACTATGGAGATAATAATACAATGGTACTTCGATTTTCCGAGTGAAGTAACATTCTAAGCGTTTCTACGCCTAATTGGAGGATATCGGCGATTTCGATTTTAATTCCCTTCAAACGTCTCCGCTTTGGTAACTCAAATGGGGCATTTCAAGTAATTTACAATTCTCGAAACGCCAAAATGGAGAATCGTAACGCCTCCAAAAAGTGATGAATTTTAATTTACTTGAAAAAAAATTATAAACTTTTTTCTTATTGTTTTTTATAAACTTTTAAATAGAATATTTATGAATTTTTTTTATAAATTTTTCATAAACTTTTTATAGATTTTTATAAACTTTTTTATAAATTTTTATAAACTTTTTAGATTTTTATAAACTTTTTTATAAATTTTTATAAACTTTTATAAATTTCTTGTAAATTTTTTATAAACTTTTATAAAACTTTTTTATAATTTTTAATAAATTTCTTATAAATTTTTATAAACTTTTTAATAAATTTTTATAAACTTTTTCATAAATTATTTATAAACTTTTTTAAACTTTTTTATAAACTTTTCTTATAATTTTTTTATAAACTTTTAAATAGAATATTTATGAAATTTATATTAAAAATAAAAAATGTTTATAAATTTCGTCAACCAAACATGCGAAGGATTTTAAATTCCTAATTTAAAATTCTCAAAATTTAATTTACTAATTTAAAATTCCTAATTTCAAATTACCCCAACCAAACGCACTGGCAAGATTATGTCAAACTTTCCATGTAATGTATAAACGAAAGAGAGATGTCACATGAAGTGTATAAACGAAAGAGAGATGTCATCGTTATGATTGTTAATTTGTTACCGAGTTCCAGGCCCGTTAAAGGTTTGATACTAACAAAAGCCCATTGAAGTCTGGCCAACTACACATACATAAATTTCTATGGAGGTTTCTTATATAATTTTGACCTGAAATAATGCTACGCAAATCAAAACTATCGAGCAACATTTTTGTTACCATCTTAATTTCCCATTGGTAAAACGCCTTGTTGCGTTTATAAAAAAGCAAAGACTCGGAATTGCTATCTCTAGAATATCATGAAGAACTCGTTTCAAAATCCTACCTCCTCATACTCCACTCCGACATAATTGGGTATTAGTGTTGTTGTCTTATGACTTAGTACAACGATCATTTCTATATGATATCGCTACCGATAAAAAGTATGATTATGTTTCTTGGATAAACATACAAAAACTGTAGCTACATAGTTTAAAGAGCAAATTTCTTAAGAAGAGCTATATCTCCAACATGCATTGACCAACAAGTCAACTAGAGACATATGTTGACAAGTAATACATATTATTGAAAAGCTAGGTCTTATACTAAAGTTCCTAAAATCCATTAGAGGTCATAGCTCTTAATGGACCGTTGACGTCTTGAAAACATAAAGGGAACTCAACCAGATTCAGCAACTGAACCAACTAAATAGTATAGTACAGAAGTTTAAACTCTTTACAAAGTACCTAAAAATAGTATAATTTTATAAAATGTATACTTTAAACTTGTCCAGAGTTTTTTTCCCTTTTTTTTTTAATTTTATTTTCTAATCATGATTCACCGTCACGCGGACTCAAACCGGTTGAAGACCTCCTTTTTATGAAGTTGTAGCGACAATTTCATGATTCTTTGCAAAGAATTGAACTTTAGACGTCTCACACTTTGGTCATGATAATCACATAATTTTTGCAACTAAGCCAACCTTTTAGTGGTTAACTTGCCGCGAGTTATGTATATCGCTAATATTACAATTCATTTTCTCTTTTGAGATTTTACAGTCAATTTACTAGAGTACGATCGTAAATTTTTTATAATATGTATGTATCAATTCATAAACACGTTATGGGTTCACAACACTACAACATTGACCGGCTACCCCAAATGACATACGAGGATTTTCCCAGCGACACGTTTGGGAAGAGTTCCCATGACATGTCATTGGGGAATCGTCGTTCGGGAAGTCTCGTAAGAGATTGTATCCCCAACGACAATCCCCGCGACGACGTGGGTCCCACTCAATTTTCAACAAAGAAGAAGCACGGTGGATATTATCCCGGCGACATGTCACGGGAATCATCGGATTAAACTAAATGATTAACACGCCTAATTAACGATAACGATAATATTTAACTATCTCACGTGACGTCGTCGATATATGTTGACAAGTCAACGGTGAGCATACTATCCCGGCGACATGTCGTTGGGAAACTGCGTTTTTCGTTGCCTTGTCAATGTTTAGTATGTTATCGACGGTCGCCGGGAAAGGTCTCAGCATTTTTTAATACAACTGACTGCAGCGATTTCGATTTTTCCTAATTTTTCAAAAATATACCAAATAAACCTGTACCAAAACCCAGATAGACTCACCACAACTTGTACCAAAACACAAATACAATATAACGGATCAACGCAATACAAATAGATCACAACTTTTACATAAACACGACTTAAAAGTCAATATGTGCATTGATAGATAGGGAAACAAGTGTTTAAATGTCGCCAAGATGAACCTAATAATATATAACACAACTACCTAAAGTACCAATGTAGCATACTAAAAATATATAACACAACTACCTAAAGTACCAATGTAACATACTAATAATATATAACACAACTACCTCTCGTCGCCGTTACACATTAAACGTTCAACGGATGAGTCGATATGTTACGGTTACACATTAGACGTTCAACGAATGAGTCGGTATGTTATGGTTACACATTAGACGTTCAATGAATGAGTCGGTATGTTATGGTTACACATTAGACGTTCAACG
Source organism: Chrysanthemum lavandulifolium (assembly GCA_022545495.1). Classification (NCBI taxonomy): domain Eukaryota; kingdom Viridiplantae; phylum Streptophyta; class Magnoliopsida; order Asterales; family Asteraceae; genus Chrysanthemum; species Chrysanthemum lavandulifolium. The sequence goes on from CM040241.1 coordinate 51,099,368, forward strand.
GATGAGTCGGTATGTTATGGTTACACATTAGACGTTCAACGAATGAGTCGGTATGTTATGGTTACACATTAGACGTTCAACGGATGATTCGGTATATTATGGTTACACATTAAACGTTCAACGGATGAGTCGGTATGTTATGGTTACACAATAGACGTTCAACGGATGAGTCGATATGTTATGGTTACACATTAGACGTTCAACGAATGAGTCGGTATGTTATGGTTACACATTAAACGTTCAATGGATGAGTCGGTATGTTATGGTTACACATTAGACGTTCAACGGATGAGTCGATATGTTATGGTTACACATTAGACGTTCAACGAATGAGTCGGTATGTTATGGTTACACATTAGACGTTCAACGGAGGATTTGGTATGTTATGGTTACACATTAAACATTCAACGGATGAGTCGGTATGTTATGGTCAAACATTAGACGTTCAACGGATGAGTCGGTATGTTATGGTTACACATTAGACGTTCAACGAATGAGTCGGTATGTTATGGTTACACATTAGACGTTCAACGGATGAGTCGATATGTTATGGTTACACATTAGACGTTCAACGGATGATTCGGTATGTTATGGTTACACATTAAACGTTCAACGGATGAGTCGGTATGTTATGGTTACACACTAGACGTTCAATGGATGAGTCGGTATGTTATGGTTACACATTAAACGTTCAATGGATGAGTCGGTATGTTATGGTTACACATTAGACGTTCAACGGATGAGTCGATATGTTATGGTTACACATTAGACGTTCAACGAATGAGTCGGTATGTTATGGTTACACATTAGACGTTCAACGGATGATTCGGTATGTTATGGTTACACATTAAACGTTCAACGGATGAGTCGGTATGTTATGGTTACACATTAGACGTTCAACGAATGAGTCGGTATGTTATGGTTACACATTAGACGTTCAACGGATGAGTCGATATGTTATGGTTACACATTAGACGTTTAACGAATGAGTCGGTCTGTTATGGTTACACATTAGACGTTCAACGGATGATTCGGTATGTTATGGTTACACATAAACGTTCAACGGATGAGTCGGTATGTTATGGTCACACATTAGACATTCAACGGATGAGTCGGTATGTTATGGTTACAACATCAACAACAACAACTACAAGAACAACTACTACTTTGATCAGCAACAACAAGAACAACAACAACAACAACAACAACAACAACAACAACAATAACTACTACTACTACTACTACTACTACTACATACAAAGATTTTCCATCTCACCTAATCAAATTTCATTAAGTAATGCATCCGACCGACATGCGTGGTCGTCGTGAATCGCTGCCATTTCAAGTTTGGCCTCCAAAGAACCTTACTTTTGTCTCTAGCACATGTTTTGTGTTTCCAGCAACCTTATCCTAAGATCAAGGTTGCAAAAATCGTGAATCGGTAGTTGGGCGGTCGACCCCCCTGTAGCTTGTAATCGGTCAAGACGGTATTAATCGGTGATTAATCCGATTGGCATTTTTTGCAAGTTTTGGGTATTTGGCGAGATTTGGATATTCTAGACAAGACTTTCCTTAAAATCATCTTGTAATGATAAAAACATCAAATATAATAGATTAAAACTTGTTCAAGACAAGTTTTGGGTATTCAAACAAGATTTGTAAGCTCGCAAGTTTGACCACCGTTAACGATTGTTGACCGCCATCGACCGTTGTGATCGATTTGTTTGACCCGCTTACACAAATCGGCATGGTTGGTGACCCAAAGAGCACTTAATCGGTGATCAATCGGCCTTGTAGGCCTTGTTTTGCAACACCGCCTAAGATCTTTTCATGGCAAATCGAGGACTCTGTTGGTGCGTAGATTGTTCTTAAGTACTCATCAAATACATCCTTCCACATAAAATATCCGCATCCATTATCTTTTCCTACTGTTACATAATAAGAAAATTATAAGAGCTTACAACCCAATTATTTGTATATTTACATAAATAAGAAATGTATGATTGTTCACCTTCGATGGAGGACATGAATAATTTTGTCGTCGAACGAATATTCTCTATGTGATGTTCTTAATTTTATATTTCCCGCCCACAAGAACACATAAAAGGATTAAATTGCCCATCTCGTGTTTTGAAATTTGTGTGAAGATAAGAGGTTGTGAGGTTGAGTGGTTTTGAGGATAAGATCTATTAGATTTTGGTGGGATAAGATCTCAAGGTTGAGTGGTTTTGAGGATAAGATCGGTAGATTTTGTGATATATAAAACAGATCCGTTAGCTTTTGGTGGGAAGTTTTGGCGCCATGTTTTTGTGGAATTCTTGGCACCATGTTTTGTTAAAGTCAACGAAGTCAGCGAATCCCGACGACATGTCATTGGGAAACTATTGTCACGCCACGTTAAGAGATTAACACTAATTACTTAATTTTACATAAACAAATGAATCCCATGACACGTCACGAAAAGGGAAAAATTCGCCACGCTTTACCATGAAATATTCGGTCAAAATATAACAGTTGAATCCCTACGACGTCACGAAAAGAAGTTGATAATTTAGTGACTTTTCCACGGCTTTGTCTTGCGTAGGATATATTTTGTCGTTTAGTGAGGATTCCCCAGCGACAATTGTCACCGGGGAAAACGACGATGGGGAAACTGGTAAATGTGGTAGTGACATATTTAGCTAGACTCGTGTTTTATTTTAAATGATCATACTTTTATTTGATCTTTGGTAGCACCTGAGAATCTAGATGCACTGCACTTGGTCTTATTTCATAACCCACAAAATATACAAAATGAATCTTACTAAAACAATATTAACTAATAATAATATACTAAATAAGTAAATAACTTTTTATTAGCTATAAATTCATGTTAGATGAGTAGACGATGACTGATAAACTTTATTTAAACAAACATATTTTATGTGATTAGGATACTTAGTTAATTTGTGATGTATACAAAACCCTAAGAAGTCATAAAACTTGTGTACATTCTCGTTAGTTCTAATTCTTCTTTCTAATCATAATGTATCATCTTTTTAATACTATGGTTATAAAGCATATCTTTTAAAAGCATGTTAGGTGCAAGGAAAGAGGTGTGTGCTTTTAATGTGACTTTTAATGTGTGATATGTTAAAGTGTGGGATAAAATTGGCAAAAAAGAATCCTCTTTTTTATACTTAATGTGGTTGATCTTCCTTTCTTTTATTTGTACTAGTTGATAGAATGAAAATGAATGCTATTTCTAAACTTAATGAAGCTTGAATGACCCCATTTCATAACAATAGCAACTTAAAAATATTAAGATAAATTACATACATATGAACCTTGTTTACCACCAAAGATCAATATTACTATGCAAAACATAATGTTTTTCTTTGAGAAACCATCTATATAGAAAAAAGAGCACATATATAAGAATTAATATGATATTCAAGCTTTAAATATCAACCACTAAAAATCTATGCACAACTTTTATTTCTAACCAAGTAATACTATAAAAGTATTATAAATATTTAAAGGATTTCTAATGGGGGCAAGAAAGACAAGAACCATTCACTAAAACATCAAAATCATGGACTAAAACTATATTTAGGAATTTAAAAAGACATGATAAAAAAAGGTTTGTAATAAGATGTTATAAGGATGGGGTTTGTATGGTGGGGTTAATGTGCCTCTTATCCTCACAAATCACACCCACCCACCAAAATGCCATTAATATATAAAAGATATATTTCTTAACGACTAGAAAAAACACATTTGGAAAGATGCAATATGGTAATATTTTGATAATAATGAAACCACGATATATAATTTTTTGCAAAAGAAATAATACTCGTCAACGCTGATTGATGCTTTGTCTCGATGATAATATGTGAAAGACAATAATGATCGAAAGACACGATATGCCATACTCAGGAACATCGATCTCTAACTTACTAAGACAAGAACCTAAAAATTTTGTGCTCAAAAGCACAGAAGTTCGAGTTAGTAATTTTGCTACGTCTAAAACCTTTAGATAAAAACTCTGGATCTTTAGGTAAAACATTCAAAAAAAATTAAAAAATTGAGCATTATATGATGTGTAAATAAAAAATTGGGTTACTTAGCAATAAAGAATTGGCAATTTCTTCGAATGGAACAATATATTGGAATATTCCAAGTTGACGGTGTAGAGTTGCTTATACTTTATTTCATGGCCTTTCTTTATGCAATGATTTTTCTAATAACTATTGTGATGGCTCATGATTTTTTATGAAAAAGTTGTTTTATGGAAAAAGACATTTTAGAAAGAAAAAAATATAGTAATATGAACAACAACGCATCTGAAATTACTAGTTATTTGATTCATAACTTTAGATAGATGATTTGACCAGTGACGGAACTAGAGTGGCCTCGAGGTGTTAAGAGACATCGATGAAATTTTGCTTCGTAGTGTTAATTTTTAAAAAATAAGTCGATTTAATCTGGTCCCAAACACTTGTGTCTAATATTATGGTTCAACTCTTTTTGAGCATCCGGTCTTTTTTAAGTCCCGATTTCATCCCTAAATTGTAGTCAAATATTGTCGATCCTACTAGGTAGACAAATATGTATATGTTGTCTAAAGATTTTTCTTTTGTTGAACAAATTGTCTAAAGATGAAAGCGTTTAAAATACATATTTTTTAATTTTTAGACGTCGAAAAATAATTGGTATATTGGTTTTTGAAATTCTTTTTGACTAATTTTCTTAAAACTTTTTATTTGCCTATATGATATCTAGTTATTTTAGTCATCTTTTCTTATTGTTTTTACTTGTTTATTACTTCTAAAAGCAGATTCGATAACCAAGCAAATTAATTACTCTTCTAGCAAACTGTATAGTTTATTCACGTTGAATAGAATAAAAGTAGGATTTGTGTCTCTCGAATAAATTCAACAGCATTAAGCAAAGGCACTAATGCTTAAAAGCCAATAAACCTTTCACATTACTCTAAACAAGTTTTAGATTGCACAAATACTAGTCTCCATGGACAAGAATTATTATGCTACAAATTAAGAGAAGTTATTTATAATATGTTTTCGTTCTCACATGTAACTAGCTAGCTAATGAGTTAACTACCAATCACTTTTATATCTCTATTTCTCCATGTTGATTGTTTCATAGTTATTTTTCATTTTTATGTCTTCATAATAAATATAAAAATGGGTGATGTTTTTCCTTTTCACACTATATGAAGAAGGTGATTTTCAAGCTCATATGTTTTATAAAGTTTAGATCACGATCACAATTTACATTTAAAAGTTTATATCGTAATATGAATAAATGAAACTTCACTTACAGAGACGACATTATTCACTTAAATGACTTTATCTTTGGTTTCATATCGCGTTTTATCGATACTTTGTAATTTTTAGCTCATTGCTAATTATTTTTAAAATTTAAAGATAACTCCCGTTACCATTTTAAAAAGGGAAAGCAAACTAAAGGGAAAGAAAATGTAAGATATGTCATATTTTTAAAACTATTTCTAAAACTAGTCCATTTTTTGTTTTTGCATTTAATTTAAGTAAAAAAAAAGGTTTCAAATTTATTTTTGTGCGACCTCATACAATTATCATAAAGTTGGTGGGATATTTTTTGCTAGACTAAAGTGATCATTTCTGTGACCATTGTATTTTTTTTTACCGTATTGTCTTTTTGGAAAAAGACAAATTTTTTTTTGAAAGAAACATATTCTGAATTCTTTTTCTGGTTTTTGTTGAAAATTTTATCTTTTTTTCAAAAAAAAAACAAAACAGTCGTATAAAAAAATAGCATGGTCGCACAAATGGTCACTTTAATATGACAATAAACATCCCACCAACCATATGACATGCGACGCGATTTTTATAAAGTCGCGCAGTCTAGATATTGCACAAGACTAACTTTATAAACTTTTTCTTTTACCGGAACGTGCACCCAAAACAATAAAATGAATAGCTTTGAAAATACCTCTATTTTCTACTATATAAATGTTAATCTAATATTAGTTTAAGATCATTTAGGAAGAGACTGAGTTGATATGCACATCATAACAATTGATGTGAACATTATAAAATCACATCTGCAATGCACATGTTACAATATCATATACGCATGTTTAAAAAGGTGATGATTATAACTAGAACATGATACATGCAACTATTGGTCGTGCGTAGCATCTAAGCAGAACCCTCATTTTAGTCATATGCTTATTACTATTATTATCAAAGAAGTAGAGTACAACTTCTTTTGTTAATACTTAATAACCCTAGAAAACAAAAAATATACCCATATATAACAAAACTCACCTATCATTTCCACATTTCCTCCAATCCCATTCACTCTCTCTAGCTCTAGAGAGAAAAACAACAATGGCATTCGAACCTGGAAAATGGTCTGATTCAACTAATGGTGATGGAGAGTTAAGTGTTAATAATAACGGAAATCGCGGTAAAAGTATCATGTTGTTTGGAGTTAGGTTGATGGAAGGAGGTGGAAGCGGAAGTGGAGGATTTAGGAAGAGTGTTAGCATGAATAATCTAGCTCAATTTGATGAACAACCACCGGACTCAAATCTCGATGCTACGGGATATGCCTCTGATGATGTTGTTCATCCTTCGGCTCGTAGTCGAGAGAGGAAACGAGGTATTTAAATTAATTGATTAATTCACTTTTTTTTGTATAGCTAGCAATTGATGTATGATGTTGGTTTATTTACTTTATATTTATCATTTGCTACTAGTATTTTGCTAGTATGCTAATATGAGTTGTGGTTCGTAACGATCACAAAAATACCTGTTTAGGCTGCGTATATTTGAGTCAAAAAATTATCTTTCCGGATAACCCAAATAGAATATTCCTTAAGATATACAACTCTTAAATATATGTATTCAAATTTACTATTCGGTGATTATTCAATTTACCAATTACTTATTGTGATTGATTGCTTTGAGTTGATTAGGAGTACCGTGGACGGAGGAGGAGCATCGGTTGTTTTTGATCGGGTTACAAAACGTAGGAAAAGGAGACTGGAGAGGAATTTCTCGAAACTTTGTGAAAACACGAACACCGACTCAAGTGGCTAGTCATGCACAAAAGTACTTTCTCCGACGAACTAATCACAATAGGCGTCGTAGGAGATCAAGCTTATTCGACATCACGACTGATACGGTACATATTCTTCATCATCCTATATAAGTCTACTATTAAAAGTTAACATGTCATAATCTAGGATTTAACATTTGTTTTTGCGGTTAACTTATATATCTGATAATCTAGATTCAATTATTAATGTTTAATTAAATGTTGCATTATTTACAAGTGATCAATCTATCAAATGCTAAAAAGATATATTGATTGGTTTGTTTGACTAGATCTCAATAAATATTTAAAGTGGCTGCTTTAGAAATAAGCAAACAAGCGAATCATATGGTAGTGGAACCTTAGACCAAAATTTAGCCAATACTAAATTGATAACTTATAAAATATATAAATAGTTTAAAATGATATCCTTGATTCATTTATTTATTAGTCTATAGCTTTTAGTACGAAATATAAGTTATCTTGTAGTATTATAGAATCATTGCTAGCTTTTTAATGAAACTTAGCACATGGTGTCAACTATATAGGGATACACTATTGGAACCATAGAGAATATTCCTTTTGTCCTCTCATTTTTTCAAGACAACGCAGCTTTGTCGAGTTTTGTTCAGTATTTCGACGGTTTTAAGCGTTTCGCTATTTATTAAACTTTATATTTACATTCCGATTTTCAAGTTTATACTTTTGATATAAACAAAATTATAAAAAAAATAAATAAAAAAAATAAAAAATAAAAAATAAACTAGGGAGGGTCCCAATAAAAAACTATGTACCGTTCCAATAAACCACCCCACTATATAATCTATAAATACTCCCTCCGTCCCATATTAAGTGTCCGTTTACATCATGCACAAAGTTTTAGAAAATTCCACTAACTATACTCTCCACCAATCAAATATCATTTTTACCCACTAAAGTCTCACCTCATTGGTTGAAATAGAATATGGACACTTAATTTGGGACATCCAAAGATTCTATTGTGGACACTTAATATGGGACGGAGGGAGTAACATATTAGGTGATTTTCGATAATTAGTACTTTAGCAAACTATAATAATTATAAAGTAACATTGATCAGAAATTCGTACAATATGCTGTTTACTTGTTTTTGACCAACTTATTAGACTTTAGATGTTTTAATCTTCAAATTAATAGACAAAGCATTTTATGTGATTGTCCACTTTCTTTTATGGGTACTACTACCGGTAACCCCCAGCTTACAAAATGTATAAAAAGTACACTAGATTCTGTTTTAACTTCTTTATTGACAGTAGAACACCGTTTTTTATCAGTCTTTATTTCATATTTTTTGTCACTTTAATACTTTTGACATATTAAGCTTTATATTTTATGTTCTATACTTTTCATTTTTACAGTTCTTTAATATAAACAAAATTAAAAAAAAAATTAGAAACCAAAAACATGGAAGTATCAATTGTAATTTTGGGGTTCTAAATAACCTATATCTTCTTTTATACGTTTAATATTTTTCCAGGTATATTATTTAAGTGAAACATTTTTTTATGTCAACCAACCAAAACTACATCCATTCATATACTATCATTTTAATTGATTTCATATCTTATGAAATATGAAATGATTGGTTGTTATCATTTGGTCATAAAAGTTGACATAGATAGATGGTTGGATTCTTCCAGGCCACTAAGATCACCACCTACTTGTGTGAGCTTCACAAAAATCTTCAAATCTTTTATTTTTGTTGATATCAATTATCTAAGAAAATGAATAAGATATCTAGCTAAAGTGAACAAAAAAAGTCTACATGTATATTCTTACTCCACCTTTGATTGTCTAATTACGCGAAAATGTGTTATGTGGGAATAAAAGGTTTGGAAAATGCTAAAAACTAACTATTTTTGCAGAAAAATGTTAATACTAAGACATAACTAGCTAGGGTTGGGGCTGAGGCCCTTATTATAAGTCGAAAGTTGAAATTTATATTTTTATAATGTTGTTTAACAAATTAGTTGAAGCTGAAGTTTATTAATGTAAAATCACATAAAACACATCAAATAAATTCACGATATTTACAAAGATTTACTTAATAATTCATTATATTTTAAGCCAGATTTAAGTAATTTAATCCAATATAGTTCTATAAGCTCCATTTTATGGGCTTAGACTTATGAAGGCTTACGACTTATTTTATAAGCCATAAGTCTCTATAAGATTATATGACAAACGAGACGTATTTTATTAAATTAACTTATTTTAAAAAGTTCTGCCTCCAATAAAGTTCTCATAAGCCCTCGCCAAACATAGCCTTAATCTTGATAGAAACAAAATTTACATAATTTTATAGTATACAGTTTCTACAACTTTTATTAGAATATTATCCACATTTCATCAAATGTGCTATATTCATGCATGTGAATAATATTTGCCTTCGTTTGTCCATGTTACCTATAATAGATATGACTACAAGTGGTGTATTTTCCATGTTTGGGCATTGCTATTGTTTTTAGTAACAACTTTAGTTAGCTTATATAATTAACGTACACAAAGTGATTGTATACTCTAAATATGTAGTATTTACACAACTTCATACTAAATTTCACGTTCTTCTTGGACTTGCAGTGCATGACCTCGTCAATGGATGATGATCAAAAGCTACCATCAAATCTAAAATACGAGCCGGAAAAGTTCCCCATATCATCTTTTCCATCAACCAGACTAGAGAGCCTCACACTTGGACGTGCACCTACAGCCAAACAAGTAACTAAGACCTTAGGAAACCAAATGCCTCCTATCCCAATACCTCCATCGAACAAAATGGCCAAACTCAATCTAAGCACAACAAATGATAACCTCGAACCACCATTGCCCTTAACATTAAACATATCAACCTCTACACCCTCAACATCTTCCGAACAACAATCATCACCATCATCATCAACAAGACACACAGTGGCAACATTTCAAGAAATATCGGGCAGCTTTAATAGTAGCAATGGAGATAACATCATTAGTGTTGCATGATGATACTAGTTGCAATGTTGTGATTAATAACTTGTGATGCTTGTATTTGTAAATTAAGTTGTGGAGAGAGTGAGAAAGGGAGATTTATTTATTTTACATAATTAAGTTTGGATTAGTTAGGTAAAGATGTTTATTGACTAAAAGATTAATCAAATAGAAGGTACTAAATGAAAGATTTATATGTTTACATATGTTTCTCAACTTTTTTGACAAGGTTTATAACACTAATTTATATCAATGTGTAAAATGAGATGTGACATTTGAATTGTTGGAGTTTATGAGGTAATTTAAGATGTGGTAGGTATGTTTCGTTGATGTTATTCGAAAACATGAAAATGACATATCAACTATTAACATTGGAAAAGGTATATTAAAGAGATTATAGTGTATCAAGGTAAGCAATTTAACGAAAACTATGTCATGACATGCCTGTCTTTTGTATGGCTGTCATGCAGGCGATTCGGTTCGGTTAGTTGAAAGATTTAAACTATTCATCGCGGCAGAATTAATTTTACTACCCAAACCGAACTGCATTAGAGGCAGAACCTGACAAACGGAATCGAATGAATGATTACCATCGTTCGGCCACGGTTAACCATTTTAGACGCTTAATCGAGTTTAGCCGTATAAACAAAAACATGTTCTAGATCAGAAATGTCCTTTTAGTAAAATTAAATGACATTTAATAGATAATAGTCATATAAAAGTTATCCTGTTAGAATAATTGATTCAAATATCCATACATAATCAATTAACAAAATAATAGTTATTCGACGCTTTTGATTACGATCAATTTATCAAGTTTCACATAAATGTTTAGAAACGTTTGCATTAGGAGAAAAAGCGTTATACAATAAAATTAGTGCAATAATATATTAATACCTGTACAATTATTTAAATATTTACTTAAAAAAAGGCTTCATGTATTAAGCACGGTTCGGTTCGGTTAACCGCATATATCAAAAAATAAAAACCGAAACCGAACCATGATAAGCGGGTTTTTTCGGTTTCGGTTTTTTTCGGTTTCGGTTTCTTCGGTTTCGGGTTTTTTCGGTTTCGGATTAACCGGTTCGGCTCGGTTCGTCGGTTTCTCGGATTTTTTACACACCCTAGTCTTTTGTGTGTTACATCGATATATGTCTTCGTTTAATATTATAGTTGCCACTATCTAAGTGTTGATATGTTTTGCGCTCTGATTTTCGCTAACTTATTGATAAAATGTTTTTAGTTAGTTAGCCTTGTAACAAAGGTGGACCAAAGAATTTATAAACGTAAAGTTGCATTAGTATGCATGGTTAATTACATTACTTCGATTTAATACAACGTGAAGGAGTTTATATTGCTTGAACTATTACTAAATTCCAAGAAAGCTGATATAGCTTTAAGCCTTTAAGTAGTTCATTATGCAAATTAATTCAAGATGTTCAAGCTTGACATGGTGACTTTGTCACTACATCAAATAGACCATTACAAGTTTCATTTGATTTATTTGTTGGGCCGATGCCTAAAGTGTGAAAAGTTTTGACAAAATCATGTTTTATGGGCTAGTTGAGTGAACATTATTAGAAAACTTTATCGATGTCTGCATATGACAATTTCCATACACCTTTACTTTACACATCCCACTTAGTTGAGAAGTAAATTATATGAGAAAGATAACTGATTAGAAAATTATATATATCCTACTAATCTTATGCTAGATGATATGTGGATACACTTTTTTTTAATTGCACTAACATGCACATAAAATCATACGGTAAATTAAACAATGTGAACGTGATCAAGATCATAGTGCATGCTTGGCGGGTTTCTCTTAATTAGCAGTCATATTAAGTTATTTTTTGGTTTCTTGATTTGTTAAGAGATAGCAACTGGCCAAATGTTAATAATCGGTAAAATAATTTAATAAATTAACTTGCAAAATGTTATAAGAGGTTGGATGGTTAGAACTCCTCTCATTTGCATAACAAGGTCAAGGTTCAATCATTACTCTATGCAAAAGCCGGAGGTTCTTTCAAGTTGACCTCTCAACCTTCGGTAGGGTAAGGCATTATACATCTCACCTCCGCCATAACTCGTGAAAGACGGATTAGCAACGTTGATTTTTTGAACTTGCAAAATGTTGTAGTCGATCCAAAAGTTAACATCTCTTGTAAAGTATAGCTAGTGATTTGCACATTTTAATTTTTGATTGACACACTTTAACAATACAAGTATAATAAACATCATGTGATATATCTACAATTGTTTACAACATGATATGATGTGTGCCAATTAAAATTTGGAGTGTGCAAATTACCTCCCGTAAAGTATTGATAACTAACAATGCCGACCTGTGTATATGAAAAACTTAGACCGAATCAACGGCTCACTCAAAAGTGTCCATCCGCTTTGAAGAACGTATCAGTTTTCATGCAAGTTTCGTTTATGTCACGTCAGTAAGCTAAACCTTTGAGATTAATCAAGAGTACATTGTAAGCAACAATGTAATCGTATTAAACCAAAGTTTAATGCAGAAGAACAGTTTACATTTGGACGAAGTCAAACCTACTTTAATAGATATATTCATGGAAAGTTGTCACAAACTTCTAAGAATACAAGCATTTTAAATTAATTGAATCAGAGCTTTGCATCTTCTCAGCAAATACACAGTTGCTTCCTCCAAGTTTAGAAAGCAAAAACAAAAAGTTTTGAATTATTGAAAATTGACATGAGAACAAACGACTAACCTATTTACAAAACCTCATTTGGAATTATCGAAACGGCTTTCATTATTCTTAAAAGAAGGAAAACAACTAACGGTCTGGCTGGCAAAATTTGGATGCTTAGAGCATTCCCATTCATAACACCATAACACCAATAACACCGTCCACGTCAGCGCCACATCAGTTTTAACATTTAACATTAACATCCCCCAAAAACACCCACAACCATAACATCCCAATAACATCAATAACACCAATAACATTTCATATTTTCAATTTCAACCCATAAACTAAAACAAACACTTCATTTATTAAAGCAAAACAAACATTTCATTAAAATTGAAAACATATTACAATACAAGATTAAAAAAAAAAATTACAGCGAAATAAAAAAATACATCGAAATTAAAAAACACACCGCAAATTAAACGTTACAACATAAAGGAAATGACAACGAAAAAAAAAAACAAAACATAGAATGCTTATTCATCATCGCCGCCTTTTGTTGTTCACGTCTGCTCAAGATTTTTCACCAAACATGCTCCATAAGGTCCCGTTGGAGTTGGGTATCGTTGTCGATCGTGTATTTCTTTTGCCTTACGACTGCGAGTATCACATCTTTCGACCCATCTTCGTTGCCTCAAATTTGTTGATGGATCCACCCACGCTCATTATAGTCACGTAATGCAAATTTTGATCTTATATAATCATGTTATGCAAAATAATGCAACAATACATGATTCTACGATCGTGGCAATTTCCTATTGACGTGCGGTTGTTGTAGTATACCCCAACGCCCGAAGAACACCAAAAGCACGCTCAATATCCTTTCTGCACTTTCTTGTCTCCTTTAAAGCACGATGTTTTCATCGCTTGTTGCCGTGAAGGATTTGACGAAAGTCGCCCACGTGGATAAATTCCATCGCCCAAGTAATACCCCTGCTCATACCTAGTTCCGCTGACCATATAAGGTGCTCTTCGGGCATTATCGCAAGAAGGTCGTCGAATAACTGAGAGTTATCTAAAACATTAATATCGTTATTTGCTCCCGCCATCCCAAAAAATGCATGCCGATCCATAAATCTTGAGAAGCAATGCTTCAAGCATAATTGTTGGGTATTTTTATCACCCCTAGCAAAATGCCTTGCCAAGCTAATCGGACAATTTTTTCATTCCCAGTGCATACAATAACGCTACCAAGCATTCCGAAAAACCATGTTATTCTTCATGTTGTTGATAAAATTTTGAATGTCTACCATGTTAGTTTTCTTAAATACTCCGGCATAAACAAATCAATAATACATTTGTTAAAATTATCAAGACATAATTGTGAAGTACTCGCACCCATTTGCAAGTATTCATCAAATGCATCGGGTGAGTCGCGTCGCCAATTGGCGTATGGCGACGACACTTCATTAGAGCACTTATACTCATTCGACCACAAGCATCGGTGTTTGCCTAAAGTAATTAAAATGATCCGAATATTATCTAAGTATAAGATTCAATACCTTCAACTATTTGCGGAATAGTTTCCTACCATACGAAATCTTCTACGAAAATTCGGTTTGAATACTTACAACCCTGCACGAAATAATCGCTATGCAGACCGTTGGTTCAAGAATACCCAAACCCTTAATCTAGGATTTGAATAGAAAATAGCCCAAGTGTTCAGTCCATTAAACACTAACAGTCATCGAGTGCATAGTCTCAAATGAGCCATCTTCATGATACACAAGACGAGGCAACAAGATAGTCTCTCCAATCCGCAAGGAGGAACTTAAAGGTGAAGATCGAGTCAAGAAGAAGATGGTGGATTCAATGAGTGATGACAATAACTCACCAATCCCTAAGACTCTCTCCGCCTACTTACATCAAGGCAGATCAAGTAGAAGATCAAGGATATGAAGATCAAGAATGAGCGGACAAGCGGGATAAGTTTGAATCTATTAAGACGAAATCCTTATCAACCAAAGTCAACTTTCCCGAATGGCTAAAGATCGTGCTCAAGTGTCATCACTAACCTTAGGAAAGGAGTCTTGTCTCTTACCTAGAATAGTCTTTAGAATGCAGACAAAATACATCAAGATTTTGTCTTCTCAGATGATGTCGGTTGTCACTTGGAAAGAGTTAAAACTCATACATGTATAAATAGCATAAGAGATGGAGTGAAAAGGTTACGCTTGAATTGTAAAACACACACACGAAGCCATCTTTTCACCTCCAAATACAACTTAGTTCCCGAGATAGCTCAATGAGCTCTATGGTTGTGCTCGGACTTAGCCCGAGCTAGAGAGTCACCAAACTTTGTTATTTCTATCCCAAGTACTATTCCAAGTACTGGGTAACATATTCTTTGTTGATTTATTTCTAATAAGAATATGATGTTGAAAATTTATAAGTGTGTTTTACTTATGTTAATTTCACTCATTGTTCACTATTAACTTGTTTTAATTCTTAAACTGTTTTAAACGATAGTGAACGGGAACAACAAGTGGTATCGAGCAAGGCTAATTATAAAACTCGCTTTTTAGCCGCCTAAAAGTTTTTAAATTAGGATCCTAAATGGTCAAATTGATGTACCCCAACTAGTCGATAAAAGGGTGGAGCTTATTCACCAAGGTTCCCTAGACTCAAGTTGGCAAATTCAACAAATGGAAAAGCGAATGCTTTGCTATTTGATCGGGATGGAACCTTATTATATTAAGTGTATAAATGAAGGTCCATTTGTCCCAAAGACCGTCAAGGGTTGCAAAACTCAAGCTCAGTGACCAGGATGAAAGGAGAGTGGTCAACCAGACCAAAGACTCAAAAGTATCATAATATCTTGTCTTCCGACGATATTATGGAGTTCGATATAAGTCGTAGTATGCCTAAGCAAACCTGGAAGACCTAGTTCATAGTCATGAAGGACCATCCGATACCAAGGAAAACAAGATAATAGACTCAAACTCGAGTATAACACCTTCGTGGCTAATGACTCGTAAACTCTCTCAAACTTACACGTGTACAAAACTCTTTAAATGAACTGTCAAATGATGGTGTTAAGTTGTCCAAACATGAAATCAATGTTGGTTTTGTCACAGCCTCCCCGAGAAGTGGTTGAATTTCTCTCGTGGACTTAGGAATGCTAATCATATCCAAAATCTTGAGCTTCACGAAATTTAATGGAAATTTGTCTATGAGAAAACCTCATCAATGCATTTATACCCCGACTTAAAGAAGTCTCAGAAGTCAAGAAGTCCCCACCACCACCTCATCACCAATATCAATCGCTTATTCTAACAATGTTGTTCAAGATTTTCAAGAAAATTCGATGATGAGCCCGATGAGAGATCGTGAGGAGTACCTAAATGACCCGAACACCGAATTTCGTGAAAAGGGCACTCCTTGCTAACTCTCGAAGGTTTATAAAAGAAACAAAGGTTTTCAAATGCCAGCAAATGAGGACACCGAATGCTTTATGTCACAAAAGAGGTCATTTTGCAAAGACTGCTTTTTCAAAAATAATTTCGAACCTCTTATAAACCATCGTGGTCAAATCACCTCGTGCTTTAGCAAATTTCAACCAAAATCTATCGGCCTCATCAAAATTTTCAAAACAACTGATCAAAACAAAGCTGTTGATTTTGAAGCTAAGTATAAGAAAGTCAAAGCTAAGCTTGTATTGCTCGAGGCCATCCCTCGTAAACAACAAAAGTGTTCAATCTATGCAGGGTAAAAATAAAGGCCCTGTTGCTGAGACCTTCGACTGGGATGAAGAGCCAGTGTCATCAGATGATGAAAATGAATGAAGTTGCATCACAAAAATCTTCAAATCTTTTATTTCTGTTGATATCAATTATCTAAGAAAATGAATAAGATATCTAGCTAAAGTGAACCAAAAAAAGTCCACATGTATATTCTTACTCCACCTTTGATTGTCTAATTACGCGAAAATGTTTTATGTGGGAATAAAAGTTTTGGAAAATGCTAAAAACTAACTTCTAGATTGTTGTTCACAGGCATCACAGCTAACTATTTTCGCAAAAATATGTTAATACTAAGACATAACTAGCATCCGACTTATATTTTAGGTGATTTTTTTTTTCTTCGTTTCTACAATGACTTGTGACCTTTTGACGACTAATAAAAAGAGCACTTAACTGTAAGTAATAAAGATAAAACTTAATTTTATTTGTATTTAAGAAATTAAAGAGTACAAAGTGGTTATTGATTACGGGTGATTTTGTTAGATCATTTGTTCATGTACTAGTTGTTAACAACAATATTAAATGTTATTGTAAACGAAACTTTTTCTTCTTCTTTCATTTATACTTATATTAGAAAAGGAAAACGATAGTCATGTTTATAATGTAGCCGAATGTCAAGTGGAAAAATCAACTGTAGATTTAGAGTGAGAAAACGCATTTGTGATGTATCAAGATATTACTTCATCCGTTCTAAAACAAACATGTTTTTATTTTTGGATGTCACAAAATAAATGTTCATTTTGTGTTTCAATCAATAAAAATGGAGTTTGTGTGTATGGATAATATTTGATTGATGGATAATGTATATTTAGTAAGATTTACTAAAAATTTACACAATTTGAAAGTAAACGTTTATTTTGAAACATAAAGAGTAATAGATTAAGCATGAGATCTCTTTATCATTACCAGTTTAAAGTATCTGATACAGAAAAACGAGAACCTAAAGACCTAAACAGACAAGTTTATGTAATTATCCTTTTATGAACAGATTTGTATGATATTATATAATAGTTATTAGACGAAAAAGTTAATAAACAATCATTGCACAAATTTGTAGGTCTTAAAACAGCATTAATTATCCAATATTTGTCTTGAAACTCAGTTGGATTTTCATTTATTGGATTGAATGTATTAACAGTAAAGATGATCGAAAGATGTGTCTAATTAAATGTTTAAATCTGCATGACAACATCTTGTTAGTTGCAGCTAAAGGACTTACTATACTATTTCACAAACTAATAAAAACTGACACACAAGTTTAGGCATTAAATTAGTCACATTTTAGTCCTCCCAATCATTTTTCAACGGTTAATACTTTCCATCGCCAAACATAGCCTTAATCTTGATAGAAACAAAATTTACATAATTGCATATATAGTTTCTGCAACTTTTATTATAATATTATCCACATTTCATCATATGTGCTATATTCATGCATGTGAATGATATTTTCCATCGTTTGTCCATGTTACCTATAATAGATATGACTACAAGTGGTGTATCTTCCATGTTTGGGCTTGCTATTGTTTCTAGTAACAAGTTTAGTTAGCTTATATAATTAACGTACACAAAGTGATTGTATACTTTAAATATGTAGTATTTACACAACTTATACTAAATTTCTCGTTCTTCTTGGACTTGCAGTGCATGACCTCGTCAATGGATGATGATCAAAAGCTACCATCAAATCTAAAATACGAGCCGGAAAAGTTCCCCATATCATCTTTTCCATCAACCAGACTAGAGAGCCTCACACTTGGACGTGCACCTACAACCAAACAAGTAACTAAGACCATAGGAAATCAAATGCCTCCTATCCCAATACCTCCATCGAACAAAATGGCCAAACTCAATCTAAGCACAACAAATGATAACCTCGATCCACCATTGCCCTTAACATTAAACCTATCAACCTTTACACCCTCAACATCTTCCGAACAACAATCATCACCATCATCATCAACAAGACACACAGTGGCAACATTTCAAGAAATATCGGGCAGCTTTAATAGTAGCAATGGAGATAACATCATTAGTGTTGCATGATGATACTAGTTGCAATGTTGTGATTAATAACTTGTGATGCTTGTATTTGTAAATTAAGTTGTGGAGAGAGTGAGAAAGGGAGATTTATTTATTTTACATAATTAAGTTTGGATTAGTTAGGTAAAGATGTTTATTGACTAAAAGATTAATCACATAGAGGGTATTAAATGAAAGATTTCTATGTCTACATATGTTTCTCTATTTTTCTGTCAAGGTTTATTTATTACACTAATTTATATCAATGTGTAAAATGAGATGTGACATTTGAATTGTTGGAGTTTATGAGGTAATTTAAGATGTTGTAGGTATGTTTCGTTGATGTTATTAGAAAACATGAAAATGACATATCAACTATTAACATTGGAAAAGGTATATTAAAGAGATTATAGTGTATCAAGTTAAGCAATTTAATGAAAACTATGTCATGACATGCCTGTCTTTTGTGTGTTACATCGATATATGCCATCGTTTGATTTTATAGTTTCCACTATGTAAGTGTTGATATGTTTTGCGATCTGATTTTCGCTAACTTATTGATAAAATGTTTTTAGTTAGTTAGCCTTGTAACAAAGGTGGACCAAAGAATTTATAAACGTAAAGTTGCATTAGTATGCATGGTTAATTACATTACTCCGATTTAATACAACGTGAAGGAGTTTATATTGCTTGAACTATTACTAAATTCCAAGAAAGCTGATATAGCTTTAAGCCTTTAAGTAGTTCATTATGCAAATTAATTCAAGATGTTCAATCTTGACATGGTGACTGTGTCACACATCCAGTAGACCAGTACAAGTTTCATTTGATTTATTTGTTGGGCCGATGCCCAAAGTTTAAAAAGTTATGACAAAATCATGATTATGGGCCAGTTGAGTGAGCATTACTCTATATATAATAGAGCATCAACTTTTGCTAGCGTCAATTTGACATCACGGTTTAGCAGCCCAAATATTTGACTGCCCAAATAGTAATAAATGGTCTAATGGTTTTCTGAATTGGGCTAGATCTCGAATTTGTCTGGGCTAACCCAATATTCTACTTTTAATTAGATGATTTCGAATAGCTTGACTGTAGTTGGCAAAAATTGAGTAATTTTGTGACACGTACTTAAAGATGAAGAAATTCAAAATATCGTTCGAAAACTTTTTTGATTGAAGAAAAAGTAATCTAAGGATATTAAATACATCGTCCAATACACGCAAATGCTACGGGCCAACGAATTAATCTACAAATTGTCATCCAGTTAGGTTTCTCTGAAAATAACATGTTGTTGGGCAATGCACGTACAAACGATTGATCGCTGCCCCGCCGCATTGCGGCGGTTCGCAGCCCCTCTCGTTATTAGAAAACTTTATCGATATGTATATGACAATTTCCATACAACTTTACTCTACACATCCCATCTAGTTGAGAAGTAAATTATATGAGAAAGATAACTGATAAAATTATATATATCCTACTAAACTTATGCCAAATGATATGACGGTACAGCTTTTTTTAATAGCACTTACATGTACATAAAATTATACGGTAAATCAAACAATGTGGGTGCTAGCTCATAGTCATAGTGCATGCTTGGCGGTTTACTCTTAATTAGCAGTCATATTATGTAATTTTTAGGTTTCTTGATTTGTTAAGAGATAGCAATTGGCCAAATGTTAATAATCGGTAAAATAATTTAATAAATTAACTTGCAAAATGTTATAGTAGGGTTGTATCAGTTGGAATCTCCTGTCATTTAGACACCAAGGTCAAGGATTCAATCATTACTCCATGCAAAAAAGCCGGAGGATCTTTCGAAGCAGCCTCTCAACCTTCGGGTAAGGGTAAGGCATTATACATCTCACCTCCGCCATAACTCGTGAAAGACGGATTAGGCACGCGTTGATTTTTTGAACTTGCAAAATGTTGTAGTCAATCCAAAAGTTAACATCTCTTGTAAAGTATAGCTAGTGATTTGCATATTTTAATTTTGATTGACACACTTTAACAATACAAGTATAATAAACATCATGTGATATATCTACAATTGTTTACAACATGATATGATGTGTGCCGATTAAAATTTGGAGCGTGCAAATCACCTCGAGTAAAGTATTGATAACCAACAACACCGACCTGTGTATATAAAAAACTTAGACCGAATCAACGGCTCACTCAAAAGTGTCCATCCGCTTTGAAGAACGTATCAGTTTTCATGCAAGTTTCCTTAATGTCACGCCAGTAAGCTAAACCTTTGAGATTAATCAAGAGTACATTGTAAGCAGCAATGTAATCGTATTAAACCAAAGTTTATTGCAGAACAACAGTTTACATTTCGACGAAGTTAAACCTACTTTAATAGATATATTCATGGAAAGTTGTCACAAACTTCTAAGAATACAAGCATTTTAAATTAATTGAATCAGAGCTTTGCATCTTCTCAGCAAATACACAGTTGCTTCCTCCAAGTTTACAAAGCAAAAACAAAAAGTTTTGAATTATTGAAAATTGACATGAGAACAAACGACTAACCTATTTACAAAACCTCATTTGGAATTATCGAAACGGCTTTCATTATTCTTAAAAGAAGGAAAACAACTAACGGTCCGGCTGGCAAAATTTGGATGCTTAGAGCATGCCCATTCATAACACCAATAACACCGTCCACGTCAGCGCCACATCAGCTTTAACATTTAACATTAACATCCCCAAAAAACAGACACAACCATAACATCCCAATAACATCAATAACACCAATAACATTTCATATTTTCAATTTCAACCCCTAAACTAAAACAAACACTTCATTTATTAAACCAAAACAAACATTTCATTAAAATTGAAAACATATTACAATACGAGATTAAAAAAAAATTACAATAAATAAAAAATAAATCGAAATTAAAACACACCGCAAATTAAACGTTACAACATAAAAGAAATGACAAAAAAAAAAAAACAAAATAAAGCAAATGCTTATTCATCATCGTCCGCCTCTTGTTGTTGTCAGTATCGTTCAAGATTTTTCACCAAACATGCTCCATAAGGTCCCGTTTGAGTTGGGTATCGCTTGTCGGTCGGTATTTCTTTTGCTCACGATCGTTGAGTATCACATCTTTCGACCCATCTTCGTTGCCTCAAATTTGTCGATGGATCCACCCACAGCTCATTATAGTCACGTAATGCAAATTTTTGATCTTATATAATCATGTTATGCAAAATAATGCAACAATACATGATTCTAATGATCGTGGTAATTTCTATTGACGCGCGGTTGTTGTAGTATACCCCAACGCCCTCAAGAACACCAAAAGCACGCTCAATATCCTTTCGGCACTTTCTTGTCTCCTTTTAAAGCACGTATGTTTTCATCGCTTGTTGCCGTGAAGGATTTGACGAAGTTGCCCACCGTGGATAAATTCCATCGCCCAAGTAATACCCTTGTTCATACCTAGTTCCGCTGACCATATAAGGTGCTCTTGGGCATTATCGCAAGAAGGTCGTTGAATAACGGAGAGTTATCTAAAACATTAATATCGTTATTTGCCCCGCCATCCCAAAAATGCATGCCGATCCATAAATCTTGAGAAACAATTTCAAGCATAATTGTTGGGTATTTTTTTATCACCCCTAGCAAAATGTCCTTGCCAAGCCACTGGACAATTTTTTCATTCCCAGTGCATACAGTCAATGCTACCAAGCATTCGCGGAAAACCATGTTTTTCTTCATGTTGTTGATAAATTTTTGAATGTCGGCCCATGTTAGTTTTCTTAAATACTCCGGCATAAACAAATCAATAATACATTTGTTAAAATTATCAAGACATAATTGTGAAGTACTCGCACCCATTTGCAAGTATTCATCAAATGCACCGGGTGAGGCGCCAGACGCCAATTGGCGTATGGCGACGTACACTTCATTAGAGCACTTATACTCATTCGACCACAAGCATCGGTGTTTGCCTAAAGTAATTAAAATGATCCGAATATTATCAAGTATAAGATTCAATACCTTCAACTATTTGCGTGAATAGTTTCCGCTCATACGAAATCTTCTACGAAAATTCCGGTTTGAATACTTACAACCTTGTACGAAATAATCGTTGCGCAGACTGTTGGGTTCAGTAAATACCCAAACCCCTTAATCTAGGATTTGAATAGAAAATAGCCCAAGTGTCTAGTCCATTAAACACTAACAGGTCACTGAGTGCATAGTCTCTCAATGAGCCATCTTCATGATACTCAGTACGAGGCAACAAGATAGTCTCTCCACTCCGCAAGGAGGAACTTAAAGGGTGAAGACTGAGTCAAGAAGAAGATGGTGGATTCAGTGAGTGATGACAATAACTCACTGAATCCCTAAGACTCCTCTCCAACTACTTACATCAAGATGCATCAAGTAGAAGATCAAGGATATGAAGATCAAGAATGAGGGGACAAGGCGGGATAAGTTTGAATCGATAAGACGAAGTCCTTATCAACCAAAGTCAACTTTCCCGAATGGTTAAAGATCGTGCCTGTCATCACCGACCTTAGGAAAGGAGTCTTGTCTTACCTAGAATAGTCTTTAAATGAGACAAAATACATCGTATTTTGTCTTCTCAGATGATGTCGATTGTCACTTAGGAAAGAGTTAAAACTCATACATGTATAAATAGCATAAGAGATGGAGTGAAAAGGTTACGCTTGTGAATTGTAAAACACACACACGCAAGCCATCTTTTCACTCCTCCAAATACAACTTAGTTCCCGAGATAGCTCAATGAGCTCTATGGTTGGCTCGGACTTAGCCCGAGCTTAGAGGAGTCACCAAAATTTGTTATTTCAATCCCAAGTACTATTCCGCAAGTACTTGGGGTAACGTATTCTTTGTTGATTTATTTCTAATAAGAATATGATGTTGAAAATTTATAAGTGTGTTTTACTTATGTTAATTTCAGTCATTGTTCACTATTAACTTGTTTTTAATTCTTAAAATGTTTTAAACGATAGTGAACGGGGAACAACAAGTGGTATCAGAGCAAGGCTAATTATAAAACTCGTTTTTTTAGGCCGCTCTAAAAGTTTTTAAATTAGGATCCTAAATGGCTGAAATTGATGTACCCCAACTAGTCGATAAAAGGGTGGAGCTTATTCAACCAAGTTGCCCTAGACTTGAAGTTGGCAAATTCAACAAATGGAAAAGCGAATGCTTTGCTATTTGATTGGGATGGAACCTTATTATATTAAGTGTATAAATGAAGGTCCATTTGTCCCAAAGATCTCAAGGGTTGCAAACACAAGCTCGATGGACCTGTGATGAAAGGAGAGTGGTCAACCAGACCAAAGACTCAAAAGTATCATAATATCTTGTCTTCCGACGATATTATGGAGTTCATATAAGTCGTAGTACATAAGCAAACCTAGGATGACCTAGTTCATAGTCATGAAGGACCATCCGATACCAAGGAAAACAGGATAATGGACCGAAACTTGAGTATAACACCTTCGTGGCTAAGGACTCGTAAACTCTCTCTCAAACTTACACCGTGTACAAAACTCTTTAAATGAACTGTCAAATGATGGTGTTAAGTTGTCCAAACATGAAATCAATGTTGGTTTTGTCAGCCTCCCCGAGAAGTGGTTGAATTTCTCTCGTGGACTTAGGAATGCTAATCATATCCGAATCTTGAGCTTCGAAATTTGTGGAAATTTGTCTATGAGGAAAACCTCATCATGCACGATACCCCGACTTAAAGAAGTCTCAGAAGTCAAGTCCCCGACCACCACCTCATCACCAATATCAAATGCTTTCTATTCTAACAATGTTGTTCAAGATTTTCAAGAAAATTCGATGATGAGCCCGATGAGAGATCAAGTGAGAGTACCTAAATGACATGAACACCGAATTTCGTGAAAGGGCACTCCTTGCTAACTCCTCGAAGGTTTATAAAAGAAACAAAGGTTTTCAAATGCCAAAGCAAATGAGGACACCGAATGCTTTAAGTGTCACAAAAGAGGTCATTTTGCAAAAGATTTTTTAAAACAATTTCGAACCCTCTTATAAACCATCGTGGTCAAATCGGTCCTCGTGCTTTAGCAAATTTCAACCAAAAATCTATCGGTCTCATCAAAACTTTCAAACAAATCATCAAAACAAAACTGTTGATTTTGAAGCTAAGTATAAGAAAGTCAAAGCTAAGCTTGTATTGCTCGAGGCCATCCCTCGTAAACAACAAAAGTGTTCAACTCGTGTGGTAAAACAAATGCCTTGTTCTTGAGACCTTCGATGGGATGAAGAGCCGTGTCATCGATGATGAAAATGAATGAAGTTGCTTCACAAAAATCTTCAAATCTTTTATTTCTGTTGATATCAATTATCTAAGAAAATGAATAAGATATCTAGCTAAAGTGAACCAAAAAAAGTCCACATGTATATTCTTACTCCACCTTTGATTGTCTAATTACGCGAAAATGTTTTATGTGGGAATAAAAGTTTTGGAAAATGCTAAAAACTAACTTCTAGATTGTTGTTCACAGGCATCACAACTAACTATTTTCGCAAAAACATTTTTTTGGGTAAAACAATATGTTAATACTAAGACATAACTAGCATCCGACTTATATTTTAGGTGATTTTTTTTACGTTTCTACAATGACTTGTGACCTTTTGACGACTAATAAAAAGAGCACTTAACTGTAAGTAATAAAGATAAAACTTAATTTTATTTGCATTTAAGAAATTAAAGAGTACAAAGTGGTTATTGATTACGGGTGATTTTGTTAGATCATTAGTTCATGTACTAGTTGTTAACAACAATACTAAAGGTTATTGTAAACGAAACTTTTTCTTCTTCTTTCATTTATACTTATATTAGAAAAGGAAAACGATAGTCATGTTTATAATGTAGCCGAATGTCAAGTGGAAAAATCAAGTGTAGATTTAGAGTGAGAAAATGCATTTGTGATGTATGAAGATATTACTTCATCCGTTCTAAAACAAACATGTTTTTATTTTTGGATGTCACGAAATAAATGCTCATTTTGTGTTTCAATCAATAAAAAATGAGTTTATGTGTATCGATAATATTTGATTGATGGATAATGTATAGTTAGTAAGATTTACTAAAAATTTACACAAAATGAAAGTAAACGTTTATTTTGAAACATAAAGAGTAATAGATTAAGCATGAGATCTCTTTATCATTACCAGTTTAAAGTATCTGATACAGAAAACGAGAACCTAAAGACCTAAACAGACAAGTTTATGTAATTATCCTTTTATGAACAGATTTGTATGTATATATATATTCTCCGTCTCATATCGATCGTCTGTTGACATTTTTAAGTTTTTTTTCAACTTTGACCTTAAATATTTTGTTTGTGTTATATAATAATTAATGCAAAACATATGAATGGATTAGGGTTTAAATTTATTTTCATTGATATAATTTTCATCAAATATTATAAAACACAAACAACAATATTTAAAGTCAAAGTTGAGAGAAAAAGACTTGAAAAAGTCAAACATTACGCTTAATACGACGGAGTAGTAATAGTTATTAGACAAAAAAGTTGATAAACAATCATTGCACAAATTTGTAGGTCTTAAAACAGCATCAATTATCCAATATTTGTCTTGAAACTCAGTTGGATTTTCATTTATTGGATTGAATGTATTAACAGTAAAGAGAAACGACAGGGAGATCGAAAGATGTGTCTAATTAAATGTTTAAATCTGCATGACAACATCTTGTTAGTTGCAGCTAAAGGACTTACTATACTGACACACAAGTTTAGGCATTAAATTAGTCACATTTTAGTCATCCCAATCATTTTTCAACGGTTAATACTTTCCATCGCCAAACATAGCCTTAATCTTGATAGAAACAAAATTTACATAATTGCATATATAGTTTCTGCAACTTTTATTATAATATTATCCACATTTCATCATATGTGCTATATTCATGCATGTGAATGATATTTTCCATCGTTTGTCCATGTTACCTATAATAGATATGACTACAAGTGGTGTATCTTCCATGTTTGGGCTTGCTATTGTTTCTAGTAACAAGTTTAGTTAGCTTATATAATTAACGTACACAAAGTGATTGTATACTTTAAATATGTAGTATTTACACAACTTATACTAAATTTCTCGTTCTTCTTGGACTTGCAGTGCATGACCTCGTCAATGGATGATGATCAAAAGCTACCATCAAATCTAAAATACGAGCCGGAAAAGTTCCCCATATCATCTTTTCCATCAACCAGACTAGAGAGCCTCACACTTGGACGTGCACCGACAGCCAAACAAGTAACTAAGACCTTAGGAAATCAAATGCCTCCTATCCCAATACCTCCATCGAACAAAATGGCCAAACTCAATCTAAGCACAACAAATGATAACCTCGAACCACCATTGCCCTTAACATTAAACCTATCAACCTCTACACCCTCAACATCTTCCGAACAACAATCATCACCATCATCATCAACAAGACACACAGTGGCAACATTTCAAGAAATATCGGGCAGCTTTAATAGTAGCAATGGAGATAACATTATTAGTGTTGCATGATGATACTAGTTGCAATGTTGTGATTAATAACTTGTGATGCTTGTATTTGTAAATTAAGTTGTGGAGAGAGTGAGAAAGGGAGATTTATTTATTTTACATAATTAAGTTTGGATTAGTTAGGTAAAGATGTTTATTGACTAAAAGATTAATCAAATAGAAGGTACTAAATGAAAGATTTATGTGTTTACATATGTTTCTCAACTTTTTTGACAACGTTTATAACACTAATTTATATAAATGTGTAAAATGAGATGTGACATTTGAATTGTTGGAGTTTATGAGGTAATTTAAGATGTGGTAGGTATGTTTCGTTGATGTTATTCGAAAACTTGAAAATGACATATCAACTATTAACATTGGAAAAGGTATATTAAAGAGATTATAGTGTATCTATAACAATGCATAAGTGAGCATTACGATAGAGGTGTAGTCATTCATTATGATAATCAAGTAAGAAATTAAAGTTGGACATTGGGTCGTACGACCTGGATTTTAAGTGTTGATATGTTTTGCATATGGATTTCCGATAACTTAGTGATCAAAATGGATCAAAATGGTTTTAGTTATTTGGCCTTTGTATCGACAACAAAGGTGGATTCAAGAATTCATAAAGGGAAATTGATGAAAGGTGGTCCGTTATGCGGAAGCTCTCACATAGAAGCTTCATAAAAGCATACTTTCAGTTTATATGTTTTGAAAGTAAAAATACCAGGACTACAATTTATCTCTCTTAATACTCATCTTTTTACATTAAAAATTAAAATTACAAATTGCAGATAAAAATCGACACATACGATTCAAACAATATAGCAAATGATGTCATACGATATATTCCAACATTTACAGACTTTGGTGATTGATTAATGTGACACTCTATGTAAGGTAAACAACGTCCACAATACTTGTGCGATATCTAGTGGTACAAATATGTTAGATACTTTACTTTCCAGATAAATATTTTCGATTTTCTTTCACTTATATACGTTAAAGTCACGTTGACCGCAAGATGCACCATAATGTCTAATTACTCTAATATTTCATTCCCTATAAAGCTTTCCATACTTTTTCCAATCCAAAATGCAATAAAAAGCCTTGATCACCTCACACTATTAACCTATTGTATCGCTGCTTCTTCAAACTCCTAAATTAATTGTTTCTCCTCCATTTTCGTTCTTTGCATCTTCTTTGCATATATAGGATTCTCGGGGAATTGATGTCGATATACCTTAAAGCGGTTGTCGTCAAACATAGTCTCTCTTTGCATCTGTTTGCAAATTTAGATGCTCAGAGGTAAATGATGATATATACATGCACATGGAGTTCTCTAATGAGTTGTGGGATATCACATCCTATATATACAATATGTGAGATAGTTTTGTTTCTTATAAATACCGATCCAATGTGCAGGGTTCTGGTGGTCGTCTGCACAACTGAAACATGCACAATGAAAAATAAACACAGAAAACTGTGCAGACAAAAACCCTTGTACGCAGCATCTCTAAACAGTGATATAACCTACAATTAACACATAAAAAGGTGTTAAGAAAACTTGCTTGTTAATCCTGCTAGCGGTAAGCTTCTTTAAAAAAACGGAACACCTTCTTTAGCTTTTTTATGCTTCACGTCTTTGAATAGGGTTTCTTGAGAAAATCACCACGCGGGTTGCGTCAGGTATCCACCGGTACTACACAAGTAAGACTTGGGCTCCTTACCTATAACAAGCTAGGCGAGTACAAACTTAGGTAAAAACCCTTATTCTTCGAGATCAAAGAAGGTGTCGATTAGGGTTTTGGGAAACCATAATCGTCCTTTTGTGTTGCGATCTACCCAAGGGAGAAATCCCTTTGGGATTTTTGGTTCTTGAGTCAATTAGGAGTCGACTAAGTCAACTTCAGGTCAACTTGAGTGTTCGGTCAAAAAGGAAACCCCATTTTGGTGTGTCACATCTGATCGCAGAAAGAGAGGGAACGGGGAGAGAGATTTAGAGTTTTAAGGGGTTATGTAATTGTATGTGAAAAACCCTTTGAGTCCATTTGTATATATAGGGATCAAAGAAGAGTTCTTGAATAACTTGGAGACCAAGCTATTTAAGTTAGACAAAAACTCAATATCCCTTTGGCGAATGGGGGGTCGGTTCGTTCGAGCCGAAAAACACCCCTATGGGGTTGTTTGTTCTACCTTTTGTCTTTTTACTCTCCTCTAATATTTATCTAGGATAAATATTTGACTCCGGTTAATTATCGTTTAGTCCTTTAATGAAAATAACGTCGTATTTTTATTTCCTCAAATCTTTCATTTTATTTAATAACCCGTTTCTTATTTCCACTTGTATGTACTACTTAGTGTGTACCTATGTAACTCTTCGGCATTTCTGTGAAGGCATGTGTAAAAGACGTGTTGTTTGCACACAACCCTTCACTATGTTCCTAGATTTCATACTATCCTCCATTACATACCTTCTCTCCGTTAACCTCATATGTTTTTTACATATAAGATGCAAATAAGTAATCATTATAATGCATTCTTGGATAGATCTAATGTTAGGTCGCGTAATAATTTCTCTGAGTCACATGTCAAGGCCCTCATCACTTCACGCCAGGTTGAGCGGTCACTCAACCACCTCACTTAAAGCTCTCATCACTTCACGACATGAAGCTTCGATGAAAGCCAACAGATGGTCAACTAGAGATACCATTTCTGTCATACCCTCATAACCATCAACGACATATGGTGATCTTGCTTTCAAACAATGGCCATCCTTTAGCGTGTTGTTAAATAATCTAAGGAATTCTTGTTCACTATCAGACCATAATTCTCGTTTGAACCGACAAACATCCCTATGGGGTTTTTTGTTCTAACTTTTGTCTTTTCACTCTCCTCTAATATTTATCTAGGATAAATATTAGACTCCGGTTAATTACCGTTTAGTCCTTTCAGGAAAATAACATCGTATTTCATTTTCTCAACTCTTTCATTTCATTACTCGTTTCTTATTTCCACTTGTATGTCTAGTTTAGTGTGCACTGGTGTACCCCTTCGGCATTTTTGTGAAGGCATGTGTGAAAGACGTATTGTTTGCACACAACCCTTCACAATGTTCCTAGATTGCATACTATCTCTCCATTACATACACTCTCTCCATTAACCTCATATGTTTTCACATATAATATGCAAATAAGTAATCATTTTATAATGCATTCTTGGATAGATCTAATGCTAGGTCGGCATAATAATTTCTTTGAGTCACATGTCAAGGCCCTCATCACTTCACGCCAGGTTAAGCGGTCACGCAACCATCTCACTTGAAGCTCTCATCACTTCACGCCATGAAGCTTAGATGATGAAATCCATAGGATGCTCAACTAGAGATACCACTTCTGTCATACCCTCATAACCATCAACGACATATGGTGATCTTGCTTTCAAACAATGGCCATCCTTTAGAGTGTTGTTAAACAATCTAAAGATTTATTGTTCATTATCATACCATAATTGTCTATATTTTTATATTTCAGATGATGTAATATATCTCTAGATGTTTTAATGCGTTATACTTCAATTGATTTATGATTCTTGTGATGTACTTTTCTATTGTATTTCATATAGTACTTTTAGGATTATTATAATGCACATATTTGTTATAATACACGTAAAACTTCATTAATACATAATTTTGCATTTTTTTGGGTAAAAGGGAGTAATCCTGCATCCTGGTAAATATATTAACCAAAGAAACGTTTAAGTACAATGGATATGAGTGAAATCCCATATCTCACCGTTACATAGGCATAAAGCTTACATAACAAGATACTCCTATTTTCTAAACAAGAAAACAAACCACTACTCAATGATAACATATGACAAACGAACAAAAATTACTTCCTAGGACCTTGAAGCTTGTGCCATACATGGCATTAAAGGCATCCAAATTCGTGAAGATTATAAACCCGTCAGATAGTCATCATAGTCATCATACTCATCTTCAAACTCTTGGCCACCACCACCGAACAAGTAGCAGACTCATCAAATGGGTTAGCAACCACCTCATCATGTAATCGAAACCACGATATCTCCCACTTTAGAAAAGGATTAACTCTTAGTAGAAGAGGCGGGCGGATTACAAGAATCACTAGTATTAGAGCCACATCCGACTCCATCTATTTCAAATCACTCACAAGGGTTCTTGTGATGCAAGACTGCCTTAGTAGAATTATCTTCATTAACTTCCATTGTATGAACAGAATCCACATCCTTGTTGGTGTCATTAGAAGGACTACCAAACGCATCCGTGATATTCCTTATTAAGAGCATCAAACCGGTTAGATGTAGAAATCTTTGTTCCACTCAAACTAGCCACATCAAGCATTCTTCTTAGTGACTTCCACTTTCTTAGGTTCGTGGAGGAGTCTTTTGGGTTGATATTGAAACCTGCTTACCACAACAAAGTTTAGTAAACCCTCCTTGACCCGAAAAGTAGACCCACCTTGCTTTCCTTCTTCTTGTTATTAACCGCCTTGAAACCATCATTAACACGCTTAGTAGGTCGAGCGGAGGTTCAACAACTTTAGGACATTCAATAAGATTATGACCAAAAATCTTACATTTATCACAATGAGGTGGTTTCCACTCATATTCAACCCGTATCTTCTCAATAGTCGAACCCGACCCATCAAGTAACGGTATCTCAACAGTAAGACTGTCCCTAAGCATCTCATCCGACTTCACTTCAATCATGCATCTAGCAAAACTACTACGGCCCCACGAGTCCTTGCACATTTGGCTAGTGAAAGCATCTAACCTTTTGGGCGTGCCTATCAATGTGGCAAGGAGACTAAGGCCATCATCAGAAAACATAGCAAGAGGAACATCATGGAATTTAACCCACACCGGATGTTGGTCAAATCCTCTTTAAGTAAGTTGGTGTTCAATGTCCATGGTTTAAGAATAATAGGCACATTTCTAATCAACCAAGGACCGCTTTCAAGAACATCATCAACACCTTTCTTCGAATTGAACTTAAAAAGAAGAACCCTTTGCATTCATCATTACCTTTGTATACCAAACTTAGCCCACGATTATGCATAAAGTAATCAACAATGTAAAAAGCAAGTCGTTGACCAAGGAAATACCCATACAAAGTATTCCCAAACCTAGAGTTCACCTCTTCAACTACTTTCATCGGGACAGAAAGATCTACACCATTAGCTTTCTTATTACACTCCAACCTACGAAAGTTTGACGTGTGTTTCTTAGGTTCAGTAGAAGTAACACCAGCATATGATGTAGAAGGTTGTTTCAAAGCATACACACCAACCTTCTCAATACCAATAGCCCCATGTGCATTCGTATCAACCTTATCCTTAACATTAATAGGACTACTAGCAGTATTACCATTAGAAGCCATAGGAACACTGTGATCTTGAGGAGGTTTCAATAATAACCAATAGCATTAAGCATCTCCTCTAGCTCTTCGCGGATCAAGGCACCTTAAGATGCTCAAATGGATTAGCCCCGTGAGTAGTAGCATCCACTATCATAGCCGGTTTTAATGGTTTCCATCGCCACCCACAAGGACAAGTTTTCCCTCAAATATTTGTTTTTCAATAGCACCAATTTTCAATAAAGTATCATGACCCTCAGGCGTGTCATGATTAGGAGCATCATGAGTAGGGCTCGAACCAAGTGGAACCGGCTCCACTTGTCCATCAGTACGAGAGATACTCCCCTCGTTAATCGGAGGAGGGCAATCATCCATGTCGTCAACAAGAATAGACGAATTAATGTTCTTCTCTCCCATATTCGACATCAAAACAATCTAAACCTCTTTACACAAGTGATCGCAAAAAGATAAAACCCTAGTTTAACAACTAGGGTTTTTAAGCCATGAACTCACACCAACTAAACCATGATTTGATGATGTACCAGTCGATTCAATGATTGAATAATGATTGGAATAAATAATCACAGAACCGACTATGAAACCCTATATATGCGATTAATAAAACCCTAAAAAAAAGAAACCAAAACGTGATTAAGATTACACCACGGAACTACGATTTAATGAGACTTAAATCGATAGCATATAGATGAAGTTGAAGATCGATCAGGTTGGAATGTTAGGGTATCGTTATTCTCCAAAGTCGCCAAAGGGGTAGGGAGAGTTTTCTTATTGGTTCCACAATAAATACAAATTTGTAAAGGCTGTCTACATAATTTTGCATTCGATGACGACTGTATGAGCATAGTTTAAAATCTTGTTTATTGCATTCTAAAAAATCCTTTAAAATAATAACTCCACTATTGGCACCTACGTAACCAAAATGGACAATGGATTCAATGAAGATGATGTCTTAACCTTCTCATGTCGTTAGACTTAACACAAGTCTGGCACTTCGAAAGGGTCAAACTTGTCCTCTTCTTTTCAGCTTTTATACGCACATACTAGAGACACAACCTAGCTTGGTGAATAGTAGTCAATACCCACAATAGTAAAAATACTCGATAGAATAAAATGGCATGATGTGGTTTTTGCAATTTTTATGAAAAACTCGGGTCTTCATATATATTTGCATGATGTTGATTTTGTATTTTATAAGAGACTGTAAACAACATCGATGTATATCACAATGGGTAAATTAAGTGATGTGATGTGAGTAATATTTTTTGCGTCATTAGCTTAAGATGTGTTTCTCTGATATTGTCAGAATGCCATTATACCGTTTCCTTTTCCTACACAACGATACGTTACGATACATATCGATACTTACAATTTTGACTAAACTACATGTAGTGTCAAGGTTCTAAACTGATCACAATCATTTATCTCAATACTTGTCTTTTATGTTCTCAAGATAGATAAGTGTCTGGTGTGAGTTCAATATTTATTTTTTCTTAGAGATTTGATCGTCATAAACTTTTAGCTACATTTGGTATTGTCTTTTCATATGCATAATTAAAAAAGAAAAGAAAAGAAAAGGTCTGGCACAGCTTATAATTTTAACTACAAATATAATTATTAACTTTTGAAAGGTTAAGTTTGTATGCACATTTAACTCAGAGAGCTTGTAAAATACAATACAACATCATTACTACTAAAAAGTTATTATTATTGCTAATAACCGAAATCTACAAAGTATGCTATAATAAACAACAATATAATAAAGAACTGTTTTAAATTATGTCAATAAGAGTGGAAGAATTGAAGGGAACACATATATTTTCACGACAATAATAAGTTCCTTCCGCGCGTCTTGTCGTTTGAATTGCATGGCAAGGATTCTTGTACCAAATATCTCTATAAGGGAGGATCATGTGTACGATGTTATTGTTGGAAATGTATATATTTACAAACATGTAAATGTCCGTATTCGAACTCGTGACCACGGGATTGCACACATTAGCGAATGAGAATTAAAGTTAATAATTAATGTTTATGTTTACGATTAATTATTGCACATTAAGTCCGGTTAACGATCGTTAAGTATTTAACGGAAAAATGACTAACGACCGTTAAATAAAAAGAGAAAGGACTAGAAATGGAAAACTTGGAAAAGTTATGGGTTTCCCTTTGGGCTTTGCATAGTGGCCGGCCATAGGGGCTTTCCCAAGCCCTAATTCATAACTTGTTCCCAAAGTTTCCCTACTAGTATATAAAGAGGGTTAGGTTCTAGGGTTTCACACACTTGTGCATGAATTAACCCTGATCTCTCTCTCTCTCTCTTGTCCCATCCTCGGCCGAACACCCCATTTGTAATGGAGTTTGGTTTCGCTTTTCATAAACGAGGACTTGTGTTAGATCTAGCAATCGCTTGATTCGTTGGTTAATTCGTGTGTACAAGAACGTGGTTGTAAGACATTATTCTTACATCATTTGGTTTGAGTTGTAGAACGGAAGTGACAACTCTAAGCCACTTCATTGGTTTGCTCTAGAGATCGACATTCGCAAGAGGTACGTTACGCATACTTTCGCTAATTAATTTATTTGTTATGATCTTTAAGTCTTCCACTGTACTCTTGATGTCTTTATGTTTTATTGTATTTTATATATCATAAACTCAACAAGGGCATCACGAGCCTTGTATAACAAGTAATTAATTATCAAACACATAAATTAAATAAACATGTTGTGTTATTATTTGTATGCGAGATCTAGGGTTTGAAAACCTAAACCCTAATTTTTGGGGGCGTTTTTGGTGCCCTAATTAGGTTTTGTAAACTAATGTTTTAATTGGATTAGAAACCCTAAGATGCATGCAACTTTATGTATATGCGTAACTCGCTTAATTGCATTAATTGTTAAGTGTAATTTTATGTCCATGATAATTATCTCGCATGTTTTATCATGGATCCGCTTTTATTGTATGTTCTACTTGTTTAAGTGATATACACTAATTTATGATAGATCTAAAATTGGGAAGACCTCAATCATTATTAATTTAATCAATTATGTGCTATGTGGTATGTGTTTAATTTTGACTTACATAATCGATGAATCGATGCATGTGACTCACCTTGTACATTATGTCAAACGGGTGAAAGTCTTAATTAAACATGTACATATTGATGATCTAGAATTGGTTATTAATAGGATTTATCAAAAACGCTTTGCATGTGGCTATTTGATATGCATGACTTATTTTTTTATGCATTCATTGTTTATTTGTTTATTTTTACAAATACTTGCTTGTTTGTTATGTGTAACAAGGGTATTTTTACAAGAAAAATAACCGACCTAAACAATGGTGAAACATGTATTTTTAAGAATAGTAATCATAATCGTTTAATTGATTGATGACTTTGGTACAAATGACCGAACGGCTCACCCATGAGAATGAACTAATAAAAGGGTTTAAAGAAGTGCGCATACCACAATCGAAAGGATGTCTAAGGTTGTGCTTTAGCGCACACGGTCCTCTCGCCTCCTCTGTAAGTTCGAATGGAGCTACTTAGTAAGCCATAAAATGTGCAAGCTCATCTTAAGGGCTAATTATTTTAATTCCATGCGCCACTGGTGGTAATTATCCGAAACACTAAGTGTTTACACTTATGCAAAAGTACGGTATAATGGATGATAATTAATACTAAATTCATTGATTGGTGAATCCAATACCTCAATTAAAGTTTGATGATGAAAACTTATACATTAAAACAGGATATAAATGTTTTAATAAAACCTATGTTACGTAAGATGAATGCATGACATCTTTGTACATATTTGATTTGACATCAAAATTATTACCCTTAATTTAAGTTATATGCCATCCAATGAAACGAAACACCGAGATTACCTTTATTTGCGTGAGAACGTGATCTAGATCGTAATCAAGGGTAAAATATCCACGTGACGTGAGAACGGCATGGATGATTTTGCGCTTAAGTTGGACAACTTAATTGAGTTAGGCGGTGAGAACGGCAACTCAAGGCATAAGATGGGATAAAACATGTTTACATGGCAATTGAAATTGGCTATATGTAAATCCCATAAATCTAGGAATTGCAATTGATATTGGCAATTGAGCAAAAACTCTACCATTTTGTATAAGGTTCATTACTAGCAGATCAATTGACGTGATGAAATTATGACAACTTGGATCCTAGTTTTCAATGAAAATTAAATGGTTATATATTTATGAACCATGGGTATTTAATTTTCTTGAAAAGGTTAATTATCGAAAATACTAAAATTGAATTTTGTAATTCTTTTGAATGTATAAATGCAACATTTAACCGTAAACGTGGTTTAGTATTTGATTAGTAAATTGATCCATTCTAGCTTTCAAACAAATGTTTGATCGAGAATAATTTACTGAAAAGACAAACGAAGTCACTTTTCCATGGGAAAAGAATGAGACTCAATCCTATTCTTTTTCATGAATGAGAAAGTTACAATAGGAACATTTGAATTGTCTAAATTCTAATGTAACTCATAGCAATGAATTGCACTATCATATTTTCCATAAAGATTTCATTACATTCATTTGTGAATAAATCCTTTTGTAACAAACATGACGTTTGGTTAACTGGAAAACATGTATATGAGTTACTAAAACTAGAAGTTAGACTAATTACCGCGAAAATTGGTAAAAGGCAAACTAGCATATTTTATCTAGTTGTTTTGCTTTAGCCTTTAAAGGTGCTACATACCAGTATGGGCATGGTAGGCCTGTTAAGGAAGAAATTGCATACGTGATGGATAACCCATCATTCACAGAGTAGAATACACCTTTTAGTACCTTAGTAATGATTACGTATGGTTCTTTAAAGGTGTAGGAAAGTAAAAAGCAAGCAAGTTGTTTTCACCGGTTATGCAACACTTACAATGTTGTCGATTCGGTGGGAGCATTTGTGTTGCATTCCGAATAAGAAGTTGTTTTATTGATTTCTAATTCGCTGGAGCTACAAGCCTTATTTCCTCGTAGTAACCCGCATTATCTTCAAAGATAATTACTTTCAAATTGTAGGCACTTATTTTTTTAAGGATTGTCACGCTTCCTTACAAATCAATATAGTCCTATATCTACTAGTTATATCTATGACACAAATCATATTAATCAAATAAAAGAACGTGTATCGTGTTGTTTATATGCTACATGATGTTGTTCCATGCACAAGTGGGAGAAATCTTTATTGTGTGCAAGGTACAACACATATTAATATGATTTAAATGGATTCTCTTGACTGTAAAGTAAGAGAAATATACATTTAAATATGTATGATTGCCCTATTAAGAACATGTGTCAAGATGATAACAAATACTACTTTATTTTAAATATTTATGTCATTCAATATTTAAGAAACACTTGTAGTTACAATTTATGTTGCGTGAGAACGTGAACTAGATTGTAGCCCAAGGTAAAATATCCACGTGTCGTGAGAACGAGCATGGATGATTCTGCAGTTTCTTACATTGAACATTTCATAGAATGACATAATTAAATGAAGAAATCTAATACTACTTTGAATTTGAGTATTCGTTGAATGACTTAATATATGTAGTAAATATTAACTTGAAATATAAATTGAAACCTGAGGTGGTGTTCATAATTACTTTAATTATAAATGTTTATGATTTTGTAAAGTCACAAACATGAAGTCTTTTAATACAAGACTTACAATATAAAGTAAGACGTTAACTTGCTATGTTTTAAGACATATGCATGAAGTCAATGAGTTGATCAATGACTTATAACGTATAGTGGGATTATAACCGATATGTCTTTGATTTGGTCAAAATACTTGAGTTATAATGTATGCAATTGACTTGGTAATTCTATTGTACCATTAAGTTTTACTTTGTTGGTAAATAGGTAAGCCAAAGAGTAGATGGTTATCTTAAATATTGTTAGATTATCTTACAATATTAATTCTAATGAAATACCATAGTTTTATGGTATGTTCAGTTAGAAGAATCAAAATCTATTGGCATGTTTGATTCAAGATAACTATAGTTTCTTCCACATGTTATTAAGGTTAGAAGATTGAGTATAGATTGAATATACTCAATAAGACTCCAACCTAGAAGATTGATAAGACACCATTTGTTTATGGAATGTGATGAATCACATTAAGTCTTATAAATGAAGTTCGAATTAGTTAAACTACTTATAGAGTGAGTTGTAACAAACTAATGTTAGAACTGTCAATGTTTTTGTAATTTCCCAAAAGAGAACAATGTATTGTTGTTTCTACTTGATAAACTATTTAAAGGTAATCTTTAAATTGTTAAAGGCAAGTGGGAGTTTTGTTTAGATCTTGAAAGATTAAATTACAAAATATATAATCTTCTAAAATGCACTAGCAAATATCATGATGAGGCTAAACATGTATATGATAGACCTCAATATGATGGAATTGTCATTCATATATCCGTAAGGATATCTCGATATTTAATATGCCGAGGATTATGAGTTCTGTGATCATGGTAAGCTCGTTAATCATAATGATGAATTTACCAAATGTTGAATTGTGGTAAATCAATCATACTATGAATGTTGAGATGCTGTCCATAAAGATAATCAACTTTAGATACTTGGTTTATCTTAATAGTTATTATGAGTTTCTTCAAAGGGTGGAAACCCTAGTGGTTTAAATCTTTGTGTAGAAATCATATGGACAATATTGTACACATTTTTAATGCATGTCTAGTGATAATAATATTAATCATATTTAAGCAATTAACTATGATTGAATATTCTTTCTAGATACATTAAATAGAAGTATAAAGATTATAATTGTCATACTTAGTTTCATTGATATGAAATTTTGACAATGAATGTCAAAACTCTTTGTTGTAGAATTACTTTTGCGAGGACGATGAGTAATACAAAGAAGTTTTATGAATTCAAGTAATCCTTGGATATGTACAAACTGCAAGAATCCATGGATGGATATATGAAAGCATCTAAGAGATGTTTCTTATGTTTAATATTAAATCCATGTTTGATTTAATAATTAAAATAAGATAGCTCATAAGTATTCCTAAAGCTAGTGGGAGTATTATTTTTATTTTTAAAATCTTATATGTTGTATTGGCAACTACATTCCACCTAAATTAAGTTTTAGTTGGGAATGAACTTCGCTTTGTAAGATTTGGAAATAAGATATATAACCTTGGAAAATATGTTTATTATTATAAACATATGCGTAAATAAATGAGTCTAATAGAACATGATGAATATATAATGAGATCTTAAAGTCTAACTTGAAGATTCATCACGTACATCATGTTGTAAGATTGTTGTGTCATGCTTGATTACAAGATGATTTGACAATATTGAAAGTTGTTAGTGTAATAAATATTTTAAAAGGAATATGTTTGGATTTAGAATTACATTCCACAGTCTGGAGATGCTCCTAGATTCTATGGATGAAAATATGGCAATTATTTCATAATTGTCATTGCCAACAAACTTGAGTTTGGGTAGGCACCAACATTACACTATAACTGTTCAAAGTTTACGGATGTTTAAAGTGCATATTGTTGTACACAATGATGCTAGTATAATTGAGATGACACTCAATTCTAGTCATGGTATCCTTGTTGATGACCATGCTGACTAGTTATGCTCAACTAAGAGCATAGTTGCATTATACATTAAAGAATAAAGAATACTTTAAAACTTTAAAGTTTTGAAAGATAATTGTCATAAAGGGTGGTCAAAGTTATCACGCACCTTATGGAATGATATGACAATATCAAGATATGTAAACATATACAAGAAATTCACTTATTGAATTCTTGAAATAAGTATTCTCAAAATTCCTATAGATCAAAGTTAATTGAAATTATGCCTTGTCAACAAGTATGATTATCATGACTTGAGGCAAAATTCATTAACTAAGAATTATCATGCATTGATCTATTTTGTATTTGGATAAAGGATGTTAAACAATTATTATTTATAATGAATTAAAGTACGGTATACGTTTAATTTCATTTATAATATTGTGTCATGTATTTGCATGTTTAAATCCATGAATAACTGAAGTTATTCTAAATAGTCCGTTGTCAATCAATAACATGGGAATGATATTGAATAAGACAAATCAATATTAGTTGGAATATACTTGAAAGTATATTGATGCGTAGTATGACTAATTTCGGATGATATTCAATGAATCGAGTATAGGACTTATCTCACCCACATGATGATACTTTATGGATCTTAGTCATTAAGTATATCATGAATATTTATCCTCAAACTTGAGATGCAAGAGATATGTCATGGATGTAGTGCATTTCGTGAAGCAATCTAACGCTATACGAATCGGTAGTTATAAGGGTTGTTTTCGTAAGTGTTGTAAATTTGTGAATCTCGCTTGTAGTCAAATGGGATTTGTTTCCTTCAAATTCATTTGAAGTATAATCTTCTGGGCCCTCGTAGGGTTGTTAAGATGTTTGCATGGCCATGCCCAAGGTCTTCGGAATATGTTCAAGAATTGGTAATCTTGATCAATCACATAAAGCAAGAAATGAATAGTTAATTAAGAAATGAGTGAGATCCATATTCTTATTAACATGGTATTAGAAACAAAAGGATGAATATGATGATGAATCATCAAACTTGGTTTTCTCCGAAAACCATACACGAGTTGTACCGGGGCATTAGCGTGTTGCTAGATGCTAACCAATGTCAATTCATGTTTTGTAAA
The DNA here is from genome assembly GCA_022545495.1 of Chrysanthemum lavandulifolium. NCBI lineage: Eukaryota > Viridiplantae > Streptophyta > Magnoliopsida > Asterales > Asteraceae > Chrysanthemum > Chrysanthemum lavandulifolium. Next base: position 51,140,671 of record CM040241.1, read on the forward strand.
CATATCCAAGTGGGAGCCGTTGGAAATGTATATATTTACAAACATGTGAATGTCCGATTCGAACTCGTGACCACGGATTGCACACATTAGCGAATGAGAATTAAAGTTAATAATTAATGTTTATGTTTACGATTAATTATTGCACATTAAGTCCGTTAACGATCGTTAAGTATTTAACGGAAAATGACTAACGCACCGTTAAATAAAAGAAAGGACTAGAAATGGAAAACTTGGAAAAGTTATGGGTTTCCTTTGGGCTTTGCATAGTGGCGGCCATAGGGCTTTCCAGCCCTAATTCATAACTTGTTCCCAAAGTTTCCTACTACTATATAAAGAGGGTTAGGTTCTAGGGTTTCATACACTTGTGCATCAATTAACCCTAGATCTCTCTCCTCTCTCTTGTCCCATTCTCGGCCGAACACCCCATTTTTAAGTGGAGTTTGGTTTCGTTTTCATAAACGAGGACTTGTGTTAGATCTAGCAATCGCTGATTCGTTGGTTAATTCGTGTGTACAAGAACGTGGTTGTAAGACATTATTCTTACATCATTTGGTTTGAGTTGTAGAAGTAAGGACAACTCTCTAAACCACTTCTTTGGTTTGCTCTAGAGATCCGACATTCGCAAGAGGTACGCTACGCATACTTTCGCTTAATTAATTTATTTGTTATGATCTTTAAGTCTTCCGCTATGTACTTGATGTCTTTATGTTTTATTGTATTTTATATATCATAAATTCAATGCTTATAGCACAACAACTCTTAAAATAAGAGCCCAAAATGGCATCGTCTTTGACATTTAAAGAGACCAAGAGCTCACACGGTCTCAATAGTGCTTCCTAACCAACATTAGGGAGACGTTTCAGATCAAAGGTTACACAAGACCATGCCTTCTCTGAACAAACCAAAATGTTGGCTTAACATGAAATGGCGACTCCAACGCACACAGAGTGGAGTGATCAAGACTTGTGGAGCAATAAGGTGAAGTTTGCATTTTTTGGCATTAAATGATGAAGATTTATGTTTAATCTGTTCGACAGACTAACCTTGTAGGCCAGAAATTTAATACATGCATACACCATATAGTAATATTTATTATGCCAAGATATTGAAGCACATAGTAATAAGAAGAGACGTATGAGGATGAGTAGTAAAAACCACACTATTTATAAGGAAAGAGAATGCCAGATCACGTGACAAAAGCATATTAATTTCATATAGGAGTTACTCATTTCCTATCGATGTTCCACATTCATATATAAATGAATTAAATAAATATGTAAAAAGAAATTGATAAGTCAGGTTACCAAAATATTCGCAACTTATCTTGAGGATATCGATATATATCGCTAGATGTGTAGACATATTCTATTACCTCGGTTTTAGACCAAAACCATGTCGAAATCAATCTCAAATAAAAGAGGAACGTATTTTGGATTGAACAGTGGATTTTTAAACATAAAACTTAACATAATTAGAACTGCTGAGGTTTTAATCGACTATGGGGGTGTAAAAAGTAAGAAATAGAGTAAAAAAAATACCTTAAAAAGGCTTTTTCAATTTAAAAAAATATATATATATAACTAAAAGAGTGCACTTTTGATATACTTGGGTGAAAGAATATACATACCGAAGAGCACTTTTTTAAAATTTCCTAGTAAAGTTAAAAGCTACTAGTATGCATCATTATGATTTTATACAATGTGAAGGAGTTCTTATTGCTTGAACTATTATTAAGTTCCAAGAAAGATGATAATTTAGCTTTAAGCCTTTAAGTAGTCATTTTGCAAATTATTACAAGATGTTCAACCTTGACATGGTGACTGTGTCACACATCCAGTAGAGTAGTAGACCAGTACAAGTTTTCATTTGATTTGTTTGTTGGGCCAATGCCCAAAGTGTGAAAAGTTATTACGAAATTACTAAATCGTGTTTTATGGGCCAGCTGAGAGAGCATTATTTGAAAACTTTATCGATGTCCGCATTTGACAATTTCCATACCACCTTTACACATCCCAAATCTGTAATTTAGATCTCCAACCCACCCACCAGAAGTAAATTATATAAGAAAGATAAGGGGGGTGGCAATGGTCCAACACCATACCTCATCATACCTCATCACCCACCAATAATATCATTCCACCTAATCTCATACATCACTCATACCTCACCATAGTTTTTTAGTGGCAATGGTCATTCCATACCTCATATTTTATTTATTTTTTTATTTTATTTTTTTATTTTATTTTTTTAATTCATAATTATATTAAACAATTAAATAAAAACATAATATTTCATTAATAATAAAAAAAAATACATAATACGTAAAAAAAAATTACATCACCGTTGAAATAAAAAGAAAATTAAACTAGTTATCGAGGTATGCCAAGTCTAGAGCCGCCACATGTCTGTGAAGATCAAATCGTAGACGATTATGGATATCTTCGCTCTAGTAACTCCTCGTAGTAATCGTCATCGTGAACCGCGCTACCTCACCGATCCATTATATGAACCGTGATATTGCCATCTCGTCGCCTTTTAAAATCATATTGCATAGTATAATACACTCATAAACGATGAGTCGATTCTTTTCGACCAACATAGCCCGTAGAGGACGATGAGAATCATCCATTTTCCTTAAGACGCCCAAAAGCTCGCTCGACATCCTTTCGACTCTTGTAGCTTCTTGAATCTCTTTCCTTGGTCGCGGGATACTTATATGCTTTAACCAACGTTGAATACGAGGATAGATTCCATCGGAAGATAATAACCACGCTTTGTAAAGCCGTCCATTTACAAGAATGAACCGCTTGGCCTCTGTTCCATTTCGCTTCAAGAAGATACAACGGAGATTGATTCAAAACATTGATGTCGTTATTTGCACCGGGAGGACCAAAAAACGAATGCCAAAACCACAAATTATTTGAAGCAACGGCTTCAAGCATAATAGTCGGGTATTGGTGATCACCTCTTTGGTATTGGCCTCTCAAATACCTAGGACAATTTCGCCAAACGAAATGTGTACAATCAATGCTACCAAGCATTCCAGGAATGTGATGTTTTTCTTGATATGCCTCGAATAACCGTGCAACGTCATGGGTTGTCGGCCTACGCAAGAACTCTCGACCGTATAACGCAATTACCGCATGGCAAAAATGATCAAGACAATCTCCTACAAAATATTAAATATATAGGCTCCGGTTCCATTGAGAAGGTTTTTATTTTGAGAAGATTGTGAAATCTTCGTTTGAGCAAATTGATTCATGTTTTTTATTTGATTCACAAGTAAACATCATTTTATGGTGAATCGAATCTATAAATCACAAATTTGATTCACAAGTCATTGTTAAAATCGAGTTATGATGATGATTAATTAAATTTGTACAGATGATTCAGTATTCTACATATATCGCAAAATCGAGAGATTTTTAACATTGATTCAATTTTTTTTACACATTTTGAATTTGAATCACATTAAAATGAGTTTTACGCTTGAAAAACATGAATCAAAGTTAAAATCTATCATTTTTGAAAACCTTCTCAAAATAAAACATTCTCAATCGATCCATATATATATATATATATATATATATATATATATATATATATATATATATATATATATATATATATATATATATATATATATATATATATATATATATATATATATATATATATATATATACATATATATATATATATATATATACATATATACATATACATATATATATATATATATATATATATATATATATATATATATATATATATATATATCTATATATTATATATAATGAGGCATTTGGCATTAATGCCACCTCAATGCCACCTCATTGCCACCTCAATGCCACCTCAATGCCACCTAAGCATTTTTGTGCCAACTAAGCAATTAATTGATAATTTTCGTCTTTTTTTTTTTTTTTAAATTTTCGGATTTTGTTTTAAACATTTTTGAAAATTGTTTATAAAAAAAGTCCCTTGCAAGGTTTGAACCTTGGTTGTTTTGATAAATAACTTGTGTGTTTACCACTTAGGCAACAAGTTATTTTGATAATTATGTTGCATTTTATAATATATAAATGGCTATAATTATATGGGAATCCTATACTAAATACAATTTATCTACAAAAATTATATTAAATTTTGTTTTTTGATTCAGTGCTTATAAAACCTAATACGGTTCATTATCTTTTTTTCTCAAAAACCCTAATATCATTATGTTCTATTATTTTTTGATTCCGTTTGTAGTGAAATCATCTTCTATGTACTTTGTTATTATCTTATGTTCTATTGTTTATCATTAGTTTCTTTTGCTGACTTATCCTCCTTCTCATTCAGGAAATCAGATTTGAATTATATGTGAACATGTTGATAAAGATGATCATGTTGAGATTATTGCTAATGATCAGGGCAACATAACCACACCGTTTACGGATACGGAATGTTTGGTCGGTGATGTTGCTAAGAATCAAGCCTGCATGAATGCTATCAACAACGTAGTTGGTATGATTTTGTTTTTGTAGTTTGTCTTTCTTCTTATTACTTTACGTATTTTTGGACGTTAAGTTGCGAATGCCCGTGCATATGAGATTAGGGTTTACGTGATCGACATGATTAGCTTTTGTGTTTATAATAGTAATATTTATATTGATATAACTGAATATGAAGTTAGGACTGGAGCTTTGTAAATTTGACTTCTTTTAAGTATATATGAGCTGTATGATTTTGAAAGTTTGGACATGCATGCAAGGTCGATCTCATAGTACACTGCTGATAGTATAAATTAGGATAAGATAATAATTTCTAAATTGTGAATGTATGTAGCTTTTTGTTTAGTCAAAAGTGATGTAAGGATAATCATGTTTACTTGTGGTAACAATTAAGAAACTAACATGTATTATCGAGTAATGTTATATCATTTGCCCTATATCTTCTCCACAATCAATATACATAATTTGATAGATTAAAGTCATAAAACTACCAATTTCATCATCTTTCTGCAGGTCAAGGCATGTATCTTGACCCATTACCCAATGATAGGGCTTTGTATTTTCTGGCTTTCGATGGGGTTAATAATTTATTTTAGAAAGGCATATCAAAAGTACGCATAAGACTTCTTATTGAACCCAGCAGATGTCCATGTTGATACACTATTGGTGGATATAGATTCATTAGTGTAATTCCTCTGTAACTTGTCTAAATACGAAATCGGACGTTAGCACAGGGACCAACAGTATAATTTATCTTCAAATATTATGTTATTTGTGATACCATAGTTGATAACCAGCTAATTAATTTGTGAATATCAGTATATATATTGCTGATTACCCGTTACGTTTTGAAGCTGGTAACTTTCATTAATGAATAAGTTATCTTCATATCAGTTTACCTGTTTATTAGATATTGGCTAAATTAACTGAAGTTAATAGTATAAGTGTATGGATGTGTATTAACAATAGCTAAGTTAAAATTTGTAACCATAGCCTAAAATTCAGACTCATCGTCAGCCCCAACAAGGAGGATTGACATTATTGTGCTGTTTATACTCAGTTTTGAATGAACTGATTAGATCATGTCCTGCCATGTCAATTATCTAGATAATATTAGTTTTCATTAGTTTTATGAACTTTTTAGGTTTACGCTCGAGAGATCAGCTGGTACAAAAAAGTATTGCTATTGAACGATCCACTCTACAGGTTAGTTGCATATTTCCATTTGTTGTATAGATCATGTTTTATTGCTAGCATAAAAAAATGAGTCTTATTAATTCTTATGTAGTTTCTTCAATCTGCACAGTTTTATTTATAAGGCGGGACAGTTCTGTGAAATGTTTCATTCAGACGAGGATGGGTCATGTTACTTAACATATATTCTATTATATCTTTGCAGCTCATACATGTGGATGTATTGTGTCACTAAGCGATTATATGATGCATGATTCTGGTGAGATTACATGTTACCAGTGTTCAGATACTAATTCTCTTTTGGTAAGAAGAGGACGTGCTTTAATTTTCATAAAAATATCATCTTTCACTATATCTTAGTATTCTACCATTACAAGAATATAATTAACTCTATAAATTAAAAGCCATTAACCTTTCTTTAGGGACGAGATTGTTCAAACGACGAATCACATTCAACAGATGTGACGGATCTTGCCAATGATACAGAGTGTCCTTTTATTTACTATGTGCATCTGATGTGCTATATATGATTTAAATATTTTTCTTAACCATAAACTAGCCTGAAATCTGTTCTCACCCCTTTGTTTGATAAAGTGGTGTCTACTACTGATTCTGATATTAGGTACTGTCGTATGAGAATCCCAAGGAAATATGCCATGGTGAGGCAAAAAGACTCCCAAGTAACGAATACTATGATTTTTTTTTATTTTTTGTTTTTTTAAATATTCAATGTATTGATCGTGGATGGATATGCAATAATTTGAACAGGCTCATTTCCCTGAAATTGGCGATAAGGCGGTCTCATTGAATATTATGGATACAGACGGGAAAGAATGGCGTGTTTCTTTCTCTCACTGGCCTTATTACGACAACACATATGCTATATCAGATCTTAGAGATTTTTATGTTTCAAAGAACCTGCAAGCTGGTGACACAGGTGATTCTTATCAATGTTTCAGTTTGTATGAGTGTATCTCAAAAGTAGGTGAAGTTCAATTAGTTGAAAAGTTTTTCCTAGAAAAGAACGCGTATTTGTTTTCAGTGGCATTTTATCGGAGGGATACTGATGGAAAGATCGTCATACCTTCTACCGTGTCCCCAACTCATTAGGTACTTCTTGCATTTTAAGCAATCTCGATTATTACAATTTATTGAAGTGCTTATCATATAGCCATGTAATTTAATACGTTTGCTGAACATGTTGCAGACTTGCAGGCATCAGACTTGCAGGCATTAGTGTTGGATTGTAGCTGATATAGCAGATGCTTTAAAATAGTTAATGGAGTAGACTACATGTCAACCGCAGAGTGACACTCCTACACGACTCACATATATTTTAACGCGTGCATTCTAACGTATGCTTAAAACAGTAGGTTGCAAACAAATTCTAGGCGCACCTTCTTGATCTGAAGAACATTAACAGGTGCAGTATCATTGTTATGGAGCCATTGGGTCGTTTCGGAAATAGCAATCTCAATTTTTTTCAAACTCTCTGGATGCAACCTCTTCTTGAGACTGTAGTCATTAATTTTATTCTTCATTTCATATAAGAAATCCTCTAATGCATTGTATTCTATCACTTTCTTCTTGAATTCTTGGTCCTCAAGTTCGTACCTCTTAGCATCTTTTATCATCTTCTCAATCTCTTCCTGGGATAATCTCTCATTTTCTCTGGTAATGGTAAGTTTCTTTGTTTTACCCATTGATAATATCTTTGTGTGGTGTGAGAATACCATCAAGCATTTATTTCAAAACTATATTCGAGTTCTATGTCTCCCTTGGGAGCACGTGGTAATCCCGAATACGGAACTCCCCAACGGATGGTTTTCTGTGGATTTTGCCCTTTCTCCTTGGTATACTCCAACATGTGCCCATGATTGATTGTCTTCACCGTAAAAAGATTTACGATTTTTTGTAGGTATCGGAGTGTTCAGGATCAAACACTAAATACTTCTCCTTTTAAATCTCACGCCTAAATGATAAAGGCGTAACATCCAATAGTATCAATTCACGGACACTTTATCATCGTTACCACTTAACTTTGTAGTATAACGGCCGCCATAACTTGACCTCGTCGTGGTTCGAATCTTACATAGCTCTTTGGAATTCATAAACTTGGTTGTGAATGGTATGCAATCTTTAAATGGCTTACATATTTGGTTTTTGAGAAATTATTCTTTCTTAGATTAATTTTTGTTAACTTACCATGGCCTACTTTAGCGGCGTTTGTTTAGATCCCAGGTTTTCTACATTTACAGTTTTGATGATAGTTTTCCATGTTTAGATGTTTGTTTCCCTAGATATTGTTTTGTGAGAGAGATACTAGGAGAGAATCTACATATTGTATGCATTGATGATCAGACAAGTAGTTAGTAATGGTATCTTTCATAGTTAGGGTTAGTTTACCCGAGAGATGAGAGATTTACGAGGATTTAATTGGCTTTTCCATTGAATCTGATTGCATGTTTTAGTACATTGTTATAGTGTTAGAACATGAACTTTAAAATTGCGTTTTTGACTCAGAAAACCAACATGTTTGGAACAATGATATATAACCAATTATAGTGACTTATGTAGGAGACGACTTTTGTATTTTATCTCTTGTGGATTGAGTTGAGAGAAGAATATAATACATAATTACACTTATTTTAATTCTCCCATTTCAGTGGCAAGTTACAGATATCAGCGGCTTCCATTGGATTTGGGTTGTGTTTTATATGTTTTCACGGGTCAAAAGCTAAAAATCGCTAAAAGGGAAACATGTCAAATGGGTTCGCGCAAAGTGTTCTATGCAAAAACCCTAATAATATAACTATTTTGATCGTATTTGACGAGATGGTTTTTTTTTTTTTTTTTGTTACCAAAAGTGTTATGGTCAACATGACCATCAGGTAGCAGAAGTTACCTATTCAGATCTTATCATATTTTTTGCAGCCACTTTTTGCTCAGGTTGACACAGGTCTATGGATGCGCCATTACATTCCTGCCCAAGAACGCATGTCATCAACTGGAGCGACAGTAGATAAGCTAGGACGGCTGTCAGTCTCAAATGCAACAAGGCATCACTTTTGAGCTTAATATACGAAATGGTGCGTCTTCTGCATGCTTTGACTTTCGTACAAAGTTACATTGCGGTCCCTGATGGTTCGACGACATTGTAACCGCACCTTCAGCCCCTCACCTTGATTTAATGTCTGTTTTGGTAAGTCTTAAAGTTTTACATGTTTGACCTATTACACTTAGATCCACACCTGATTTGAGAATCTGTTTTTTTAATCTACTTCGTTACTCTGATTACCATCGGATCACGAGATGTGCTATCTGTAAAACAACAAAGTTTGCAGACACTGTTTGGTTTCGGCTGCTATTAATGCTTTGAACTTGAAATTATACTTATCCAATTACTTATAAATGGGTTGATTCAGCACATGTATTATCCTTATCTGGTCAAATAGGTGACATTAAAGGCAACAAATGTCATAAGGGTCCAGAGTTGGCCAAAGTGTATGTGTATCTAGCCTGTACTGAATTTGCCCATTGTGATCTGAACCCGTTTCATCCGGTTGCATAGCCCCTCTATTTTGGCCCCAAGTTTTTGTCCAAAGCAGAATTCTTTTAATAGGAAACATCCTTAATGAATAATCAGCACATGTTTAAATGAGGCCGAATTTCTACGCATGTTCTTGCTTGCTTTATATCATGTATTTATTATGTACAAAGCAGAATGGGCGGTTAATTGCGGCTTTGGATATTGTTCAGGATCTTGCATAGACAACAAGTGCTATGTAAGACTCATAATCACTCTCACCAACACTCAGAATTCTGGGAAAGTTTCTTTTTATTTACCTGATCTTCCGTGGTTATTTACTTACGGTTTAACTTTTCTGGTTCCAGGTGTTTGAAAGCGATTGACAGGTTCAACAATTTGGTGGTTTCAGTATATGTGACATCTTTTCATATCCTTCTTTTAGTAATTTTTTTGTTAGTTAGACCAACATTGGATTACACGAAGAACACACTACTTACACTTTGAAATAAGTTTTCAGTTTGTTTTCAATGCCAATTAGCTAAAAAAGCTTCATAGTTAGTGTAATCAGTGAATTTGTATTGGCATCTGTCATTTATTTTTCTTAACTCAGCCTGTACATACGAGATTGATCAAATAACCTCAAGTAATCCTGACTTTTAATTTTAACTGATTATTGTTTATGCTTATATCATAAATAAGCAGTGAATTCTGTATAATCAGTGAATTTGAATTCCATTAGACATAAAGCTATATCCTTTTATCTTTCTAACTTACATTACATCCTAATTGAGACCAAACCTACCTCCTGTGCAGAAATAGATATTACGCAGTCTTCAGCTTCAGCTGTTGCATTACCAACATTGATCGTTGCACCAGATCCAGTCTAATTTGATTGATCAATACACCTCCTTTGCCAATTACACCACTGATATTTTCAGTATGACAAAGTAAACAAAAAGAAAATTCTTTCGAAATAGCTTCATGTCTTGGAGGTGAGTAGAGGTTGTGAGCCAATCTCCTTTTTCACCATTACAACCACCACCATAGGGATCAACCATTGGAGTTAAGCCCATAATCGGAGCACCAGTTGTTCCAACAACCGATTATACAGGAGGATTACCATGTAACTGTGGAGTCTTTGATGGGAAGTCATGTAAACGGGATGGTATGTGAAAGATTACATTAAGCTTCAACACTGCAGATATGCCAAAAAGAGAAATGTACACATGAAAGCCTCGACTGTAGGAATGGCAATGGGGCGGGTTTGGGGCGGGGCGGCTATCCCCATCCCCAAACCCGAAAATGATTGTCCGATTCTAAAAAGTATACATATATCATTAATAAAATATTTAAAAAAAAAATGAATAACTGGTCAAGAATAGAAAGCTGGCATTTTGCTAACTTAAAGCGTAATATTTAAACTTTTCTTCGACTATTCTGTTTTCGTCCCGTGGACGGTTACTTAACAACTGAGGGTAACATATCTTTGTATTAAGAATCATAAAAGCATTCAGATTCTACAAGTAACTCTCACTGGCCCATATATAGAGGTATAGATTAAAGCCTTGCCGCTGAGCCTCAATCACCAATCTTGACTTTGATGATAAATTATATCCACGTAAAAAACGGTCTAAAGAGCGGTCTAAGAGATTCAGACAATATGTCACGTATCTTCTTGCCTCTCAAGACCCACACATCAAGGTCGAAAAGTTCAACCTTAATTGCACTCCTCCTTTAAGATTACCCTCCTTCTTTCACTATAGCAAATATATATATATATATATATATATATATATATATATATATATATATATATATATATATATATATATATATATATATATATATATATATATATATATATATATATATATATGTATACCGAATTTAAAAATTAGAAAAAATACCGAAATACAAAAAAAAATACCGGACGTTCTTCGTGACATGTTTAAATAGTCATCAAATCTATCCGGAAGTTCACCCGTTGCGAGTTACCGAATGGCCGATGTGCATTTTTGTAATGCCGTGAAACTTTTTTTCTTCCTCGCGTCTTGGCTCTCTTTAAACCATTCAAATCTCTCTTCAACATCACCAACAATTCTTAAAAACAAGCTTTTACTCCTTCGAAATCTTTCACGAAAAACACGGTCGGGAAACTTTGGTCGTTCGACGAAATAGTCATTAATTAAAGTTTGTAATGCTTTATCACGAAAGCGGGTGAAAGACTGCCCCCCGAGTATTGCTTGAGCTAGCGGTGTCTTGAAGGGAATCGAGCATAGCGAAATAGGTTTCTAGAGTACTACCGGTGGACAAAATGAGTTCGGAAGACTCTTCGGGAAAAATTAATTCGTCATCGGACGAAGAAGAGGATGATGAAGACATTTTTTTAGTGTTATATTTGATTTGTGTGTGTAAAAATAATGTGATTTGGAATAAATTGTGAGGAGAATGGAGTGTTATTTATAAAGGGAATTTTTTTATTTATTTTTTATTTTATTTATTTTTTTTTTTTTCTTCAATGCATGTAACGGTCCAAATTCAAAAAAAATTCAAACACAAACACACACGCTCCTCTTCATGCCGTTGCGGATTTCTTTCCCGTGCTCCATACCGAAACCATCATACCGCACGGCTGGCAACGGTGTTGCCGTGCGGTATGGTTGCATATCGAATCCATACCGAAGGTGTTGCCACCCCCCTTACCGATAGAAAATGATATATCCTACTAATCTTATGCTAAATGATATGACGCTACACTTTTTTTTAATAGCACTAACATGTACATAAAATTATACGGTAATCAAAGAATGTGGGTGTGATCTAGCTCATAGTGCTTAGTGCATGTGTTTGCCGGTTTTCTCAAATTTCAGGTATCTTGATTGTATGTTAAGAGCAGTGGCGGCTCAAGCATTTTAGGGGCCTAAGGCGGGGTCAACTTTGGGGGCCTAATATCAATTAGCTTTAAAAAAAAATTGTAAATCACGATATGCAAACCTGCTGGAAACCTGCTGGGTTGCTGGAAACCTGCAGGAAACCTGCTGGAAAGCTACAAACGTGCTGCAAACCTGCTAGGTGAGATTTAACATGCTGCTGATTTATAATAGTAAGTGTTACTAACCTGCTGTGTTACTAACATGCTACAAATGATCACAATAAAATCGTCGCAATGAAAAACCCTCCTCCTTTATCCGAGCTTGGGACCGGCAAAAATAAACTAAAAAGTTTATAAATGGCGGAGTTAAAAATTATTTTTTTATCTACTTTTGTAAGTGTACAAAACAATAAAAATATTTATATAAAGTTTACTTTTCTAGCTTTTTTAGAAGCAAACTCTTTAATCAAATCTTCTAATGACGTTTTCGGTTCGACATTGACAATTAAAAAATAAAACTTATAAAATAGTTTAATCAAAGTCACAATAAAAATTAATTAACAGAAATCACATATTCATAAATGAAAACTGAAAAGTAAATAACAGAACAAACCTGCCGTCGACGTGGTGCCGCTGGTTGACCACCTGCGCCGCTAGTTGACCACGGTGGTGGTGACCGAACAGTGGTGACAAAGCCACTGTTTAACAATAACAGATGATTGATATTAGCAATTAGATTTGGATAATAGAGCATAAATTAATAGATTTAGATGGAGAGCATAAGAAGATTATTGAATAGGATATGAGAATGAGAGGAGATTATAAGAATAGATATACCAAATTGAATGGAGTCTCTTCGATTTCATCACAAAAATTGAATGATGACTTTGAAACCGGTTGAAATCTTCGATGCAATTTTTTCCCCCTTTCTTGAGCCGCCGAAGTGTTTTATCTTTCCCCCCCCCCTTTTTTTTTTTTTTTTTTTCAATTAGTATTAGTATTATATGGAATATGGGGGCCTATGCATTTTGGGGGCCTTAGGCCCATGCTTAACCTGATACAACACTTGGGCCGGCCTTGTTAAGAGTAACAACTGGCAAAATGTTAATTGTCGGTAACTTAATTTCATAAATTAACTTGCAAAATGTTGCAGTTAATCCAAAAGTTAACATCTCTTGTAAAGTATTGATAACTAACAACGTCGACCCAAATACAATATATGAATAATATAGACTGAATCAATGGCTCACTCAAAAAGTGTCCATCCGCTTTGAAAACGTGATGAAAACATGCAAGTTTCTTTAACCTGTAAGCTAAACCTTTGATATTAATCAAGAGTACATTCTAAGCAACAATGTAATCATATTAAACCCAAGTTTAATAGTACAGAAGAACATTTTACATTTCGATGATGTTAAACCAACTGTATGGCTACCTATAGTCGCTCGGTTGTGGGCTAGGTCAACCGAGACACCATTGTGGGTGTTGGGTGATGATCGGTCGAGCATGAGATTTCATGCGAACTAGGTTGCTGAGAAAATCGATTTGGAAAGAAAAAAAAACTTTTTTTTTTAAACTTTACCTCTTTTACAACATTATAAATGTCAACCTCAAACACATTTCTAAACACACAATTTCAAACACAATTCAAACAACTTCTCATAAACACCTTCAAACACATTTTGTTAATTATGTCTTACGAGATATTTTTTAATTCTTCGTATTCCGACGAGAAAGAAGTTATGAACGAGTTTACAGAGTTTGTGGATTTTACGCAGTATGCTTGGGACGCTTACCAAGCATCACTGCCAAAGGTTCGACGAAACTACACGCCTAGGGATCATGAGGGTGCTCGTAATCGTTTAGTTGCCGCCATCTCAAGAACCGTTGTATGACGAAGAACATTCCGTCGCCGGTTCCGGATGAGTGAGAACTATTCACCCAAATTGTTCGAGAGGTAACCAATTATTCTCCTTATTTTCAACAAACTACTGATTGTAGGGGCGTACTTGGTATTTCCCCATTGGTCAAGTGTACTGCGGCAATTCGTCAATTGGGATACGCGACCGTTCCTGATTCTCTTGACGAGTATCTGCAATTGGCTGCAACAACAGCACGTGATTGTCTCCGTAGCTTTTGTACGGTTATTATAAAGTTATATGGTGCTGAGTATTTGCGAAAGCCTACGTATTCTGACCTTGAAAGAATATATGCGCATCACGAGCAAAAGCATGGGTTTCCTGGGATGATGGGAAGCATTGATTTTACAAGTTGGGAGTGGGAGAATTGCCCAAATAGTTTGAGAGGTCAATTTGCTAGGGGTGATCACAGGCCACATCCATTCATTTTATTGGAAGCAGTCGCATCCCAAGATTTATGGATTTCGCATACGTTCTTTGGTGTCTCCGGGATGAATAACGACATAAACGTTTTACATCGTTCCCCATTTTTCAATGATATCAAATCTGGGAGAGCACCGGAACTTGAATTCGAGGTTAACGATGTTGCTTACAAAGGGGATATTATCTTACTAACGGGATATATCCAGAATGGTCTGTTCTTATTAAGTCCATTTCAAATCCTCCTACGGGTGATAAAAAAGAATAATGTACAAGAGGAAGCACGAAGCAGCAAGGAAAGATGTGGAACGAGCTTTCGATGTGTTGAAGAAGAAGTGGAAAATGCTTAAAGTTCTGGCTCGAGGGCTGATAAACAGGATCTCCAAGATATTGTGTATACATGTATCATATTACATAATATGATCATCCGACACAAGCAGCGGGCGATATGTCCTACATGGTTTGCACAAGAGGGCCACCGTGATCATGATCCGTTAAGATCCCATGCAGAATCCTTAATAGTTACTCAGGAGATAATGGACCGATCAACTCATCTAAACTTAAAATCTGATTTAGTCGAACACGTTTGGAGAAACCGTGGAAATGAAGGCAATCAAGAGATTGAGGACGAAGACAAAAGTGACGAAGACGCAACTGACGATGAAGATTTTTTGTGATGTTATTAGTTTTTAATAAGTATTGTAAGGTTTACGTTTGATTAGTTTAAGTTTTAGTTCTTGTTGTAATGTTTAATTATTTTTATTAACGAAGTTTAATTTTGTTGTTAAAAATATTTGAATTAAAAAAAAAAAAAAAAAACCGACACTAGGTCACCACTGTGACAACTAGGTCTTCGTCAGGTCGTCGAAGAAAGAAAGCTAATATGACACAAGCATCGACGGACGTACATGTATGCCGGGTGTGGCACGGGCTACACCTGATTTTAGGTCACGAAGTGCAAAAAGATTTTAAAATTGTCGTTTTTGTGTTATGTGCAACCCCAAAATTTTTTTGCTACTTTCATTTTTTACGGTGTTACTTTAGTTTTCCTAACATTTCTTTTGTGCAACACCCTCTTAAAAATTCTGGGTCCGTCCCTGGACACAAGTGACCCAGGTCACCACTATGCACTGCCTAATAGATTCATGGAAAGTTGTCACAAACTTCTAAGAATACAAGCATTTTAAATTAATTAAATCAGAGCTTTGCATCTTCTCAGCAAATACAGTTGCTTCCTCCAAAACAAAGCAAAACAAAAAATTCGAATTATTGAAAATTGACATGAGAACAAACATACATTGGTTCGTTTCAAGCTATGCTACCTATTTTCAAAACCTCATTTGGAATTAACGAAACGGCTTCCATTATTCAAAAAGAAAGAAAAACAACTAACTAACCTATGTGTGGTTGGCAAAATTTGGATCATTATAATTGTGGATATTTTTGAATATAAAAACAATGGGCAATTTGCCAGGCGCTTGTATATTGCTAAATTTACTAATTGCTAAAAAAATGTATCATACATGACACTTTTGTTAGTTATTGTAAGTTTGTGTAAACTTGTATATATTGATTGAATAATAATGAGAGGTACATCAAGATTATATAAGTTACATAATGGGCCGAATATAAAATGGGCCAATACTAATACTAATCTAATACTAATAGACTAACACTCCCCCGCAGTTTGAGCGGGAGGAGACCGAACACTCAAGTCGTCACGAAAATCGTAAAACAAGGCGATGGTAACCCTTGGTAAAATATCGATATCGAAACCGAGAAGGAACATGCGAACTCGAACTTGACCAAGAGCAACCAAATCACGAACAAAATGAATATCAATCTCAATATGCTTGTATACGATGTGAACATGGTTAGAAGACAAGTACATCGCACTCACATTATCACAATAAACAATAGTAGCAGATGACAATGGTGTATGAAGCTCACGTAGTAAATTCAAGCCAACATGTCTCGTAAAGCAGTTGGCAACACCGCGATATTCACTCAAGATCGAACGAGAAATCGTCACCGACGCTAGAGGACCATGAAAGTAAGTTGTTGCCAAGAAAACACAATAACTTGATGTAGACCGGCGAGTGGTAGGCAACCACCCAATCAAGATCCGAATAAGCAACCAAGGACTCGTAGTAGAAGAAAATAATCAGAAACCATAAGCCAAAGTCCCCGAACATACCTTAATATCCGCTGAGAGCAAGTGAAATGAGGCTCGCGAGGATCATGCATATATAAACAAACCTGCCGACAAAGCATAAGTAATATCGGGTCTAGTGAAAGTGAGATCTTCAAGAGAACACGCAAGACTCGATATAACGAGGATCGAAACCGGATCACCATCATCACCCAACTTAGACTCGGCGTCAACAGAGTCCGAGAAGGGTTACAACCAACCATATGTGCACGCTCCAAAATCTCCATAGCATACTTACGCTGTGACAAAAACATCCCGTAAGAGTCACGCGAATCGAAACACCCAAAAATAATTAAGAGCACCCAAATCATCATAGAGAACTCCTTATGCAAAGAAGCAATAATCCGCTGTAATAAACTATCGAGGAAGAAGAAGCACAATATCATTCACATAAAGTAGCGTAAAAGAAGATCATCACCCCGTTGGTAAATGAATAAAGAAGAATCACACCGACTCAAGTAAACCCAACAAGAAGAATATAAGCAACAAACCGGCGAAACCATGCCCGAGGCGCCCGCTTAAGACCATAAAGAGAACGCTGTAATAAACAAACATAATCCGGATGCTCGGGATCCCGAAAACCAGTGGTTGATGCATATAAACAGTTTCACCAAATCACCATGCAAAATGCATTCTTGACATCAGTGATGACAGTGCCAATGTCGAGAAATAGCTAAACTAAGAACGATCGAATGGTGCCCGCTTAACAACCGGACTAAAAGTCTCATCAACATCTACTCCCTCCACTGTGCTACCATTGGCAACAAGACGTGCCTTTCACCGACTAAGAGTGCCATCACCAAATACTTATGGCGAAATAACCACATACACCTAACAACATTGACACCCGCAGGACGAGGTACACAAGTCCAAGTTTTATTCTTAATAAGCGCATTATATTCATCAAACATAGCATTTCGCCAATTTGGATCATCAAGAGCATCCTTATACGACCGAGGTGACGGAGAAACAGTGGACACGTGACCAGCATACTTAGGATTAGGACGAGTAGTCCCGACACGAGAACGTGTGACCATGGGATGAATAGATACAACAGGTGGTGGCGTTGGTGGGTCAGGGACAGGTGCGGGAGAGACATGTGGCGTTGACGTTGGCGTTGGTGTAGGTGGGGCAGGGGAGGTAGGTATGTCTACTGGTTCGTGAGGTATAGGTATGTCAACAGGTGGTATAGGAATCGAGTTTAAAGTAGGACCAATTGGGGTGGTGTTGATAATGGTGGAAATGAGATTAGAAGAATCTTCCAAAAAATCATAGGATGGAGTGGGTTTGGACGGATGGGTTTGAAAAGGAAAAACCGTTTCATCAAATGTAACATGACGAGAGATAATAATTTTGTTGGTATTTAGATCAAGACAACGATAGCCAAAATGATTGGCAGCATGTCCCAAAAATAGGGCTGGTGTAGCGCGAGGTCCTAATTTATGGTTGGTATCAATATGTGGGTAACAAAGGCATCCAAAAACACGAAGTACACTATAATCAGGTGTAGCACCAAAAAGGCGGGTAAAGGGTATGTCATTGTTAATGGCACTGGAAGGTAGGATATTCAATAAATAAACAGCCATATTAAGAGCCTCAGTCCAATAGTTGGGTGGTAAATGTGCTTGGAACAATAAAGTACGAATAAGGTTATTGATGGTACGAATCATGCGTTCAGATTTTCCATTTTGTTGAGAGGTGCGGGGGCATGAAAATCTAAATTGGATGCCATTGGTTGAAAATAATTTATGAAAAGCGGTATTATCAAACTCACCACCATGATCACACTGAAACGACTTAATTTCACACTTAAACTGAGTACGAACATAACTACGAAACAACTGAAATTTAGACAAAACATCAGATTTATTCATTAATGGATAAACCCAAACATACTGAGAGTAATGATCAAGAAACAAAACATAATACTTAAAACCGAAAGACTCGGGCCGGGATGTCCACAACCGAGTGAACAATGTCAAAACAAGAAGTAACAAGACTAGAAGAACTAACAAACGGAAGCTTCACGTGTTTACCAAGTCGACAAGCATGGCAAAGAACGGAAGCTTCTTTATTACAAGAAATAAAATCACTAGACACAAGACGCCGCAACACTTCACTTCACGGATGTCCAAGTCGTTGATGCCACGATATCTCGACCGGTAAGATAGGCTTGAGGAATTGGAGAAGGCTTCGTAATAGGTAAAGATCCCGTGCTATCACAACGGAGGAGTACCGTCGAGTTATGAAGTCCTTCACGGAAAAACCAAAAGGATCAAATTCAACAAAGGCAATAATTATCACGAACAAACCGACGCACATAAATAAGATTTTTACGATATGAGGGTAATTAAAACATTATTTAAACGAAGAGGACGAAAAGGTGTAGACAAGATACTATGACCGGAGTTTGTAACGGGAATGAAACGCCCATCACCAACCGCGACAGACAGATAAATGCACTCATTAAGAATATCACTAAGACAATGCACAGAATCATTAAGATGAGAGCTCGCACCTGTATCCATATTCCAATTTCCAGCAGACGGGTCCCGAAGAATGTTAGCAGCAAAAGCATTCCCCGGGTTAAAAACTGAACCAAAAGCCGGCTGTGGAGAACCGGTCAAAATCCCTGGCGAAACCCCTTGCGGCTGTGGACCGCTGTTGTGAACTGGTGCTGTGGAGATGTTGAACCCCCATGGTAGTCCTTGAGCTTGTGACAGGCCAGATGGTAGGAAGGCTTGGGAACCTTGGGACTGTTGGGCCGGGTAGGAGTAATAAGGGTGTAAATAGGCCGGTGAATTATAGACAGGTGGGAATGGGGCCATTGCATGATATGCAACCGGTGTAGTGGTAGAGGGTTTGTTGTGAGAAGTGGTAAATCCCAATTTAGCCAATAATTGTTGCAAAGTATCCATATCCACAGACCCGGAACCACGAGGAAGTATAGTAGATTTTCCATGCACGCCATTGTGAAGATACCGACACGCCTCACCAAAACGACAATGACCTTTAGCAAACAAAAAACAAGGTTTGTTTACTTTCTCCAACGGATTAGACGGACGACAAGTGTTACTATTTTCCAATAAGACCATAGGAGAAGCAGATGTAGCATCCACAATCGAGTCTTGAACTTTAGACTTCATGCACATCTCTTGCGTGGTCAA
The DNA here is from genome assembly GCA_022545495.1 of Chrysanthemum lavandulifolium. Classification (NCBI taxonomy): domain Eukaryota; kingdom Viridiplantae; phylum Streptophyta; class Magnoliopsida; order Asterales; family Asteraceae; genus Chrysanthemum; species Chrysanthemum lavandulifolium. Next base: position 51,160,477 of record CM040241.1, read on the forward strand.
CAAAGAACGAACCGTCTTGAGATCTGGAAAGGGTTCCCGACTAGCAATAACAGTTGAAATCACATCATACGTGTTAGGTAACCCTTCAAGTGCAAACGTAACAATATCATCATTACTAAGAGGAGAACCAAGACTATTCAAAACCAATGCAATTGACTCAATTTTCAGAAAGTATGCATCAATTGTTAAGTCCCCAAGCTTTAGATTACGTAATTCTGCCTTCAAAGCCATAGCTCGAGGGCGTTTATTGTCTTGAAAAATACCCTCAAGACACACCCACGCCTCTTTGGCAGATTTGGGATTAAGAGCAACCAACCATTTTTGAAGATTCGAGGCAAGTGTAGAGAAGATCCAAGACCTAATGATGAAGTCAACCTTGAGCCATTTCGCATCCTTAGTCGGGGGTGGAGGTGGTGTAGTAGATGAGGACGCTTCTGGATCAACGAGATGATCCAAGATGCCATATCCATGACAAATGTGAGAAAAATAATATACCCATGATGAGTAATTCATCTCATCAACATCAAGCTTAATCGGAACAAAAGTAGTCAAGTGATTCATCGTCATAAGCTTATCCGATAACGTGAGGATGGGTGGGGGAGGAGTACATCAAGATTATATAAGCTACATAATGGGCCGAATATACAATGGGCCAATACTAATACTAATCTAATACTAATAGACTAACAGTTATATGTATCGTTGTTCGAAATATGATTATTTCGTGCATGCCTTTTCAAATTTTGATTATTTTGTGTAATAAATTACCCACAAAACCAATAGCCGGTTAATGATAGTTTTTATAATATTTTTTTTTCTAGCTTAGTTTACACCTAAGCTAAATATGATTTAGGGTTTCAAAAGTATATGAAAATCTATTTTTTTTGTTTAATTTTTTCAAGATGGCACCTCTAGGACCCGACGCTTTGTCGTTTGAGGTTCACACTGCTGGCATATTCTTTTTTGAACCCTTAAGGTACGATAATAGATTTACTGTCCATTTGAGGCTACCTAGGTGTGAAAGAATTGATTATGTTACATTATGTGAGTTTTTACAAGAAAAAATTGAACATATATATGTTGTTTATGTGCATACCGAAAATGCCATTATAAGAAGGCCGGGCTGAAAATTATTGAAAATGAAAATGATTTATGCACAATGTATGATATTTGTGAAGTATCTGGAGAAGTGGACTTGTTTATGGCTTACATTTTAGTAACTATTAAGCATGGTTTTTATATTTGTTGGCAAATTTGTTTTGAATCAGGGATGCTGAAGAAGGTAACTATTTAGCGTGGTTATTAGTTGGCAAATATAAAAATAAGACTAAAATACACTGTTGTTCTTTAAACTTGTCCAGAAAAATCACGCTGGGACAAAACTTGTCATTTTCATCGTCGGTAGTCCAGAGTATGCGTTTTATAGGCTAAACTCGTCCTTTGACCATTAATGCCTAGGCCAACGTCTGATTTCTGTTAGTTAGTCGAGGGTATTATATTCCATACACATTTATACCACACCTTAGTTAAATCTAACCCAAGACAATTCCACCAACACAAAAAAGGGTGATTGTTTGAGCTAATTATACCATTACACATGACATTTTAAGTATGGCTTTATAAAGGTCAACTGATAAACAATGTATGATCTCACAGAATTTAACCCATAAGACAAACAAACAAATATTATACATAACTAACTATTTAGCAAGTTGACTTATAACTGTCAATTATATGTTCAATGTTTGATACAACTAGAAAATAACTGAAACTAGTGAGTCATTGTCTGATACATGGTTCTACTGACATTTCACAAAATATAAAGATGATGCGGTTTCATCGCAAAACGCTCAATCTTGAACCTTCAAATGATCTGCACACTAGTCGTGGATATCCATAAACTGATGAACATACAAAACATCAACCTTAAAGTGACGATGATACTGCTACCTTGTCTTCAAAAACAAGTATGCAAACAACAAACATATAAGTTAGGTACTGTACTATTACAGCTTAAAAGAATTAAACACATGACATGGTATTCATCATTGAAACATCACCTAGGATGGCCTTTAGGCGAAAAGTGCAAGGACGCAGTTTGTAATCCTTTATCTGCTTCTAAAGGGTGTCTTAACACCGCTAGACACATCAACAGCAGCACCACCAACCCTTTTAGCCTTCTCCTTCCCATCAAAACCATCCAAGTTTTCAACATCAAAACCTGCAAACTCAACCATTTTAGCCTTCCCCTTCCCATCAAAACATTGCTTAAAATGTTGAACAACTTCTTTCCCCTTTTTGTTATGCAAAACATCCTCTTCCTCAAGCAGCTTTTCTTTTCCTTTATTTTCTCAATTTTTTTTATCTACAACCCCTTCTTTCTCTTTGATTACAACACCACCTTTCACTGTTGGTGTCTTGGTTTCCCCTGCATTTTTTCCTATCTATCCCCTGCCATTTACGTCTAGTCCTAAAAGGTGTTGGAATAACCATTCGAAAGTTAGCATCTTGCTCTACCCAACCTCACAACTTCAAAACTTATGTTTTTTAAGTAAAATTCTGCTAACTTTTGGGGCTTGTGTGCAACAAAGATATCAACTGACTCATGTGTTTCAGCCAGTGCAAACAAAGTATGAACATCATCATCAGTATGAATCAAATGCAAACCATTTTCTAGGGATTCTTCAGGATCACAGAAAAACAACGCCCATTTTTGTTCATTAATTTATGATAATACATTATCAAGGCTTGAACTAAATATATTCCTATCACTGGTAAAGGCACAAAGATTAATTAATGAACCTCCTTCATACCTGAGTGGGCTATAATCAAAAAACCCCTTACAGTGGATTCTGAACAAGACCTCACCTTCTTCTTCTTCCTGAATATCCTTAAAAGTTGACACGAATATGCTCCTGTCTTTCATGGTTTTACTTGGTGTTTTTACGAATGTGTTTGACTTGATGTGTGTTTCAGTACGTGTGTTTAGGAGTGTGGATGTATTTTAGGTATGGTTTGGATTGGGTTTTCTTAATTGGGTCGGGTTATTATGAGAGTGTTTATGTTTTCGGATCTTATTAGTTGAGTTTATTTGGTGTTTGGCAATACATTAATTGTGTATAAGCGTATCAAGGAAGGCAAAGGTCAAGTTGCAGGGTAATAATTTTCATATGTCACACTTGGTCCCTGAATTTGGTCAGTTAGTCGTTTTTGCACTTAAAATTCCCGCATATTTTTATTACAGAAACTTGACTATTTAGCTTTTTACTAACTTCACAATTAGTCCCTGAATTTGGAATGTCCCATTGTTTTTGCTATTTATGGGTTCATACCATATACCATTTGCATACCAACAATCAAAAATACATATTATCACAAAATCACAACAATCTCCAAATGGCTTACTTCCCCCGTCTTCAAGAACTCGCCAAAGCTTCCAACTCTGTCTACATGTTTGACTCGATTTCTCTCTTTTATCAAAGAGAAAACGATAAGGACATGCAGATTGCTAATGGGCTCCAACAGACTTTCTCTGACTTGGTTCTTGGTATGAACAAAACCTAAGAATATATCTCTGAGCTCGAAGGCTATCGACCTTCGGTGATGACCTACAAGTTTCTTGTGGATCTTCGCAAGAAGCAAAAGGCAAATGTCTTGAAGGCCTTGGAGATAAGGAAGATGATCTGTGAAACATATTGTCAGGTGTTTGACAGGAAGAACTTCCTTGAAGATCTTAGGAAGGAAAAGTGATGTGAAGGGAAATTAAGTGCTTATGTTGTCTTTTTTTTGGAAAAAAATGTATTGAAGTTCATGTTTAATATGAAATTAATGAATCTATATTTTATGTTCTTGTGTTATAATTTGTTAATTTTGTTTTTAATTTTTGTATTCCTCTTTGATTGTTGTTATATCTGTTTTGATTGTATTTAGTGTTGGTAGAACTATGGTCCTTGCATAAACAATGTAAGAATATATGACTAAGGTTTTAGTCCCCTATCCTTTCCTCACATTTGCATAAAGTTATAAGAAGCCCTTTATTCTCACATTTTACCCTAAATTTGAGTTCATAAACCTAAAGCCTTAATTAAGTGAAATTGCATCAAAATGGGTAAATCTAGAGCTCGTAGACAGATTAAATGCTCTAATTGTCAAACTGTTGGACATAATAAGTCTAGGTGTCACAAGGATCAAGTACCAAAACCACCAAAGGAAACAAAGGTGTGAGGTAGAAAAAGGCATTCTTATGGCAGAAGGCAACATGTATTAATTTAATTATTATTTGCATAACGATTGTTCTTGTGTGTTTACATTGTAGTTGATGTGAAAATCTATTACTTTTGCAGTGGATGGATGAAGAAGAGATAAGGCAGACTATGGAACAAGATTTTCTTGAAGCTCTTTATGAGCAAGAAGAAGAATACACAATGTTGGAGGAAGATGAAGAGCAGACAAGGATGGATGAAGAAGCATTCCAACAATTTTTAGAATAGGAGAGAATGTACAAAAGAATTAAAGAGGAATGAGAAGCGAGTTTGAGGCGACTTATTATGGAGTGGTTGTTAATACAAATAAGCCGTAGCCATCCGTAATATGGACAATCATGTTTGAAATAAATTTGTTTTGTTGACGTTTATTTATATTTTACGATCTTCTAATGTTTTGTCGATAACAAATATAAAATCATTTTAACGAAACAAATGCAGAAAAGAATACAAATACGTAAATAGTTTGAGTTAATAGTTTTCTAACACACTTACGCTTTCACATAAAACACTAAAACAAGTATAAGTGATTTTATGATTTAGATACATATGTACAACAACTAGTGTTTACATATTGGGTTAAACATATACTTAAACTAAGTATACAAAATGGGTAAAAACTAAGTATACTAAAATGGGTAAATACAAGTATATACTAAATGGGTAAATACTAGCAAATGGTTTTGACCCATAACCCATGGTTTTATATATACCACTTAACCAAGTTCATTGTATCCTTAAGATACATTGTATCTAGAAAGAAAACCATGGATCAACCCATAACCCATGACCCATGACCCATAACCAAAAATACCCATGGGCAAGAGAGGCGGACCACGGATCCCTAGCTTTGTGCTAGCGGATCCCTTGTGGTAGGGATCCGTGGGATCCGGGAAGCAGAAGAGAATTTCCTCTATAAATAGAGAGCCATTTCTTCCTCTCTAAGTGTGCTTTTACATACATACTTCCCAAAGTATTTTAACCCTCTAACCTCGGATCTAAGTGATCTATGTAGTTTGTCTTTTGTTTTGTGTGATCTACTAGGTTCCTCTTAAAGGAGAGATCACCACCTCTTGAAGACGTGCAAGCTCAAAGTCCATGAGTTGCCATGCTTCGTCATCATCAAGACTACTAAGGTTCTCTTGTTGATAGTTCTTCCTTTCTCCATAGATGTTGGGTTGAAGGCATTAGTGAAGAATGCCGAAAGTGTCAAGATGAAAGCATTAGTGAAAGGTGCTCATCATCCGTGTCAAAGCATTAGTGAAGGATGCTAAAGGTGTCAAGACGAAGGCATTAGTGAAGGGTGCCAAGCGTTGTGTCAAAGGCATTAGTGAAGGATGCCAAAGAATCAAATCAAGTAGCATTTGGGAAGAATGCCTAGGTCGTATAATCGATGAGGTGCATCGTTATACATATATGTATTTGTTTATATACAAGGATGGTGATATCCTTGATGGTGTTGTAACAAGGAGTAGATCTCCTTGAGATTAGGTGTTATGTCGTGAAGGTGTAGTTCACCTAAGGTGTGAAAGAACTAGGTGCTTAGCCTAGTACCTAATAAAGGGTAGGCGACGTTGTGAAGGATTAGTTCTCCTAAGGTGTGAAAGAACTCGGTGGTTAGCCTAGCACCGTATAAAGGGTAGGCGACGTTGTGTTAGGTGTGGTTCGCCTTGGTGTGAAAGAACTCGGTATTTAGCTTTGTACTGGGAAAAAGGTTAAGCGGCGTTGTGAAGGCTTCTCCGCCATAAGGAGTTGGTGTAGTGTTTACGAACTCTCGAGTAGGTGACTCGGGGAGTGGAGTAGGGCAAGGAAGGTGTCCTTGTAGCCGAACCACTGTAAATACTTGTGTCGTGGTGATGTGCTTTTACTCTTTATCTTTCATTACACGTTTATATATCTATCTATCAACGTCCAACATAAACAATCAAATAGATTGACATAAGTCGATCTAAATATTTAAAAGGAAGTTTTAAATTGGTAAAACTATTCAACCCCCTTCTAGTTTTCCACAATTGGCATCGAGCTTCGTTACCAAGTTTCTTAAAGTATCTTTGTACTTTAAAGACTCGACACGATCCGTATATGTTTGAAAACTACAAAGAAGGATTATCTTCATCATATTTTAAAATCACTATATTGTTTATTGTTGGACAATGATAGAATGCTCTAACATTTTTTTCTAAGCATTATCCATACTTGAGTTTGGAGCTACCAAGAAGAGCATAAAGAACTTATCTAAATATTTCCTTTCGCAAAAGAATATTTAGCCAAGGTATGATTACTAATCATTGCTTTTAATTTTATTATTGAAATCATAGTTGCATGATTTATTAGTAATTGTTCTAATAGTTTTCTATATTAAAGTCATTATCAAAATAGTATTCTTGACTTATTTGTAGAAACTACACTATGATTTCGTAATAATGACATTTTGGTTATTTGATAACCATTATCATTATTCATCACAAAGAATTTATTGACACTTCATCTATGTCTATAAATTTTCATGTGAAATTTCTTATGTTATAATAAAATGGGATTTTATTATAATGTTTGAAAAGTTTCCCAAGAATTATGACTAATTCTTAAAAAGGGAACCTCGTCTAATAGGAATAGTACTGAATCTTCAAAAACCTCAAATCACAAGTTTTAGAACCTTAAACACCAAAACATTAGGTTGTTTAGAACTCCCAAACCTTAGTTATCAAGGAATATTTGAGCTGATCTTTGCTGTTATGCCGGATCCCTCGGTTTACACTAGCCGGATCCCAAATGAGAGGGATCCGCGGGATCCGTGCAACAGAAGACAGTATATGATCAAGAATGATCACTGTGGATGTTCCACAATAATACTCACCTCAAAGACTCACGAACAAAACCGTGTCTTGTTCATAGGAGCAAATTGATCATTCTTCTCAAGTCTAACAATCACTTGTGTAAGTATAATCTTCACTACATTGTTATTTTAATTCCTTGATTCTTAGAATTACAATTTCTTCATCTTTAAGAGTTGGGTTCAAATGGGTTTATTATAATTTGTCACCACATTGTTTTCTAAGATAATCTAAATCAAAGAATTAACATTGTTAATACAAATTAAACACATTTCTTGAACTCAACAAAGATGATGAGAGCAAAATTGTGATCAAACCCTCTAGGCTACTATTCATCATTAACACCACATTGGGTTGTATTGTTTAGGAATATCATGCCTAGCAACAAGCAACAAGATTACCAAGACACCGCCCACTACATACCCATGTATCATAGGAAAAATGGCTTAAGTCCGGACGATAGAAAAGCCTTTAAGTTGCTCGAAAGGAGACTCTTTCATGAAGGTAGAGTTGTTGATCCATCATTTCTTGCAAATACTGACATAAGGGAAGTTTTTGCAACTATTGGGTTTGATTGTTTATTGGATATAAACGAACAAATTTGCCCGGTCTTTGTACTTGAGTTTTACAAGACAATGGGGATAATTAGAAATGATGACGGGTCCATCTCAATTGAATTCACCATCAATGAGCGAGAGTTTAGTCTTTCTCTTATAGAGTTTGGAAGAATTATAGGAGTTCCATTTCAAGGCATTTGTATGTACTCGAATGAATGGTCTTTGGAACAACTACACACAATGGTTGATCATCATGATATTTACTACAATTTGATCCCGGAAGCAACCACGGTGAGGGACACCGTGTTCATGCCAAGAGCCTCACCATCAAGAGTCACAAGGAAGTCAAAAGTGATCCATAGGGATCCTTTTCAAATGGAGCTTTCGGAAATGTATGCATTGTATAGGAAGTGGGAGGATGTAATAAGAGAAAATGTGGTATGCCTAGTAGGGAACAAGGACCACCCCAACGCATGTCTAAGCTTCATGATCTATTGCCTAGTGACCAATACTCAATTCAACCTTACCTACTACATGGTAAAACGAATGGCAAGTGTTAGAAGCATGGACAAGATGGTGCTTCCGTACGCAATGCTTTTAACCCATCTCGCCAAATTCATCTTTGCTTTAGACCCTTCTCCACAATCCCTTGATCATAGCTTTTGCAATAAGGTTATGGTACCATTGACCGAAGGTAGAACAACAAGGTTTATGGTGGAAGGCAAGAGACCACACCCACCCACGGACTCCTCGGACGAAAGGGAAAGGCAAGGAGAAGGTGGAGATGAAGGGAGTAGTAGCAACCCACTCGCAAATATCGATCTTGACCCCTTGGATTACATCAATCAATTGCCAAACATCCCAAATGAATCACCCGAATGGCAACAAACCAAGGGAATCTTCAAATGCTTCGCCAATTTCTTAAAGAAGAAGAAGTGAAGATAGTTTGATAAAGAGTGAAGGACGGGTGAAGAAGTGAAGAAGGAGGAGAAAGGTAAGGTTTGAAGAATCAAACTTTGATGAACATATTCAAACAATGGTTTGTAAACATTTTAAATTATGCTTGTAGTTTGTAGGTATGGCCATATCTTGGCACTAAACATCCTATCTTAGGTGTTTGGAAAATGAGATTTTACGACCTCTTGGAGTGGTCGTCGTCACTCATTTTTGGAATTTTAATTCTTCCTACTTTGATACATCATATTAGTTGTGCTCTTGCATTTAGTTCCCATAGAAACAACTAGGAGAAGCATTTACTAAGAAGTGCAAAATTGCACATTTCTTGAAAGCCTTCGATCCGCAGAGGCGGATCCCAACATTGTACTAGACGGATCCTCCGGAAGGGAACCGTGGGATCCGTGGTATCGATATGCAATATAGATTTAGGTACATCAAAACATTCTATTAGATCATCTCCAACTAGTCAAACATAAGATACTAGAGCCAACTAAGTTTTTCTCAAATAGTTGAAGATCTCACTCTCATCCATGACCTATCTAGGATACATCCTTGAAAATATTTGATTTTTAGTCAAAACTCACCATAATTCCGCTCTAACACTCACACATTATCTATCACTCTTGATAGCACTTAGTTAGGTATATCTTTCAATTTTAGCAAATTAATCTCAATCACCTTTTAATCAAAATTAAGGCCAAAATTGTTTTTCAATTCTTTTTATTTTTAAGGATTTTAGTAAATTCCTATTAGGACATCATCGAGTTCTAGGACTTGTTATCACCACTTCTCCACATCAAACTAAATGGAATCATTGTCAAACATATATTTAGACTACCCAAAGTCAAATTTTCTTGGCCAAAATCATCATTAAACACCATTACTTGTTATGGTTAAGGGTTTGAGATATCCAACGACTAAAGACTTCAAAATTAAGTTAAACTCTCGAAATCCATTAATAACTAACCTTACAAAAGCATAATGATTTCACCTAGACCCATCGATATCCGGATCCACGGTCTTTAACCAGCGGATCCTATCGAGAGGATCCGCGGGATCCGTGAGATGCAGAAGAACATGAATCGACTCCTATATTCAAACTCATGTCACCTTTTGGTTCTCTAACCACTCTTAGCATACATTAATTATCTTCCTAGAGTGATCAAAATCTCAAGAGCATGCTTAGTCTTCTAAGTGGTCAAGAATTTAATTCCCAAATTCAAATTACTCTTTATAAACCAAACAATCTTAGGCTTATGGCACCATCCTCAATTACCTTTCAAAATCGAAATTAGAAGCCCACATTAGCACCTTCATCACCATGACTAAGGCTCTTAGCAACAACTCCTCAAACATAGGATCATCCAAAAGAAAGGGTCAAATGATCCATGAAATTTCATCCATCAAACATCTCCCATTAGAGATAATGACTCTAGAATCCCACCTCATCAAACCCATCCAACAAAAGCTAAGAGAACCGCAAGGATTAGCATCAAACCTTTCCAACTAGAAAAGGATCATCTAGTTCCAAACCAAACATGGCTAGTTCTAGCAAGCCATCAAAACCTTCATTCATTGAGAATGGACTACACTCCTTGAATGAGCCTCTTCCCCATTCAAACATATATTCATTGTTCCATTCATCACCAAGAACCTCCCATTCACCAACCTTTTCATTAAATCGGGAACCACCTACAACACCTACTAGCCCATCATGGGAGACAAGGAACAACCTTGATCATATGGAAGAAGTTCCATTACCACCCTCATTTTTAGAACCTCTCCTACTTCTCAAAATGAAGACCCTCAAACACACATTGAGCCCCTCAAAACATCCTTTTTCCTTGGGGCCAAACCAAGACAATATTTGCCCAAATTGTCTAAAAACTCAAGGACTTGTTCAAGAAGTACGAAATGAGATACATTTCATGTTCAAACATCTTCTTGCAAAGTTGGATCAATTCAACATGTCCACCCATCCCTAGACTTAAGCTCATTGTCACATTCTAAATCCGTAATGAGATTAGCATTAGTAGTACTTATATGGCTATAGTTCATTCTCTTAGTTTTAGAGATTTGGTTGTGTATCTCTTGTTTTATTGAATGAATACTTATATGCTATGATTATTATGTGTGTTGTGCTTGTTATATTGTACATATATCTCATTTCCTCAAATAGCATTCCTTGACATTTCTTCTTTCTTGAAGAAAGCGTAACAGATAGCGGATCCCTTCCAGATAACTAGACGGATCCTCCTTGAAGGGAACCGTGGGATCCGTGGTATGAAGCACAAATTTTTACTAACTTGAGTCTCTTTTGCAGGAAATTATGCACTATACTCTTGTCTTTCTAACCTTTGTTTTGTAGTTATTCAAAATACACATGAAGATATTGACACCATAAAGCTAGGGGGAGCTTTGTGTCAAACAACATTGCATAATCATTTGCAACTTAATCCAATTTTGGATTACACTTCATGACACCCCATTGCAACATTGCAATATTCAAGGGGGAGCACGCTTTCGTCACTTAGACGAACAATTTGCAAACTCAATTGCAAACACAATTAGCTTATTTTACGTTATGTCCTTGACGCCCTTTCAAAGGGATGGACTCGTCAAGGGGGAGTTAAGACAAGTACCATTCACGTCACTTGCTCTCTTTACATTTTACATTTTTTTATTTGTGTTAGTTTCTTTTAACACTTTTGTTTCGACAAAAGGGAGAAGAAAGTAAAACTACAAATTCAAACTTTTACAATTTTAGATTTTTCCTTAAAATAATTTTATGTTTTGTCATCAACAAAAGGGAGATTGTTAATACAAATAAGCCGTGAAAACGTTTATTTATATTTTACGATCTTCTAATGTTTTGTCGATAACAAATATAAAATCATTTTAACGAAACAAATAGAGTACGTAAATAGTTTGAGTTAATAGTTTTCTAACACACTTACGCTTTCACATAAAACACTAAAACAAGTATAAGTGATTTTATGATTTAGATACATATGTACAACAACTAGTGTTTACATATTGGGTTAAACATATACTTAAACTAAGTATACTAAATTGGGTAAATACAAGTATATACTAAATGGGTAAATACTAGCAAATGGTTTTGACCCATAACCCATGGTTTTATATATACCACTTAACCAAGTTCATTGTATCCTTAAGATACATTGTATCTAGAAAGAAAACCATGGATCAACCCATAACCCATGACCCATGACCCATAACCAAAAATACCCATGGGCAAAGAGGAGCGGACCACGGATCCCTAGCTTTGTGCTAGCGGATCCCTTGTGGTAGGGATCCGTGGGATCCGGGAAGCAGAAGAGAATTTCCTCTATAAATAGAGAGCCATTTCTTCCTCTCTAGTGTGCTTTTCACACATACTTCCCAAAGTATTCTAACCTCTAACCTCGGATCTAAGTGATCTATGTAGTTTGTCTTTTGTTTTGTGTGATCTACTAGGTTCCTCTTAAAGGAGAGATCACCACCTCTTGAAGACGTGCAAGCTCAAAGTCCATGAGTTGCCATGCTTCGTCATCATCAAGACTACTAAGGTTCTCTTGTTGATAGTTCTTCCTTTCTCCATAGATGTTGGGTTGAAGGCATTAGTGAAGAATGCCGAAAGTGTCAAGATGAAAGCATTAGTGAAAGGTGCTCATCATCCGTGTCAAAGCATTAGTGAAGGATGCTAAAGGTGTCAAGACGAAGGCATTAGTGAAGGGTGCCAAGCGTTGTGTCAAAGGCATTAGTGAAGGATGCCAAAGAATCAAATCAAGTAGCATTTGGGAAGAATGCCTAGGTCGTATAATCGATGAGGTGCATCGTTATACATATATGTATTTGTTTATATACAAGGATGGTGATATCCTTGATGGTGTTGTAACAAGGAGTAGATCTCCTTGAGATTAGGTGTTGTGTCGTGAAGGTGTAGTTCACCTAAGGTGTGAAAGAACTAGGTGCTTAGCCTAGTACCTAATAAAGGGTAGGCGACGTTGTGAAGGATTAGTTCTCCTAAGGTGTGAAAGAACTCGGTGGTTAGCCTAGCACCGTATAAAGGGTAGGCGACGTTGTGTTAGGTGTGGTTCGCCTTGGTGTGAAAGAACTCGGTATTTAGCTTTGTACCGGAAAAGGTTAAGCGACGTTGTGAAGGCTTCTCCGCCATAAGGAGTTGGTGTAGTGTTTACGAACTCTGGAGTAGGTGACTCGTGGGAGTGGAGTAGGGCAAGGAAGGTGTCCTTTAGTTTTCCACAAAATGGTTGCGAACCACTATAAATACTTGTGTCGTGGTGATGTGCTTCTTACTCTTTATCTTTCATTACACGATAGTTATATATCTATCTATCAACGTCCAACATAAACAACCAAATAGATTGACATAAGTCGATCTAAAGTATTTAAAAGGAAGTTTTAAATTGGTAAAACAATTTGTATTTGTTGACTTTGTAAGTCAAATTGTGCTATTCAACCCCCTTCTAGTTTTCCACAATATTTTAAAAGATTATAACAATTCAGTGTGGTTAATAATTTTTTGGTATATGTTGACTTTCAAGATGTAGAATGGAAGGCCATTTGGGTTTATTCCTAAGGTGCCTCTTTATCACGCATATACACTTATATCACACGAATGTGATCTTACTGCAGGCTGGTAATGATTTACAAGTACAAGTTCTAGAATAAAAAAATCACCGGCACACTAATAGCAAAAAGAATTTAAGCATAAAAGATGTATGCTATATGTGAAACAGACTCAAATCCTCACAATTTAGTGGAAGGGCTATAAAATGTGCTAGCAAATGTTATCGATCTCAGAATGGATTACAATATTAATTGGGACACATCTCAAATTTTTCAAAATTACCGATTTCACCAATGGGTTGATCCAGTTATTATAATATATTATCCTATAAGCGTGAAAACAACTAGATCACAAGGGCAAACAAGTATAAATTTTTCAAAATTGCCCCAAAAATTTGGAATTTAAAAACTAGTTTCGTTTTTCACAATAATATTTCCCCCCCACACTTAAGTTAAGCACACAATAGAAAAATAACTTAATGACTAAAAAAAATTGCTATTATATTATTACTACGAGAAATTTTTGAAAAATAATCTAGTTCGATTTTTTTTTTTAATTTTTATTATTTTTATTTTTTTAACCAAACATGACTTATTCTTTTCCATGAGTTCTCGGTAGCTCCATTGAACGCGCACAAAGCGAAGAAGCGGTCGGTGAAGCATATTAAAAGCCCAACTTCTTTAGGGAATCGGGAGACCGCCTTATACCTCTCTTATAGTTTGTTCACAATGGGTGAGTCTTACTTTCGAGGGACTAAAAAAAGGGAATTTATAAAATTATTTTACCAACAAACCAACAAAGGAAAAAAAATAACAAAGAAACAAAATAAAGCAATTGTGAAAACTTCAAAGCATGTAAGATAGGGAAAAATAAAACTATAAGTCTAAGAGAAACGAAACTTCCCAGGCTAAACATCACGATCGAACTCCATATGATAATATGCTAAGCAAACGCTAGCATAAGCGTGTGAGAGCAATTGATTTCGCATCTAACATGTCCAATCCCAAGTATAATGTCACCAACAATCCAATCTCCACGAGCTTATTAAATCTGAAAAATAAACTAAACTACAAAAAATGCGTAAAATTCTAAAACTCACTTTCGTAGGCATCACGGTTGCATTTAGCGTATGCAACAAGCCTTTAAACCCCTCGGTGGCCCGAGTGGACGAGTTATAGTCTCGTGAGGGTTTCCAGTGAACATACCCACAAAGTTCAAAACATTTTATTTAAAAAAAAACACATGTACTTATTTATTCACAATGTACTAAATTTAACAAAACTTAAAAATGGCACAATGTTGAATAATAATAAAAATACTAATGCTCAAATATCTTAGGAATGATCCCACAAGACACTTAAAATTATTTGATCTAAACACGAACACACAAAAACAAAATAAGAAAAATAAATTTTTTTCAACGATTGGTCCAGCCGATCGGTCAGGGATTCTAACCGATCGGTTGGAATGAACCAAATGCGACCCACCTTCCAGCCGAACCGGTTACGTGGAGTCACCGACGGTTGGAGGATATTTTTTAATTTTTAATTTTTTTTATAAATTTATAAAAACAAGTTTTATTTCAAAACTTTTATTGATAAAATAAAAGAAAAACATAGAACATAACAGACATGAAAATAAACACAAGTAAACAAAACACACAAACACACATTAACTATCATGAACATGAAACAACACTAAAAATAATATACGTATAAAAAACACGATCACAATCACATTGACACAAGCAAACATAATTAGTCACGTAACACAAATCAAACAAGATAATCTAAAACAAGATAGTCTTATTCAAAATTGATACGAAACCATTCTAAACAAGATTAACACAAATAAATAACACATAGACATGCAAGAGACCACATAACATATAAAACACATAAATCACGAAACAAGAAACACACAAAATAAAAATAAAAAATTGGGACAGAAGCCTCCAACCGAATCGGTTACGGGTGGTGACCTATCGGTTGTAAGCGCTTTCTTTTTTTTATTTTTTTTTTATTTTTTTACGACTCTTAAATGACTTTGAAAAATATTTACCGAGAGCTCCAACCGATCGGTTGGGATTCCAACCGATTCAGTTGGAGTGATTTGGGTGGTTTTGGAGGTTTTTTAGCAAGCGATTTCGAGCACACTTAGAAAGCAATCATTGAAACGAGCATTTTTAGAACACATGAAACGAAATCCCAACATCAAAAACTTGATTTGATGCCAAGATCATTTGAGCAATTATGAGAAAATAAGAGATTTTTTAAACAAAACGCAAGAAAAGCAATTTAAGCAAATCATGAGCAAACAAGAGCAAAGAAACAATCATTCATGAGCAAAAGCAATATAGCATTCGAACAAACTAGCAAACAAGCAATCGATCAATATAATGAGTAACCAAACAAACAAGCAAAAAAATAAACACCTAAGAAAAAACCAAATCCTCGGCAGCGGCGCCAAAAACTTGTTGGTGACGATGCCGGAATTATCATGCAAGCAAACAAACAATCTATCAAACAAGAAAACAATCAAACGAACAAACAAGTGCAAAACAAATTCCCGGCAACGGGGCCAAAAACTTGATGGGTTCGCACGAGGTTTTAAATTTGTAAACAAGAATTACCGGTTAACTAGGAACACATTCGGGCAAGTATACCCTAGTCAAGTTGTAGTATAGGTTTTGGTAAATCAAGGTCGTCCCAAGAGACTTGGTTGCACTACAAGTGTAGTTTGTTTGTTTAAACAAGTAACAAGGTCGTGGTTATGATTGTCACGGATAAAACCACTAAGAAAAGCAATATGAGAACAAGCACACAAAGAACATACATGTTTAGACAAATGATCACAAGCATATTAGGATGTTTAGCTTGGAAAACATATTATCAAAGATAGAACCTATAATAATAGTTTAGTGTTTTATAAATCAAATATGCATAAGCCTCAATCAAGTGGTCATGTCATGAGCCTTATTCCTAAACCAGCAACAACAAAGAATCCTTTCGGCCTTAGACTTTGATGTTATTAATTCGATAAGTTCCATTTACTTGAAAGATAATGAGAACACATATTCAAAAGATTCCTTTCGGCCTTAATCCAAATTAAACCTTTACTTGTTATGTTTATTAATTCTCTTGCACAATCATCACAAAGTACAAGAGCAAAATCATTCGTCGACTAATGAATTGAAACTAACCATTATTAAGAATCCTTTCGACCTTAAACTCAACAATGATCAACCAAAACAATAAACAAGAACAAGTTCCAATTTAACCAAATATGATGTTATCAACATATTCCAAACAAACACTACAATTATCCAAACATCCTTTTATCCCAAGTTCTCATATGAAATAAACAAGTATCAAGGTAACATTCACAAGACAAGAACACATCACAAGAATCACATAATCAACACAACCAAAGAACCAAACATAAATAATAGAATTCAACATCATAAAAGTAACAAGGATGTACCTAAAGTAAGATTACCTTAAGCAAGGGTGAAGGATTATAGCACTCCTTCAAGCCTCCAATCAACTACAATAGTTCTACCAAGCCGGAAAATCATATCCAAACGCCTTCATCAGCCCTTAAGCACACTACACGAATTTGGCAAAGGTTTGTGGTCTTTTGGGGAAGGTAAGTTGGTGGAAATTCGTCCTTAAGGGTGGAGGCTCGAATTTCACACCTTTGGGGAAGGTAAGTTGAGAGGGGATGTGTTCTCTCAAGTTGGGGTTGGAATAATAGGTGGAAATTCGTCCTGAAGGGTGGAGGATCGAATTTCACACCTAGAGATGGAGTGGTGGTGAGAGGGATGGTGTGAGAGAAGTTCTCTCAAGTTGGGATGATTAGAAATGCATGCAAAGGCCTCTATATATACTACTTCAAAGGCTAGGGGTTATAAATGCTAGACTTAGCCTCCAAGGAGCTTAAAAGGACCTAGAATACATGTAGGAAGGACCTAGAATCGAGTAGAACATGCTAGGACTCTTATTGATGAAGAAATGGCACAACCAGGCCTCCCAGCCGATCGGTTTGGTCACCAGCCGATCGGCTGGTCTTCTCGACTGCCCTCCAGTCGAATCGTTTGCGGGGCCCGACCGATCGGCTGGAGCTAGTTGACAGAAAATGATTAACACCAAAGTTGTAGATCTTTATCTTAGCTTTCCGTGGCCACATAAATAACCTAAATCCGAGTTTGTATGCTCAAG
Organism: Chrysanthemum lavandulifolium; assembly: GCA_022545495.1. Lineage (NCBI taxonomy): Eukaryota > Viridiplantae > Streptophyta > Magnoliopsida > Asterales > Asteraceae > Chrysanthemum > Chrysanthemum lavandulifolium. The sequence goes on from CM040241.1 coordinate 51,177,901, forward strand.
ATATGGTCAAAATGGTGAAGGTGTGTCTAGAACAACGAGGCTTCCAATATTTCTTCGTTTAAGCTTTTTTCTTCATTTCTTTCTCGATTTCCTTCTTCTACTTTTTTCTTGAGTCGTTAGACCACTATCTTGATGACTTTATCTTCTCGAATATACTCCACAAGTCTCTCTTTTGTCGGGAATTCTTCGTACATGGAGAAATCTTCGTATTTTATTTCTTTTTCCGTTTTTTCCTCCACTTTCCTGTACTTGGCTACAAATGAACTAGCATACGCACTTTTATGCAATTAAGTAACAAAAGCATATGATTATAGCCAAATAACATACATAAAAGCACGGATAACGCTACTAAAAACATGCACAATTTGAGCATTATCAGTGATCAAAAGCTTTGGTTTTGTTTTTCAAAAATCTAGTCCATGTATACGTTGAGTAGTCATCAACTATTACCAAAATATAGAATTTTCCTCTGTAACTTTGAATAGCCGATGGACCAAAAAAATCCATGTGTAAAAGTTCTAGAAACTTAGTAGTTGAAACCATATTTTTAGCTTTATGACTAGCATGGACTTATTTTCCTATGTTACAAGTATCACAAAAATTTCGCTCATATTTTAATTTTGATAAGTTTCTAACAAGCTCTTTAGATAACGATTGAATAAGTCGCATATTGGCGTGACCCAATCTTCGATGTCATAGGTTCGAATTATCATCTATCGAAGTTAGACAAAGATTATCTTTAGATGAGTTACCGATTTTCATTATAAAAAGACCATTTCTCCTAACCCATTTTCCTATGGTATTCCCGTCATTATGTATTTTACTTCCGGTTTCACAAAATTAAACTTCACACTTTTTATCTACTATTTGAGTAATACTTAGTAAGTTGAATCCTAGATTTTTTACGTGACAAACATTGTTAATGGTTAGAGAGTTATGTAAGATCATACCTTTGCCAATGATCTTGCTTTTGCCATTACCGAACGTTATGATACCTCCATCACAAGCCTTGTAGGATGAGAATAGACTTTTGTTACCTATCATGTGTCTTGTGCAACCGCCTTCTTTAATCCATTCATTTGGTTCTATATCAACCTTTAGAAAAACCTATAAACACAAGACAACTCAAGTGTTTGGTCCCCAATATCTCATGGGTGCATTTGCGTTATACAAACCATTTATTTGGTTTACAAAGGGAAATTGGTTCCAAGGTCCAAAATTAGGTTCATGGAATTCATAACCATTGTGAAAGCCGTTGTTCTACCCTATTTGGTCAAAATTACTTTTTGGGTAAGGAGTGTTTGTTCGTCTAAATGATGTGGTGGAAGTTGGTCATGAATTAGGCCTATGTCTTAAAATTCCTTTACCATGATGTGGTACATTGACATTTCTGACAGTACCATTAGGCAACTTTTTAGTTACAACTAAAAACTCACTTCTAGATGATTTGGTCAAGTCAATTTTAACTTTTGATGTACCAGATGCCGTCGGACCCGCGCCATCTGAGACACTTATGATAACAGGTTTTACAAATTTGGTTGGTTTTTCTTCGCTAGTCGAAGCTATACATTCTGTAAAACCTAGACCATTCTTGTTGTTCTTTATTTTCTGATTTTCAAGTATCTCATCCAAGCATTTAGTAAGTCTATCTAGTTTAGATTCAAGATGATCAATCATCATTTGAAGGTCTACACAAAGTTTGCATTCTAAATTACTTTATTTGCCTTTTTCAAGTTTCTTTATCTTTTCTTTTAATTCAAAAACTTCATTTTCTAAAAGTCCACTTTTACTTTTTAGATTTTTTTTTGTTAATGACTTTAAGACTAATTTTGCAAATTTGTTATATTCTAAGTTTAGTGAATCATCATCTAGAGAAGAACTACTATAGTAAGGAGAGTCAGAACGTACCTCGTTAGAGTCTTTGGCCATGAGACAAATTTCATCTTTCTCCACTTCACTTGGACACCATGAGCCACTAACAAACGCCTTTTTCTCATTAGTTGATTGTTTGGGACAATAACTAATGAAGTGATTTAGATCACCGCATTTAAAATACTTTCGGTCATCCTTTCTTCCCTTGTCTTCCTTGAACTTTCGAGCGTTTCTTATCATCATAAGGTTGTTTTACGAACCTTCCTCTTCTTCTAAAGAATTTCTTGAAATATCTTAAGGCCATGGCATATTCTTCATCATCATTATCCGAGGATGAAGTGTCATCATCACTTGACTGCTTTTTAGCCTTTAGGGTTAGTGACTTGTATTTCTATTTCTTTTCTTTTGAAGCATTGGAGTCTTTTTCCAACACAACTTCATAGACCTTGAGGTTTCCAATGAGCTTGTCAAGAGAAAGGATTTTCAAATCCTTTAATTCATCTATCACTATTACCTTTGGTCTCCATTTTTCCTGAAGTGCTCTCAAGAGTCTCCTAACATGATTATGCTTGGAAAAAGTTTCATCAAGTGCTTGTAATGGAGTAATAGTAGTATTAAATCTATGCAATACATTATCACTACTTTCATCATCCGATATTGAGTATTGCTCATATTGTTAAACAAATAAATCAATTTTGTTGTTTTGAACTTGTTTGTTTCCTTGATGAGTAATCACTAAGTAATTCCAAATATCTTTAGCAGTTTTATAGATAAAAATTCTTTCATATTATTTTTTAGGTAAAGCATTGTATAAAACCATTTTTGCCTCATTATTTTTAGAAAACATTTTCTTTTTTTCATCCTTTAGACTCAAAGACACAACGTGATTTTTGTCGGTAAAGATGCTCTCAAATACCGGCACATAATCCCCATCAACAATAATATTGCAAAGATCAATATCTTTAGATTTCACATATATTTCAAATCTATTTTTCCCATATATAAAACCATTAGCTTAAAAGAGTGGTGGTATTTGCATCGATTTCCCTTCTTTATAGTTTTCGAAATCCATTTGATCGAAAAAGTTTTAAAATACAATTTACTTAAAAACTATTTAGAAAACCTCCTCTTGATGCCTATTGTGGAAAAGTAGAAGGGGTGGGGGTTGAATAGTTTTTACTGATTTAAATTTAGTTTATAAAACTTTAGATTGATAGTTTGTGAAACCTTTAGATGTTGAGATATAGATAATGCAAGTTAGTATATATATAAATAAATTAGAGAATAGTAACGAGATAAAAGGATAGAAGTGTGATGCAATGATTTATAGTGGTTTGGCTCTAAGGACACCTTCCTTGCCATATTTCACTCCCCGAGTACCCAATTTGAGAGTTCTTATGCACTATGTCAACAAGCTCCTTCAACTGGTGGAGAAACATCAAAAGGTCGCTTACACTTTTTCCGGTACAAAGCTAAATACCGGGTTCTTAACACAAACGGAAGAACTAAACCGATCACAACTAACTTTATGAATACAAAAAGATGTATCAGCAACAAGAAAAAACTTAGTGGTCTTGAGGTGATGAAGAAGTCAAGCAAACTCTTCTCTTGAAGAATGGATGAGTGATATGCAAGAAGTGTGATCTCGTCTTGAAATAAGAACCTTAAGAGACACAAGAGATAGAAAGCTGCAAGAATGATCCTTGGATCATTGGTTAGAGAGATGAAATAATGAGAGAAGAAGTATATAAGAATGGGTGAGGAATAAGAGAGAAATGACTCACTATGTATAGACCTTACTATTTACTATTCACCTGAATCTGGTGGATCCCTTGGAAAAGGGATCCGGCTAGTTTAAACCTAGAGATGCGGCTATCTGGTAATACCAGTACAAAGTTTGGGTTACAATTCCGGATTTTGGGTTATGGGTTATGGTTCATGGGTCATGTGATGTCTTGCATGATGCAATAGAAATCTTGGGTCATGGGTTATGGACTTTGGTCATGGGTCATGGACTTTTGGTCATGGGTTATGGATATTACCCATTGTGAAGTCATACATGATGTAATGAGATGGGTCATGAGTTATGGGTTATGGATTATACCTAACACATTTACATACATTTTATATTTACACAACAATACATAACTAAACAAATGTAAGTAAATAACATGTAATCCTTATATTTATACTTGATATACTTTTATGTTGTCTTAGACAAAATTTAGAGAGATTGATAAATATTAATAAAAGTTTTTACGGTTTATTTATATTAACAGACCCTATGTAGGGATCGAACACTTTACCACCAAATATCCAAGATGAATTTCTCTACGATCTCGCATACACATACTATTAGTGATTCAATTAGAATGCTAGTTCTTGGATCACGAAAAAAAGCTTATTAGTTTAGTTTTGTTCAAGATCAAACGCATAACCTCGCAGGTTTTGTAATTCATGGATCTCGACAAAAGAAGGGAAAAGAGAAGAAGAAAAGCTTGCTTTGGTTTTCCAAGAGATGCAAATAATGAACAAAGGGGTCTGTTAATACATCATAACTTGGAGCCCAAGATTTATTTTCTTTCCTTTTCATGCTTCGTTCGGCCGACTATGGGAACAAGGGGAGAGATTCTAGATCCTTCTCCTTGTTATTTAAAATCTAGTCCTTTAATTTAATATTTAACGATCATTAGCTAACTCTCGTTAAGTAACATTTAATTAACGACCGCTAGTTACTTATTTCGTGATTTAATAATTAATATATAACTATTATATATAAATTATATAATTGAATCTCATATATAACACGTGCGATCCTGTAGGCTCGAGTTCGATCTAGACTTACGTCTATAAAATATGTTCACAATTCAACAACTCCCCCTTTGACATATTTTAATAAACGTAATGGCAGTGGTTAGCATCTAGCAACACGTCAATGTCCTCAGAACAACTAGAGTGTGGTTTTTTGGGTTAAAAGGTTACCCCTAGAAAAATATTATTACTCTAAAAAAATATTAAGTACAACGGATGTGGGTGAATCCCACACCTCAGCCCCAAAAAGGAAGACGAAAATCGCCTACAGTGCTTAAGACCTAACCAAGCATAAGAAAAGAAATTCCATAAATATGCAAAACAAAATAAAAACAACCTATCTATTCTGAACACAGAGACTAATGTCATAAGCATTAGCAAACATCAATTGAGCATCGATCATATCACCATCATCAAACTCATCATCATCATAAGGGTTTTGGTCAAGGGTATCTTCCTTCCATTGCTCTAATAAGCTCCTCATGCCCACTCTACTACCACCTTTAGAACCATCAAAAGCCATAAAATTAGAAGTTTCATTGAAGTCATCAAGGACTTCATCATCATCACTATCCGAGATAACTAGATCACCAACCTTAGAAAATGGATTGCTGTTGGGAATTCTACTAAGTAAGAATTTTGCTGAAGAAGTGATTCTGCGGAAGTAGAAAAACCGTAGAAAAACCGCGTAGTTTGTTTCTACGAATATAGATATCCCGCGTATTTTATAGTTAGTTAGGATATGCATGAGCTTTATTAGGAAGTGATAATGTATATCTTCTTTAGTTTTATGTTTATACGTTTCTTGGGAAACGGTTTAGGGTTCCTTGTCTATAAAAGGAACACATTAGTATGAATGATGTACGAGTTTGAAAACAAGTTTTAGTATTATTCAAAGATCCATAGAGGATCAAAGTATTCTTAGTTATCTGTGTTTATACTTGTGTTTGATTTCTTCTTTAGAATACAAGTAATAGAGACTTTCTATTAGTGTGTTTGTGATTACATAAACATTACTAACGATTCACGAGCGCTCAAAGATCTATCAAGGTCTTAGGTTCTACAATTTCCTACCTTATTTCCTTCTTTAACCATGTTAGGAGTGCTCTTCGAACTTCAAGAAGGAGACACATTGTAAGAACTTGGGATGCTTGCATAGTTTTGCACATTAGCCTTTTGAATAGGAAGCGGCTTCCCATCATCACCCAGAAATACAAGCTTCCTCTCAATTAATTGACTTTCAAGCTCATTAATCTTTTCAACAATAAGTGTAGTACCTAGACTGACAAATAAATCAATAGTAGCACTTGCTTGTTTATCCATGTTTTCAAATCCAATGTCAAATTTTGAATCTATACTAACAATAGGATCCTCATCAAAATTACCAATAGCATCAAAAGCATTAGACGTTTTAACCACTCAACATCCTTATTGGGTTGTTTAGATGTAGACGCCTCCTTAGTAGAGTCTTTAGGAGAAGAATCCTTTGTATTCTTAAGAGCAACTGGACACTACTCCATTTCTTGGTCTTAGAAATCCAAAAACCCGCTTATAAGTGGTACCATTTCGCTTGACAGTGGTAAACCCATCATTCAACACTTCCTTAGTAGCTCCCAAAACCGGACCTTTCCCTTTATTACCCGTCCCATTAACCACACATTAGGACAATCATCATTCAAATGAGCATTAAGCAAGCATGTACCACACCAAGGTGGTTCCCATTCATATTCAATGTGAATAGTTTCCTTAGTATACCCTTCGCCTACGAGTTTAGGAATAACCAAAACTAAAATATCTCGGAAATCCTTAGAAGCATTGATTTCAATCAAAGCTTTCACATAACTACTGCGTCCCCTTAGAAGCATGATATGATTTCAATCAAAGAATTTCACATAACTCTGAATTTCACCCCGAACATGACAAATCTTCTTTAAGAAGACTTATGGATGGAGAACACATGATATTAGTATAAGAATCAAGCATCATAGGAATACCAATTTTAGAAGTAATTGAATATCATATTTACCCCAACTATTATGCACGAACCATTCAACCACAGGAAAAGTATAATGATTCATCATTATACTATTCTTTTGTTTCAAATACTATGTTAAATACGGATATGAATCTAAGTTATTCCATAATTTAACTATTCTGTTTCTCGTTATATCCGATTGATCAAGATTAACAAAATCATGGGGACGTAATCTAAATCGTTTTTGGGTATGACCATACAAACATTTGATCAAACCTACGAGCGGCCCAGTAGTATTATACTTCAAAAAATTGAAGGAACAAGATTCTATCTTGGCTAAAAGTGTAATCCGTGAATTTCACAGCACTTCTGAAAATAGGCCTTATAACTACTCAGTTACTGATAGCGGTAGACTGTCATCAAGAAATGGGATCCACCCACGCCATTCCTGCTTGCGTCTCAAGTCTAAAGATAAATAAAGTAATCATATAGATGATTTACTCAACGAAAAATATCCATAAAGTAAAATCATGTCAGTTGGGATAAGTCTGATATGCAATATTTTGGATATCATGTGAGTATGGTAGGACTTTCCATCATTATACAAAGTATTAAACAAATCTCTCAGATTTGTCTTAATTTATTTATATTCCCATATAATTAATCGACAATGGATAATTTAACACAAGCTATTCTAGGATTTAAACATGCAAATACATGATACAACTTATTATAAAATGAAAATAAACATACCAAGTACTTTAATTATTATAAAATAATAATTATTTAAACATCCCTTATCCAAACACTAAGCACAGATTTACATGAGATTATCAAGTAAACGAAGTCCCATTATCTCAGCATATTGAGTAAGCTTTTCCTTAGGTAAAGCCTTCGTAAAAGGATCACATGGATTGTCATCTGTGTGAACTTTTAGTAGATTGATTTCACCAATTTTGATTTGTTCTTGAACATAGTGACTTCGTCTAGGATAGTTTGGCGCCTTTCATAACTCATGGTTCATTAGCAATGATGATTGCTCCAAAATTTTCATAATATATCTCCACAGGTTTTTCAATTGAGGGCATAACACCTAACCCTAAAACGTATTTCCTAATCTAAACAGCTTCCATCGCAACTTCTGAAGTAATTATGTACTCAGCTTCTGTTGCAGACATGACATTAGTGGTCTTCTTGGTACTCTTCCAATCCACTGCGCCTCCGTTGACAAGTGTAACATATTGGTTTTCATAAACACATCATAACATAATAAATAGGGGCGTATGGTATGAGTTTTAGAGAGAGAAAGTGGAAGAGATTTGGGAACTTAGTGAGACAAAGAAAAATGATATTATCAAGCTCCAACCCTTTGCCTTGCTAGGCAAAGGGTATTTATAGTTACAAACATGACACGCCTCCTACGGGCTGTGGATCAGGCATACAGTGGGTAAAGACCCGTCCGTCCTCCACGGTGTTACTTAACAAACTACGTACTAACACTAAATAACTACGACTACGAGCATTCTAATGAATACATATTCTTGAGGTGACCGACTCTTTAATAACGGGATTTTCTAAATCCTAACAATCTCCCCCTAAGGGAGGTCACCTCAATTACATCAATTACAAACAGATATTACATTTTGGTGTTCTTGGATTCTTGATTAAGTTCATTGCTCTGTAGTCCGTAGTCTTTGATTCTTCATTTTCAGCATGCTTTGTTCATTTAAGTGGAGGTCTTTAACTGATTCACGTGATGATGAGTTTTTAGTCAGCATTGAGATCATCAGCCACCATAAATCTATGGCTCATCCTTTGAAGTGTTGCCATTATGTGAAATTGTGACTTTTGGACCGACATGCTCACATTCTAGATCATGATATCTTCTTATTAGAGTTGTGGAAGCTTTTGTTGATTCATGATATTTGCAGCAGCGTAGCAGAAGCATGGAGTGAAAATATATCAGATTCACTTTGATGAAGTTATGCACTTATCATGATTTCTTTTAGATGAACGTGATGTGTGAGCATGCGGCTATGGATTAACGCCTCAATTCTGATCAGCTGCAACCGTCGGGTGTTCCTGCAGACAACAGTTAGCAATAAAAGCGCACGAAAGTGTCTTTGTTCAATTTCGTTGAATTGAGGTACACGGCCCACGGTTCCCCGTTTATCAGTACAAGTACTACCTGTGATCAGGTAGAATTCCAAAAAATCTCCTTGACAGGGTTTCGCAGCTGCTCTAGCTGTTCTCAAACCGGAACGTCTCAAAGAAGACAACACGGAGTGAGTGAACCAGCAAATTGAGATTTTACTAATTAATTAAAAATGATTTGAAAACAATCGTGTATTGCTTATCAGAAAGAGTTTTTGCAATACAACGAAGGTTTTATAAGAGAAATCAATTTTCAATCATAAATACCTTTTGATTTTGAAAATGTAATACACAGTGGATGTGCTATAGAAAATGTTTTTGAGCACAACGACTAGTTTTTCAAAGGTATCCGTCAATCCATTTCCTGAACCAGGATTGATTCATAATTTGAATCACTCCATCGTTTCTGTTCAGTTGTCACATGGTTGATCTATTGGATAGATCTCACATGCCACCCACCAAGAGCTTGTTTAATATTGGCTCTAGAAGGCTTTCCATCTTCATAGTGAATATGATTGTATATCACTCAGATGTTCTGGCAATTTCCACAAGGATAATGCGTAGGACTCTTAAGATATATTCTCACTTTCCACATTTGTGTGAAACAGTGAGTCTTCATTGATTGTGTCCTAATGAGATTTATTGATGATCTCGTGGCTCTAGACTCAATAGTGCACATTTGGTTCATATGCCGGAGATTAGGGAGAGGGTCTCCTTCTTCAATATCAACAATCTCTAAGAGAAAGTCGATAGATTATGTAGGTTCCCGTGAGAATGAAACAAGCCCTTTTAAGAGGAACTTGAGCAGCTTGGGAAGTTGTAGTGCAATGCGTCACTGGGTCCATGACGTCTTGTCTTCAATACCGGTGTTACCTTGGTAACAACCAGTAGCATATGAATTGAACCCGGTTTATGCCCTAAGGTTGAAATAATGGAGGGCTATTTCTTTTCACCCTTTTCACATTCATTTCTTTTTCATTCTTCAACCCCTTCAGTGCTTAACGAGATTTCATTACTAGAGCCTTGTTGGGTTTATTCCAGTTCTAGCTCTATCTCAGTCCGCACTCTTCCTGTTTCTCACTTTTCTCCTTTTTTCATCATACCTAAGGACTTCTACACTATCTAGTGAATTGTCCCTTGGTAAATCCCTCCGGCTCTGGCGGGATCGTGGGAACGAATACCTAACCTTACCATCCTTATATCTCCATGAATAAAGTAAATTTGGTCGGTCTTTTGGTATTGTTCTTCTGCCATTGAAACCAATTGAAAACCATTTGAAAATCAATCAAGGTACTTGTGATATTTTTAGAAATGCTCCCCCTCAACATGTGCTTCAAGTATTAGAAATTTTTTTAGCACATGGAGGCAATAGGACTTTGAAATCTTAGATTAAGAATTAAAGATCCAATCTTTTATTAACATTTTCTAAAATGATCATCAACACTTCCCGATCAAATCAAGTGTTTTAAATACTTTTAATAAAACAATTTTGGGAAGAATGAGGTTATCTTATGATTGCTCCCCCTCAATATGTGCATCGAGATTCGAAAGTGTTTTGCACATATTAGAAAGAACCTGCACTTAGAGACAACTCAATCACGTTTCAATCCATTTTGGTTTGAGATAGATGCTCCCCCTTAGCATGTGCATGGAAAACTTGAAATCGTTTGGCACATGTAGGGAGGAGTGCTTGTTATTATATTTATAAAACCACTTATTGAATTATCAGTTTATTTCCAATTTAAATCACAAATTCTCCCCCGATCACAATTTTCAAATCTTTTGAGATTTGTGATCTCTATTGATTTAAATTATTTTTGAAAGATTTTGAGGAGAATTGTGACTTGCTTTTAAAACATTTAACTGATAAGGATCAAATTCTGAGACTTTAAACTCCAATGATTAAACATGCTTAAGTGTCTTATGAAAACACAACATTAGCCTTGGTTTTGATTGAAATCATTCTCCCCTAAATCAATGACATAAGTTGTTGATTGAGTGTTAGAGATTTTGACAAATGATAAGTCCAGATGATTTTCAAAAATATGGACCGAGTTATTTTCAAAGCAATTTTGTTTTCATTAGATGACAAATATTTTTCAGAAGAATATTTAGAAGGAAAAATATTTGTGAATGAAACATTTGTCTTTTTGGTGACAAACATTTGTTTTTAGAATCAGAGCATAAGGTTTCAAAATTTAGATTAAGCATGGCTCTGTTCTTTCTTTTAAAACGGGTTACTGCCTGAAATGACAATAAACCATCATTTTTCTCCATCTCGGTTTTTTTTTTTTTTTTTTTTTTTTTTTTTAAGTTTATGTACATTCGAACTTCATCTAAAGACCCGTGTCATTCTTTGAGTGACAAGTCAAGGTCCGTAGATGTTATCGAAGAACATAAATTTGATTAAAAGACAAATAATATTTTTGGGCTTTTTCAAAGATTTTCTGATTTTTATGGATTTTAAAATTTTATATTTTTCTATTTTCTTTTGTGGGTTTTATAATTTTGTATTTTGCTTTTTGATTAAATATGTACAAGAGATAGATGAAGAAAAGCCTTTACTCCCCGTCTTCCTCTTGAAGACGTTTGAGTGTTTCCGGTTGTAGACTCTTTAGTCCAAGTCGTGGCAGAATAAACTCAAAACGTTCTCTAGGAAGAGCTTTAGTGAAGATGTCTGCCAGCTGATATTCAGTTCTCACAAAATATAGTTCCACCACACCTTTCTCCACTTACTCCCTCATGAAGTGATGTCGAATGTCAATATGCTTTGCTCTTGAATGTTGAACGTTGTTGCAGGAGAGAGCAATTGCACTTTTATTATCACAATATAGAGGGATTTTGTTCAATTCAAAGCCATAGTCAGATAATTGGGATCTCATCCATAGGATTTGAGCACAACAAGATGACATGGCTATGTATTCCGCCTCTGTAAAGGATATAGACGTACTCATTTGTTTCTTAGAAGACCAGCTTACAAGCTTTTCTCCTAAGAATTGAGCACCACCTGACGTGCTTCGACGTGTATCTTGCACCCTGCATGGTCTGCATCTGCATATGCTGTTAGTGACATATTGGTGTCCTTCGAATACCAAAGTCCCATATTAATGGTTCCTTGGAGATACCGAAAGACCCGTTTAACCGCTTCAAGGTGCTTTTGGTAGGCTTAGCACGGTATCTAGCACACATGCATACATCGAGCAGAATATCGGGTCTCTTGGTGTGAGGTACATCGAGGATCCAATCATACTTGATATTTTGTTTGATCAACCATGATCCGTGAGTGGTCCTCATCCAGTTTTGTGCGCTCCACCATGGGAGTGTCAACAGGGTCACAAGTATCAAATCCAAATTTCTTTAAAATTTCATTTGCATATTTACATTGATTAATAAAAATGCCTCCGAGACTTTGTGAGATTTGTAATCCTAAGAAAAATGACATTTGTCCCATCATAGACATTTGAAATTTGGAGCCCATTTCCTTTGAAAAGCGGTCACATTCATTAGGGTCGGTCGAGGCAAAAATAATATCATCAACATAGATTTGAACATGAATTAAGTGTTTTCCTGACTTTCTGGTGAACAATGTGGGATCAATTGCTCCTTTCTTTGAATCCGTTGGTTAAGAGAAACTTTGTGATGTGTCATACCATGCCCTTGGAGCTTGTTTCAAGCCATAAAGAGCCTTCTTCAAGCGATAGACATGAGTAGGACGTTCTGGATCCACAAAACCTTCAGGCTGACTGACATAAACGATTTCTTTCAGATCTCCATTAAGAAAGGCAGTCTTCACATCCATCTGATAAACCACCATGTTCTTACTAGCAGCATTTACCAAGAAGATTCTGATTGCCTCGATACGTGCAACTAGAGCAAATGATTCCTCAAAGTCAATACCCTCCTCTTGACGATATCCTTTTGCAACTATTCTTGCCTTGTTCTTCAACACGTCACCATGCTCATCAAGTTTTACTTTGAAGATCCATTTGAGAGCAATGAACATAGCATAGTCAGGAGCAGGCACCAATTCCCAAACATCAAGTCAATCAAACTTGTGAATTTTTTCTTGCATTGCATTGAACCAACTGTCCTCAGACATTGCGGTTTTAACATCTTTCGGTTCGACCTTTGATAGGATGGAATTGAAGAAGCACCATAAGGCATCGCTAGCTAGTTGTTTACGAGTGGATACCGGACGAGAAGGATTCCCAATGATATTGTCCAATGGATGATCATGGGTCCATTTTACGAAATGCTCGTGTGGTTGTGGTTGAGGAACCGATGTAGCAGAGTTGGGGCCTCCTGATGAAGATGGTTCAGATGATGGATCTGGGGCAAAAATGTTTTCAAACGGTGTATCTTCTGGAGTGGCAAAGGGGTTATCTCCATCATAGTTGGCAGAAACATTTCCATGATGTATACTCGAAGATTGAGGATTTGAGGATGATGATGAGTGATCTTCAGTGGGCGCTTCTTGGGATAGTGACACAGAAATAGATGGATTATCTGTGTTGACTGGATTAGGAGCCGCCTCTGTTGATGGTGTAGAATGGTTAGTGTCATGAGGTTCATAGTATTCATCAAACATCGGATCAAACAATTTCTTCAAATCTTCTTCAGAAGGAGGTACATATGGAACTGCAGGTGAAGGATTCTGTACAAGTGAAGAACTGATGGGACCACAATATGAATGTTGAGATGCGGGTCCTGAACTAGATTGTCCATGAGCCATTTGCCCAGACAGCTCATCGAACGTGACGTGAATAGTTTCCATGATATCTCGGGTTCTTTTGTTGTAGATTCGGTAACCCTTCGGTTTGGTGCATAACCCACAAAACTCCAATGTCCGCCTTAGCTCTTAATTTACCTAAATCTTGACCATCATTCGTTGGATAGCATAAAGCACCGAACACATGAAGGAAAGAGATCGGTTTTGATTGTGGACAAGTTCGTATGGAGTTTTTCCATGAGTGGTGTGGATAAGGAGCGGTTTTGGGTATAGCAAGCGGTGGCAATGGCTTGACCCGGAGAAACATTGGAACCTTTGAGTAGATTAGCATAGTTCTTGCGGCTTCCACAAGAGTCCGATTCCGTTTTGCAACTACACCGTTTTGTTGAGGAGTACGTGGAACACTTCTTTGATGGCTAATTCCAATGCTTTCATAAAACTGACTTAGTTCTTTGTCAACAAAATCAGTTCCATTGTCCGTTCTGATAATTCTGATAGTTTTGTTAACTCGAACCTGCAGCTGTTTGATAAGTTTGATGATGACATCTAGAGTTTCATCCTTTGTCCTCAAAAACTTAACCCAAGTAAACTGAGAGTAGTCATCAACAATGACTAACACATATTTCTTCCCGTTTATCGTTTGCACTCTCATTGGTCCGCATAAGTCTATATGAAGAGTATGAAGAACTTCCATAACTGAGTTTGCAGGTTTGGGTTTATGGGCATATTTCTTACTTTTTCCCAATTGGCATGCTGAACAAAGATGATCCTTTTCATACTTTAATCTGGGCAAGCCTCTTATGAGGTCCTTTCTAGAAAGATCATTAATGGTGCCGAAGTTCAAATGATTGAGACGACGATGCAATAACCAATAATTTGTTTTCGAAGCCTTTGATAACAAGCAGATTGGAGAAGACTTCATCATGTCTTCGATAGAGATGGTGTACAAATTGGTTCCACGTGTTCTTTTCAAAAGTTCAACACCATCTAGTTCTCTAACGAAGCATGTATGTTTTCTAAAGGCCACCTCTAGATCAGAATCACAGAATTGACTGACATAAAACAAATTATGACCAAGACCTTCAACATAATATACCATGGAAATTACACTATCTCCAACAACATAATCTTCGTAACCCATAATTGCCCCAAAGTGGTCGTTCCCGAATCTAACAGTCCCAATGAATTTAGTCACGAAGTTCATGAGCCGTGAGCGATCTCCAGTCATATGCTTGGAGCGACTTGAGTCCGGTACCACGAGAACGATTTGAGCGACTGCGGTTGAACACGAGACAAGTATGGATGATGGATAATTTGGATCCCCATGCGAGAATGGGTTCCACTTGGTTAGTAAACAAGATTGGAACACCCACATCAAAATAGAATCAATGATATCACTAGAGGTAGATGCAAGACTAGAAGTGACAGTAGATCTATTCAAAGTGTGTTCACTTCTTAAAGGTATCACTCTACCAGTGGGCATCCATTTCCTAATGGGCATTGATCTAGATAATTTAGGGCACAACTCATTAATATTGAATTTACGGCCAGTAGGTATCCATTGATAACCTACATTACTAAATTTTCTTCCTATTGGTTTCCAATGTTTTCTAGCCTTCTTCCACCTTGGTTTTCTGATATCCTTATCCTGTTTCCTAGTGTTAACATTTTTTACCGGAGATTTAACAGCATTACTCAAATCATTCACAACACATTCATGATTAATACCAGAAATCAAGCATTCATTACATGTTTTGCAAGTAGTAGCGAATTGAATTAATTACGATGCGCTTATAGCTAATACTAGAATCAACATGATTTGTCTTATTCAACACAAACTTATTGTTCCTAGGGTGGTCTTCTACTTTCTTCCATTGACCACTCTTAGCTTGCGAGGTCCTATCTTGCTTTGTATTTCCTGGAGGCTTTGACCCGCTTGCCTTAGTGTCACTGATTACTCATGTAGATGGAACGATGGGAACATTAGTTGGTTTTACTATTTTATGCATTCCTGTTCTAGAAGTGCTTGGATCTGAAGTACTAGGAGGCACATCAAAGGTCACTTGCTTGCCTTTGGGCATAGAGTAAGGCATTACTACTCTATCTTTCATAGTACCAAATTTAGGACATATAGTTATTAGGCATTCTAACAGCTCCTGAGATCGTTTGGCATATAAGCATGCATCCTTAATCGCACTATCAAGTGGCTTCTCTATCTTATCTTCTTCAACAATCTCACGGAGACATTCTAGACTATCCTTAAGGTACGAGAAGTATGTTTGAAGTGCAATTTCATTATTCCTAAGATGAGGTGGAATGTACTTCACGGTCATAGCATATTTTGCACAAGCAGGCACCTTTGGTGCAGTAATCTCACAATTTGTGATTGGCATTTTCCCTTTTACCTGACTCTTCAGATTCTCAATTTCATTTTGCAAAGAATCTACCTTTTCGTTGTTCTTGTCACGAGTGACTTTAATTGATTCATATAACTCTTTGAAATGCAATTTAACATTTTCATTTTCTGCTAGAAAACATTCATTTTCATGTTGTAATGCATTAATGATGTTTTGAAGATGAAAATTCTGAGAGTTCTGAGAATCTAAAGGAGGAGGCATTTGGGAGCCAGTCACATCGTTCCTATCACACTTTAATTGTGAGATTTGGGTTTTCAATCGTCTGATCGTGTTAAAATGAGCTCGAATTTGTTCGTCACGTTTGCTTATTTCAAAAAATGCATCAAACTCAGGAGCATCCGAGGATGTCTTGACATTTGAGGTTTTAACATTTTCTTTGAGATGTTGATCTTTTAATTGCAAAGCAAAATGTTCAACTTTCAGCTTAGAAAAATGTTTTACCAAGTTATCATGATCATCCTGTTCTATTTTCTCATGCAGCTTTGAATTTGTGTTTTCAAGCTCAATGACACGATCATGGGAAACTTTCAAAGCAACAGATAATTCATGAAATTGAGAAGCAGTAATAGAATAATTTGTAACAGTATAAAACACATCTTGAGCAACACAACTAGAAATCAAGTTCTCATTTAAGATATGAAGATTCTTCCTTTCAATTTCATTACATTTGAGTTCACGTTCATAATCATTGACCTCAATTTCCATTTCATTAAACAATCTCTTCATGTCTTTAACCTCAGTGTCAATTGCTTTTTGAAGAGACTCAAATTGATCTTTTAATTGTTTAAAGAAAGGCATGGCCTCAGTTAAATAACACTCCTTTGTTTGTTCAAAACCCTTTCCCTTCTGTAATCCCAGTTGGAGTGATTCTCTTCTTACATGTTTTCTCAAAGTCAACAAATAGTTGGTAAACTACATATACGCTGACTAAGGTTTTGCTTTGTGTGGAAAGAGTTCTAGGCACTAAATGCATAGGTGTATTTGGGGGATACACAGTGGCTGGAGGCAATTTCCTACAAGGGAATTCTTTTCAATAAAATCATCGACTTTTGCTTGTCCATATCCTTTTCCGAACAAATCAGGTCTAAACTTATTAAAGGCAATCTAGTTTTCCTTAGCGGTGTTTTAAATGTGATGTTATGTTTTATCCAGTTTATCCTTTTTCTTAGTGACATCTTCTAACTATTTGTTCTAGGCTTAAGAATCTCATTTCCATCTAAACTTATTAAAGGCAATCTAGTTTTCCACAAAGGATCTTTAAGTTTATCATTCATTTTTCTCTAGTGACATCTTCTAATTTTCTATCTTCCTCAGTGCACTCAACACAAGTAAGTTTTTGTCTAGGCTTAAGAATCTCATTTCCATCATAGATTACCTTTTGAGCTGCTTTTGCTTTAATACAAGCCACATGATTTGGTTCTTCTACAAGTTCAACACTATGCTTATCACTTAGAACTCTATGCTTAGTGATCATGTGAGCAGTCTGAATGGTGTTCCCTTGTACGTATAACTTGTTTTCAAGTTTGTTCTTTAAAGTTTTTAGGTTGGAAAATTCATTTAAAAGTTTTGATTCCTTAGCATTGAATTCCTGTTTAAGCACTTTTACATTTTCTTGAAGTTCTTGTTTTTGTTTAACAGTTTTGTTAAGCTTTTCTTGTAAGGAATCTAACTCTTGTTTTAACATTTATTCCCTAAAATTACTTTTTCTGATAATTGTACGCATTTGGTTATCCATCTCATGCTCACGGGTAGTCAGTTCAAACTTAGCACGTTGTTCATATATAGCAACTTGTTCCTTATAGGCATTCAGTTCAGAGGTTATAGAATCATCAGGGGCACATGCAATGTATTCATAAAAAATATAGTCATCATTGACTGCAGAAGATGCATCACTTGGTACAATTTCACTTTCATTTTGTTTCACATATTGATCATTAAGACAACATTGCTATTACCCATATTTTTAATATCTGATTCAATAATTTCAGTTGATTGTACCTTGTCGTGTATCTTTTGCACATCAACTTCATCGTATAGTTTCAATACCTCTAATATGATTGATTCCTTGGAGGGACTGGCCTGTTGTGGTGAAGGAGCCTTTGGAGAGACCATTGGTGAGATACTAGCCATGAAGATGGTCTGGGCAGTAGGTTCATCATCGACATCAGAGTCAAATGCATCACGATCGCAACTTGAAATGCATTTGGATTGTTGTGTCCCATACCACCTTTGGTTGTTCATCCACATCTGCATTGTAAGTTTTGGCATTTCCTCATCAAGAAATAGCAATTCTTTCTCATCCAAAACTGCTCCATTATCTTGAGCTTGTACCAGCAGCATTTTGTCCCAGAAGTACTCTGCATTTTGTGGTTGTTTTGGAGAGGTGCAGTTCCTTGCAAAGTGTCCTTCTCTACTACAGTTGTAACACTTGATTGGCTTCCCTTGACCTTGAGCCATGTTCCTTCCTCTGTTCTGATTACCCACATATCCTCCACTTACACCAGCATTTCCATAACCTGCTCCTGCCATTCCTTGTTCATTCTGTCTTCCTTGCACATTTTGCACCACTGCCTTTCCTTCTTTAACTGTAGCATGATTGTGAAGATTGAAAGCTGTTCTGAGATGATTGTTGGTGTGTGGAGTGAAGTTCAAGTTTTGCTTAACCATTAGAGCCAATTGATTGACAAGTTGTTCCATGAATGTGTCTGAATCTGGAGGCTTATACCCTGGATCTAGAATGAGTTTGTGATTACCATTACCAGTTGGTATGACTTGTGAGGCTTTGGTGGTTATTCCTACATTAGTGTAGAATGCAGTTGAATCATTTGACGAGCTTGCATCTCCAGAATTGGTTTTGAACTTTTCCAAGATCATTCGTTCAAACACAACATGTTTCTCATTCTGAAGCAAATAAGCATACAATTGCTCGTAATTTGTGTTCCTCAATCCTTTGTTTAGCTTGACTGCAGTGACAAATTTGTGCCATTCGGGATTCATGTTGTTCACAAACTTTGAATTGAAATGGATATTTGGCATAGTCATTTTGATATTCCTCATGTCATTCCAAGCTTGTGGAATCTCACGTAATATTCATAATGATTTCCCTGGATTCATCTTAAAGTTCTCAAAGTCATCATACATTTGAGACTCCTGTCTTCTTTAGTCAATTCGAACCCGAGAGAAGCATCTTAACATTGTCCCATCGCCTTCACTTGGTGTTGTGATTGATCAACTTGTAAATGTCCTTAGGTAAACCACAAGTATAATGTTTGAAGCCACGATGTCGCATCGTATCTCTTCTTCTCCTTATCATTAAGCTCATCATACATCTTTGGTCTATCCAATCCTAATATAAGCGAACCATCAACAGCGGTTTCAAGGATGTCTCTGGTAGTCTCGACTTGATATGGTCCTTCATCAATTGATTTGAGGATATTAACCCCATTATCCTTTCCTAAGCGATGCAGTCGATTCTTTGAGCCCAAGAGTCATAATCGGTTCTATCCGGCATGGGAGGGCAGTATCGATCCTGCACTTGAGCGTCATCGACAGCGGAAGAAGTGATTGTAGACATGATTACAAGTTCCACGGGATTTTACACCTCAATGATTAACCCGAGAAATAGATTCTTTCACGGGATTTTACTAAATCAAGAGAAAACTGTAACACGTAACACGAAGAAACAATAAGCCTAAAACAAAACAATAAGTCTCAAAAGACAAATCGCACACTTGACAAGTCGCACCCTTGATAAATCGCTCTTCAGACAAATCGCTTTGACAGACAAATCTCACCTTTAGACAAATCGCTCTTTTGACAAAACGCACCCTAATTACCAAATCGCTTAAACGACAAATCGCTTAAGTTGACAAAACGCTAAACAGACAAATCGCTTAGTTAACAAATCGCATGATACTCAAATCGCATAAATAGAAAAATCGCATAGTACACAAGTACACCCACTACTTCCACTACTTTGTCCTTTCTTGTCGTTTTGTCTCAATAGACAAATCGCATAGTAGACAAATCGCTTCACAGAAGTTGACAAGTCGCTTCAATAAGCAGTCACAAGAGAGACAAATCGCATAAAAAATAGGACAAATCGCATCCAAGAAAGGCTATCCGTGAGACAAATCGCATCCAGGAAATTTTTAAAAACACCACTTTTCAATCCAAAAACAACCCAACCACGATGATTCAAGCCTTCCAATTCAAAACCTAAACACTTATAATGATTCTAAACACAAAAGTACTATCAAAATCCAAACTTTAACACTAGAAATGATCCAAATGATGCAAACTACTCTAAACTTATTCAAACCCAAAAACCTTATGAAAACCACTAGAAATCCAAGAACATGAAAGATGGATGATCAAACCATGGCTCTGATACCATTTGTAACATATTGGTTTTCATAAACACATCATAACATAATAAATAGGGGCGTATGGTATGAGTTTTACAGAGAGAAAGTGGAAGAGATTTGAGAACTTAGTGAGACAAAGAAAAATAATATTATCAAGCTCCAAACCTTTGCCTTGCTAGGCAAAGGGTATTTATAGTTACAAACATGACACGCCTCCTACGGGATGTGGATCAGGCATACAGTGGGTAAAGACTCGTCCGTCTTCCACGGTGTTACTTAACAAACTACGTACTAACACTAAATAACTACGACTACGAGCATTCTAACGAATACATATACTTGAGGTGACCGACTCTTTAATAACAGGATTTTCTAAATCCTAACAACAAGGAAGACATATCTCGTTTGAGACTTTTTATTGTCTTTATTGGTTTGATATCCAGCGTCGCAGTATCCAGTAACTTTAAGCTCCACTCCAGGATTTCCCCCATAAACAAGAAACATATCTCTTGTAGCTCTTAGATACTTGAAAAGTTTTCCATAGCATTCCAGTGACTTTCACTTAGATTCTGTTGAAATCGACTTGTAATATTTTGGTCATACACCACATTAGGTCTTGTGCATCTCACTGCATGCATAATAGATCCTATAACCAAAGAATAAGGAACATTCTTCATGCGTGCCACCTCAGCAGGTGTAGAAGCACCTTGAGAACTATTTAAGTCTATCCTTACTTGCATTGGGAGATATTCTTTTTTGGAGTTCTCCATTCTAAATCTTTTCAAGATTTTGTCAATGTAAGCACTTTGACTTAGTCCAATTAACAACCTTGATCTATCTTGTAGATCTTGATTCCAAGAATATATGTTGCCTCTCCCATATCCTTCATAGCAAAACACTTTCCAAGATAGGTCTTTACACTTTGTAAACTTGGAATGTGATTTCTCATAATCAATATGTCATCTACATATAGGATAAGAAAAGTAACATTACTCCCACTCGCCTTTTCATATACACATGGCTCAAATTTCTTGATTTCTTCATCAAATCTTTTATTCCATTGCCTTGATGCTTGCTTTAATCCATAAATGGATCTTTTAAGCTTGCATAATCGGTTTGGAAACTTTGGATTCACAACCCTTGAGGTTGCGCCATAAAGATGTCTTATTTAAGGCGACCATTCAAGAAAGCGGGTTTGACATCCATTTGCCTAATCTCATAGTCATAGTACGCAGCTATGGCTATAATAATCCTAATGGCTCTAATGTCTGCTACGAGAGAAAAGGTTTCTTCATAGTCAACCTCGAAGGTTTGAGTATATCCTTTTGCTACAAGACGAGTCTTATAGGCGTGTACTTTGCCATCCATGTCAGTCTTTTTTTTGAAGAGCCACTTGCTACCGACAACTTTAGCGTTATGAGGAAGGTTTACTTCTTCCGAGACTTCATTATCATGCATGGATTGTATCTTCGCATTAATAGCTACTTGTCATTTATCCTTTTCAGGATCAGCCATGTTAGCCTTTGTAACAATTTGCATTTTCGAGAATTTACTATTCACTTTTACTATTCACTTTCACTATTCATCCCGTAAAATTTTTATTTCACATTCTCGTAAGATAAATTATTTTAGTAATGACCTGAGAGTTTGACAATCGTTAGATCATTTTCGCAAAAGATATTAAGAAAACATCGTCTTAAAATTTCATTTTGGTCGGAACACCATTTCAACATCCCGCGCATAACGAAAACCGCCTCTAACAATTTTCCCCACATCAGATTAATTTTTAGATCACTCATAATTAATTAGAGAATTTTTAAGATTTCTTTTAAATGTTACCAAATAAACCACGAGTCAGACGAGACTAAACTTACGTTTTAAACAAATCTCGTAGACCAAGACTTAACCATTCACCTTTGTATTTCCTAAGATATTTTGAAACTTTTACATTTTTGGAAAAGTCAAACATATTTCCTCCTCCTTTGACCACAAAGAAATTAACTTTGTCGTTCTACATTTTTAAATCGCGTAACTTTTAGACTTCACGATAAATTGTTAAGTTATACCACGTCTGACTAAAACCACATTTTGACATCTCATATCACTTTTAGACTAATTTTAGTCTACTCTAAATAAATCCACAGTCATTTCCCTAAAATCTCGTTCTTTTCTGATAAATTGCATTTTACGTGTTTTTGACCCGTGTTTCCAGCTTTAAGCAGGGATTTTGCACCCAATGAGACTTATCACTCATTTTATATTTTTATATGGAGTATAATGATGAGTTTCATCATTCCTACAAGTTTCGTATTTTTACGACACCCGGTTTTACGTTTTATGACTTAACAACTTACCGTTAGCGATTTTCGGAACCAAACTACACTCCGTAAAATCAAGATAATATCAAGAAATTCCAATCTTATCCACCACCTCACCATATGAACGTGTATAAACACATGTAGGGATGATATTTGATCATTCCTTAGATCATTACAAGTATACAACTTAACCATGGTTAGTTTTTAACCCAATATATAGTTAACTCCTAAATTTTCCCTATAAATACCAAGCAAATCACTACATATTTTCTTGCACCACACCTCTTTATCTATCAAAGTCCTAAAACCCTAAGGCACTTATCTTATATTTTGTAAGAAAGTTAACTAGTTTTTGAAAGAAAACTAGTGTTTGATCTTCGTTCTTGGAAGTTTTCAAGAAAAAGTCGTTATAATCTTGAAATAACTTCAAGTCTCCAAAAAGACGTCGTTATAATCTTCTTTTCTTCTTTGGGTTCTCAAGAAGGCCTTTTAATAATCTTCTAATAGCTTTGGGTTTTCAAAGATTGCAAATTCTACGTCGAAGCTCCGCTTATATTTCTTTTTTTCATAATACTCAAGCATTCTATATTAAGGTAAGTATTTATAAAACTCAAACTTATTTAAATACTTATAAACTTTGTTAGTTTATTTATTGTACTTATAAACTCTTAATATATCAAATAATCAAGTAATTAAAATACATGTTTTAGGTATTAAGCACTACAACACTAGGGAACTTCATGTGAGGGGTTCATTTGGGTAAACGGATCGACGAGTTGCTGGATTTACGAATTAAAGTGTCCTAGCTCCTCGAACGTTTAATGCATGACTTCTGAATTGTGATGGCCCGAACGGTAGTATGAGATATACAAACTAAAACCATTTCTATAAACAAACATACAAATACTACATCATGATCAATACAAGGACGTATATAGGCATGTTTATACTTTAGCATCGTTATTACAAACCTAAGAGTTGACATCATATTCTAGGTTATACGTAGAGACTTCCAGGCTTATCCATCGATTCCGTTATACGTTGTGATATCATTTTAAAGGTGAGTTCTTAGCCCCGTTTTTATACACGTTTGAAACTTTTGGGGGAGATACATGCTCAAACTACTTGCTTTTACAAATATAAATACTCAAAACATTTACACTTTTATGCTACGCTATACTTTTTATACTTGATTGCATAATACTTGATAGCATTTATACTTGATTGCATAATACTTGATAGCATTTATACTTGGTTGCATTACACTTGATTGCATTATACTTGATTGCGTTATATACTTGATTGCGTTATACTTGATTGTGTTATACTAAACTTGAAAGTCTCCCAACATACACGGAGCAGTCCCCTCGTTCGCATGATAAGTCTCTTTGGATAACACATGCATTGAGTTTCGGAGATGAAGTAAAACTAATGCTATTACTTTCCTTATGAGCAACACAAAGTCTCCTTGGATAACACATGCATTGGGTTTCGGAGATGAAGTAGAACCAATGCTATTACTTTCCTTGTGAGCATCATACCCACCTGAGGTTTATGGAGATGGAGTAGAGACTCATGGCTAATTGCATAAGTTTTGATGCACGTGTACGTGATCAATATACTAGTTACATAATTAAAACATTTATACTTTTAACTATTATGATACATGCATACATGATTGACATACTATTTTTAGCAGAGGGTTGTGAACACACAGGTTGCAAGTTTTGTATGGGCGAAACTTGGAACTGAGTGGATTTACAATGCCTTTGCTGTGTAAACATTCTTTAAAGGCTTTTACATATTAAACAAACTCTATGAACTCACCAACCTTTGTGTTGACACTTTTTAGCATGTTTATCTCAGGTCTTAAGGCGATAGCTAGATTTTGAAGCATAGAGTCGCACGACATATTTTGAAGACTTTATGCATTCGTATTTACCATTCGAAACATTTTGTAAACATTTATATATTATACTTTGGGACCTCATTGTTTGTAACTCTGATTTCATTAATCGAATGGTAACTTTTCAAAACGTCTCATTTAGAGGTCGTTTTCTATAACTTGTACTTTGTATTATGAAGTAGCACCCCAATGACACAATCTTCCGCTGCGGTATTTTGGGGGTGTTACAGCCTTGTAGTTAGCAGGTTCATTAAGATCCGCTAAACTATATTCCTCGACTTCTACATTTAGACATAATCGCTCAGGAGCTCGAGGTGTCCTTATAGACCTACAAATGGGAATTACTTCAGGTGGAGGTGCGAGACTTTCGGGCTCCTCTTGAAGTGGGCTAGTATTTCAGAAGGTGATGCATCTTCTTGAATTTCATCAAGTTCTACTACTTTTAAATATAAGATACTGAACTTATAAGTGATTCAATGACCATGAGTCCATTAATTTGACCTATGAATAATTTGATGGTTATAAAATTGAATACTCCAGTACTATTAAGATAGATGTTACAAGTTATACATTTTTTTAACAATATTAAGATTATGTTATAAATAATAAATGTGTCACTTAACTTTTTAAAATTATTATAAAAGGTAGGTCTAAAATGCTTTATAGTAATGCAATATAAGATACTCCATTCGTCCTATAATAAGTATTCACTTTTATAATAAACGAAGTTTTTTAGAAAATCCACTAACTCGACTCTTTATCAATCAAATATAACTACCCACTAGTTTATTTTTTTTGAGTGAAATACAAAGTGAACACTTATTTTAGGGCGTTATAAAATAGCAATGTGAACACTTAATTTGAGACGAGGGTAGTATTAAAAAATAGGGTTAGTAGCACAAAAAGGCATCATACTTGCCACTTTTTATCATTATGTGTAGCTATTTTTTTTTCAATTTTGACACCAGCCTTTTGAATTCGTGCTATTGTGTGTATTATGTGACTATTTTGTCATGTAAAATGACCATTTTACCCTTCAAAATTTGAAAAAAGTAAATATAAAATGGTCACAAAATATACAAAATAGCATGAATTTAAAAGGTTTGTGTCAAAATTGAAAAAAAAAGAAAAAAGAAAAAGGATGATAATCACAATGACAAAAAATGACAAGTATGAATCCTTTTCGTGCTAATAACCCTAAAAAATAATTGTGGGATTTAAAAGTTGTTACAAGACTCTTTTTTTTTATTAGTTTTATTTTTTCTTTTTGTGTAACTGAGTCATTTTGATGATCATAAATTCCAGATTACAAGGACCATTACATATATGTTCTCAGATGTTTATTTGAAGGGAAAAGAAGAGAAGAGAATTAGATAGAAAATTAAAAAAAAAAAATTACTAATTTCTTTTTTCTCTTTTTTCCTTTTTTGTTGTTTTCATTCTTTTCGTTTTATACTTGGAAAGAAAGCCTAACATAAGAGCATTTATAATGCTCAAACTCCAAAAGACTTTTTATATTTATTAAATCATCTTTTCCAAGAATACTAAAAAGTAATATGTGTTAACCTTTTCCAATGGCAAAGCTTTATAGAAGCTTTGTATAATTATGAAAGCAACACAATATGAGGCAATAACAAACTTGCTCAAACGCTTGGAAAACTCCAAGCTTTTGTTAAAAGCTTTGCAAAAGTTCTTTAACTACAATGCCGAAAAGTCTTTAGAAAAGTTTTTATCAAAAAACGAAAAGCTTTAAAAAAAACCATGCATTGTAGACGCTTTACAGAAACCCCACGTATGCTACTTTTGTAGACGATCATTATTATAATTATATTAAATTTTTGGTTCCTCTGATAAACCTTCTCAACCTCATCAAGATCACTTCAACCCAAACGTGAATTTAAAACATGTTTATAATACATGACATACAATAAAACATGAGACATCAAGAGTACAATGGAAGACTTAAGATCATAACAAATAAATAATTAAGCGAAAGTATGCGTAACGTACCTCTTGCGAATGTCGATCTCTTGAACAAAACAAAGAAGTGGTTTAAAGAGTTGTCCTCACCGCTTTACAACTCAAACCAATTGTTGTAAGAATAGTGTCTTACTACCACGCTCTTGTACACACGAATTAACCAACGAATCAAGCGATTGCTAGATCTAACACAAGTCCTTGTTTTATGAAAAACAAAACCAAACTCCCTAACTAGGGGTGTTCGCCGAGAATTGCAAGAGAGAGAGAGAGAGATCTAGGTTAATTCAATGCACAAAGTTATGAAAACCCTAGAACCTAGCCTTGTTTATATAGTGCATGGAAACCTTTGGGAACAAGTTAGGGCTTGGGTTGAGAACCCTCCCTTGGCCGGCCATGATACAAGCCCAAGAGAAACCCTAAACTTTTCCATTTCAAGATTTTCCATTACTAGTCCTTTTCTTTTCATTTAACGGTCGTTAGTCATTTTTCCGTTAAATACTTAACGATCGTTAAACGGACTTAATGTGCAATAATTAATCGTAAACATTAACATTAATTATTTAACTTTAATTCTCATTCGCTAATGTGTGCAATCCGTGGTCACGAGTTCGAATCCGGACATTTACGTGTTTGTAAATATATACATTTCCAACGACTCCCACTTAGATATGTTTACAAAACGTGAAATGACATTGGTTAGCGTCTAGCAACACGCCAATGCCCCGGTACAACTCGTGTATGGTTTTCTCAAGAAAACCAAGTTTTGATGATTCATCATCATATTCATCCTTTTGTTTCTAATACCATGTTAATAAGAATATGGATCTCACTCATTTCTTAATTAACTATTCATTTCTCGCTTTATGTGATTGATTAAGATTACCAATTCTTCCGAACATATTCCGAAGACCTTGGGCATGGCCATGCAAACATCTTAACAACCCTACGAGGGCCCAAGAAGATTATACTTCAAAATAAATTTGAAGGAAACAAATCCCATTTTGACTACAAGGTGATTCATAGATTTCGCAACACTTCGAAAACAACCCTTATAACTACCGCCACGATAGCGTTAGATTGCTTCACAAAATGCACTACATCCATGACATATCTCGGTATCTCAAGTCGAGGATAAATATCCATGATATACTTAATGACAAAGATCCATAAAGTATTATCATGTGGGTGGGATAAGTCCTATATTCAATTCATTGAATATCATCTCGAATTAGTCATGCTACGCATCAATATACTTTCAAGTATATTCTAACTAATACTCGATTTGTCTTAATTCAATATCATTCCCATGTTATTGATTGACAACGGACTATTTAGAATAACTTAAGTTATTCAAGGATTTAAACATGCAAATATAGGACAACATCATAATAAATGAATAATAAACATAACAAAATACTTTATTTCATTTCAATAATAATGTTTACAATATCCTTTTATCTAAAATACTTAGTCACGATGGGCATGAAACTACTAGCTAAACGAAGTCCAAACTTATCGACAAATGATTAAGTTTTTCACCGTAAGGCCTTCGTTAAAGGATCCGCTAGGTTATCATCTCGTGTGAACTTTGAGCAACTCAATTTCACCTATCTCGACTTGTTCTCGAACATAGTGATATTGTCTAGGATAGTGTCCGTGCCCTTCATGACTCTGTGTTCATGGGCAAAAGTTATTGCAGTGAATTGTCACAATATACTTTAATAGGATTTTCAATCGACGGCATAACACCAAGCCCCGAAACAAACTTCCTTATCCAAACAGCTTCCATGGCGACCTCATACGCCGCTATGTACTCACTTTCTCAGAGCGTACATCGCAAGTGTTGTCATTTCTTGCTCTTCCAATCCACAAGACCTCCATTGATGACAAAATGTAACCCGTCCGAGACTTCGTATCATCTTTGTCACACTTCCGTGATGCATCGCAAGAACTCTGTAATGTATGCTTCGCTCGATTTCCCATACACTATGAACATATCTCTTGTAGCCCTAAGGTACTTGAGAATATGTTTAATGCAAGCCCGATGAATTTCACCCGGATTTCGTTGATACCGATCGGTCAAGTTTTGAGCAAACGCCACATCGTGCCTTGTGCATCGCACCGCATACATGATAGATCCCACACCAAGCATAAGGAACTTTCTTCATACGCGCCACCTAGCAGTGTTGAAGCACACCTTGGTCGCTCAAACCATGATTTACTTGCATTGGCAAAAATCCTTCTTGGAATTTTGCATATTGAATCTCTTCAATATTTTGTCAATGTAAGCACTTTGGCTTAAACCAATTAGCCGCCTTGATCTATCCCTCAGAGATCTTGATTCCGAGTATGTATGTTGCTTCCCTAAGTCCTTCATCGAAAACATTTACCAAGATAGGCTTTCACCTCATTTAAACTTGGTATATGATTTCCTATGATTAATATGTCATCGACATACGTAACAAGGAAAGTAACATGACTCCCACTAGCTTTGTGATATACACATGGCTCATCAAGATTCGAGTAAATCCAAAACCTTTGATTTCTCCATCGAATCTTTTATTCCATTGCCTTGATGCTTGCTTGGTCCATAAATGGACCTCTTAAGCTTGCATACACGGTTAGGAAATAATGGATTCACAAACCCTCCTACTGTGCCATATAGATGTCTTCATCTAGACGGCCATTCGTAAAAGCGGTTTTGACATCCATTTGCCAAATCTCATAGTCATAGTGTGCGGCTATAGCTATGAGAATCCTAATAGCTCTTATGTCCGCTACGGGAGAGAATGTCTCCTCGTAGTCAATGCCATAGGTTTGAGTAAAACCTTTAGCCACTAGACGAGCCTTGTAGGTGTGTACATTGCCATCCATGTCGCTTTTCTTCTTGAAGATCCACTTACTTCCAACGATTTTAGCATTGGGAGGAAGGTCAACTTCAATCCAAACATCATTATCCTTCATGGATTGCATTTCCCATTCATAGCAATTGCCATTTATCCTTTTCGTGATCACCATGGCACCTTATAGTTGGCGGTGTTCATTAAGATCCCCAACTATATTTTCCTCCACCTCTATGTTAAGACATAGACGGTCAGTGCACGATAGTCCTTTCAAACCTACGAATGGGAACAACTTCGGGAGGAGCACCTAAGCTTTCGTGCTCTTCTTGAAGTTGGCTAGTATTTTCGTAAGGTGTTGTATCTTCTTGATCATATTCCGGATCATATACTCTCCCACCGAGTTCTTGAGATATGAGATTCCTTTCAAGGAAATCTCCATACCTAGCCACAATGACTTTGTTCTCAGTGGGTAGTAAAAGTAGTAACCCATAGTTTCCTTAGGGTATCCTACAAAGATACACTTAATGATCCGGCTTGAGCTTATCTCGGTGTGTCACGCTTAACAAACGCCTCACATCCCTGCACCTTTAAGTAAGAAAAGTTGGGAGCTTTTCCGTCCATATTTCATATGGAGTTTTAACAACCTTCTTCGTTGGAACCATATTCAAAATGCGAATAGCGCTTCAAGGGCATAATCCCAAAAGTAAAAGGAAGAGTCGTAAGTTCAAACATTGATCGTACCATGTCAAGTAAAGTACGATTTCTCCTTTCGATACACCATTTTGTTGTGGAGTATAAGGAGATGTGAAGGTCGGATAATTCCACACTCGCCTAAGTAATCTTTGAACTCTTGACTTATATACTCACCACCTCTATCGGATCGAAGAGCTTTAATCTTCTTACCGAGTTGTAATTTACTTCACTTTTGAAAACCTTAAATGTTTCAAAGACTTCATGTTTATGTTTAAGTAAATAAACATAACCATAACGATCGAAATCATCCGTAAAGGTTAAGTAGGAAGCACCACGCTTTGACACATGTCTAAGTGGACCACACACATCGGTGTGTATCAATCCAAGTAGATCGAAGCCCTTTCCACTTGTGGTGAAAAAGGTTTCCTTGTCATCTTCCCAGCTATGCAAGACTCGCATTTGTCAAATGATTCATCATTGACCGTTTGTAAAAGCCCATCGTGTTTCAGCTTTTCCATGCCTTTCTTGCCAATATGGGCAAGGCGACAATGCCAAAGATAAGAAGAGTCACAGTTCAACTTGCTCTTCTTATTGCTAATGCTATACAATGAATTATTTTCATTGGATACACAACCATCCGTATCAATTTCAAACACACCAAGCATAGGAATTGCATTAAAGTAAAAAACATTATTTAAAGAAAATGAAATTCCATAACTGGTAAAAGTGTGCACAAAACCAATATCTTTTAACAAAGAAACTGAAATAACACCCCTAACAATGGAGGGTGCATAATGACAATTATTTAGTTCTAAAATTAAGCCCGAAGGCAACACTAAATCAAAAGTCCCTATGGCTTCGACAACTGCACGCTTTCCATTTCCAACGACAAGTATCTCTCTCCATGTGTCGCCTTCTTCGCTCCTCTAAGTCCTCGCGATGTATTACGGATGTGAGTACCACATCCCGTATCATATATCCGTGAATTTTGCTTATGAGGAAAAGAAAATAATTCAAACATAAAATACCGATGAGCTAGGCACCATCTTATTTTTATTCAAGGCACTCATTCGTATAAACCGGACAGCCCGCTTCCAAAGGGCTCGGTGAGTTGCATGATGGCAAGTTAAATCCTTCTTAGGATTCTCCTTTTTCTTTGCAAGGTTCTTCTTAGGAGTCGGTGGGATGACAACTTGTTTCCTTTCCTTTCCTTTCCTTTCTTATCGCTTGCGGCTTTGGCTTATTCACCCTACCACCCCAGATTGCAAGTACAAGCAGTGTAGGAGCCTTCTTTGCAATCTCTTCTCAAGTCTACAAGCATTGCATGTAACTCATTCATCGCCTTCCCGTGCAATGCATGTTAAAATTTCGGACAAAATCACCAAATCGTTCTCGATTAAGGGAGTGATTGATGAGGCCGACATACATCATTCGAGTAACCACAACCGAGCTTCTCCAATTGGTCCAAGTGATGTTTCATCTCGAGGACGTGGTCGGAGACAGATTTGCCAACCTCCCGCTTGCGACTATGAACCTTTTCAATTAGTTCATACAGTTCGGTGCGGTGGCTTCTCAAACATACGTTTGAGTTCATCTAGCATGCTCATAGGCGGATAGTGCTCAAATTGTTTTGCAATTGAGCGACATCCCGAAAGCATTAGACACGCCACATCATTGTGCTTCTCATATTCAACACGATATGCCTCTTGTTCAAGAGTAGTAGCCGTGGTGAGAGGAGCATCAGCAGAGGTGTAGTCAAAATTTCAACCCTTTTGGCAACACGAAGGATGATCCTAAGTGAACGATGCCAATCATTGAAATTAGGGCACCACTTGTCTCTTCCAATCATATCTTTGAAAGCGTAACTCATTAAGCTCATAGTGTTTTCGGTTTGAGCCATCTACGTAAAAAGTTCAAAAACCATAATTAGTATTTTGATAATTTTCCTTTTCAATAAACAATTAAATACCCAAGGTTCATATTCATATAACCAATTAATTATTATTGAAAACTAGGATCCAAATTGTCATAATCTCATCACATCGCTTGATCTCGTTAGTAATGAACCTTATACAAAATGGTAGAGCTTTTGCTCAATTGCCAATTTCAATTGCAATTCCTAGATTTATGGGATTTACATATAGCCAATTTCAATCGCCATGTAAACATGTTTTATCCCATCTTATGCCTTGAGTTGTCCGCTCACCGCCTAACTCAATTAAGTTGTCCAACTTAAGAAACCGCAAAATCGTCCATGCCCGTTCTCACGACACGTGGACATTTTACCCTTTGATTACGATCTAAGTCACGTTCTCACGCAAATAAAAGGTAATCTTAGGTGTTTCCGCTTCGTTGGATGGCATATAACTTAAATTAAAGGGTAATAATTTTGATGTCAATCAAATATGTACAAAGATGTCATGCATTCATCTTCGTAACATAGGTTTTATTAAAACATTTATATCTTGTTTTAATGTATAAGCTTTTCATCATCAAACTTTAATTGAGGTATTGGATTCACCAATCAAGGAATTTAGTGTTAATTATCATCCATTATACCGTACTTTTGCATAAGTGTAAACACTTAGTGTTTCGGTAATTACCACCAAGTGGCGCATGGAATTAAAACTAATTCGCCTTAAGATGAGCTTGCACATTTAATGGCTTACTAAGTAGCTCCATTCGAACTTACAGAGAAGAGGACTGTAAGCGCTAAAGCATAACCTTAGACATCCTTTCGGTGCGATCATGCGCACTTCTTTATTAACCCCTTTATAGTTCATTCTAGTGGGTGAGCCGTTCAGACCATTTGTACCAAAGTCACCAATCAATTAAACGATTATGATTACTATGCTTAAAAATACATGTTTCACCATTGTTTAGGTCAGTTTATTTTTCTTGTAAAAATACCCTTGTTACACATAACAAACAAGCAAGTATTTAAAAATAAACAAATAAACAATGAATGCATAACAAAAAATAAGTCATGCATATCAAATAGCCACATGCAAACCTTTTTGATAAATCCTATTAATAATCAATTCTAGATCATCAATATGTATATATTTAATTAAGACTTTCACCCGCTTGACAGCTATGTACAAGGTGAGCCACATGCATCGATTCATCGATTGCGTAAGTCAAAATTAAACACATACCACATAGCACATAATTGATTAAATAATAATTATTGAGGTCTTCCCAATTTTAGATCTATCATAATTTAGTGTATATCACTTAAACAAGAAAGACATACAATAAAAGCGGATCCATGATAAAACATGCATGTAATTATCATGGACATAAAATTACACTTAACAATTAATGCAATTAAACAGAGTTACATAATACACATAAAATTGCATGCATCCTAGGGTTTCTAATCCAATTAAAACTTTAGTTTACAAAACCCTAATTAGGGCACCAAAAAAGCCCCCTAAAAAATTATGGTTTAGGTTTTGCAAACCCTAGATCTACGCATACAAATAATAACACAACATGTTTATTTTATTTATGTGTTTCAAGAATTAATTACTTGTTATACAAGGCTCGTGATGCCACCGTTGAGTTTATAATACATGACATACAATAAAACATGTAGACATCAAGAGTACACAATGGAAGACTTAAGATCATAACAAATAAATAATTAACGAAAGTATGCGTAACGCACTCTCTTGCGAATGTCGATCTCTTGAACAAAACAAAGAAGTGGTTTAAAGAGTTGTCCTCACCGCTTTACAACTCAAACCAATTGTTGTAAGAATAGTGTCTTACTACCACGCTCTTGTACACACGAATTAACCAACGAATCAAGCGATTGCTAGATCTAACACAAGTCCTTGTTTTATGAAAAAAAAACCAAACTCCCTAACTAGGGGTGTTCGCCGAGAATTGCAAGAGAGAGAGAGAGAGATCTAGGGTTAATTCAATGCACAAAGTTATGAAAACCCTAGAACCTAGCCTTGTTTATATAGTGTATGGAAACCTTTGGGAACAAGTTAGGGCTTGGGTTGAGAACCCTCCCTTGGCCGCCATGATACAAGCCCA
This sequence comes from Chrysanthemum lavandulifolium, assembly GCA_022545495.1. Lineage (NCBI taxonomy): Eukaryota > Viridiplantae > Streptophyta > Magnoliopsida > Asterales > Asteraceae > Chrysanthemum > Chrysanthemum lavandulifolium. The sequence goes on from CM040241.1 coordinate 51,212,016, forward strand.
AGAAAACCCAAAACTTTTCCATTTCAAGATTTTCCATTACTAGTCCTTTCTCTTTTCATTTAACGGTCGTTAGTCATTTTTCCGTTAAATACTTAACGATCGTTAAACGGACTTAATGTGCAATAATTAATCGTAAACATTAACATTAATTATTTAACTTTAATTCTCATTCGCTAATGTGTGCAATCCCGTGGTCACGAGTTCGAATCCGGACATTTACGTGTTTGTAAATATATACATTTCCAACATTTTGACGACTTGCTGATAAGAAGATCATCTCCTCTTCTATACTTCATTCTCTTGTTTTCTTTAGAAAGTTAAAATATACAAAAGACCCTAAAAAAGAAAATGATGTATCCCTCCTCAATTAAATAAGATAACTAAAAGAAGGTTGGATCAACACAAAAACAAAATACAACCAATTAAATAGACAAAAGAACAAAACTATAAACTATTGATGTCACACAAGCTAACCAAACAAGACAACACTGCAACCATAAAATGTCAAGGCCCACAAGAGATCATGAAACCATGACCATTCATATTGCACAAACACACAATCCACTGACATTGCAGCAGAAACCAATGTTTTAAAAGGATGTTTTTTATCGACTCGGTTTAGTCACGGTTCATCGAATGATCGTGTTCAACCGGTTGAACCATAAAATCGTCGTTGAACCATGGATATATATATATATACTTTTTCCTATATTTAATAATTAGTATACGTGATCAATAATTTATCGCTTTTATTCATACATTCGATTAAACCAGAAGAAAATTAAGACTATACCAATAAGTTTTCTTTTAAGTATACATCTATAAAATATAGCCAAAATTTTCGGTGATTGTAAATTATAAAATAGTTTATAATAAAACTATATTAATTGGTGATTCTAAGATCATATATAACTATAATTTATTATTTTACAAAATTTTAGCAAACATTAGTTATCAAACATTTTAACTTTTCAATTAAACTTAGAAAAGTTAATGGAAAAAAAATCATTTGTTAATTTTTTCATAAAAGTAATGACGTGGGTTTATCAAATCGGTCAACGGGTCAACGAAAACCGGTGGTTCAATCCGGTTCTCAACCATCGAAAACCGGTCCTATCCGGCCGGTCTCGAGCGGTTCGGTTCAACCGGTTGAACCGGCCGGATCAACCCGGGTTTTAAAACATTGGTAGAAACCAAAATGCGTGCCACATCGGATCGGTGAGAACCATCTGCAGGCCTCGCGACCAGATAACAAGCCATCGAGAACGAGCGAGACCTCGCGTGCGGATAACCACCATCACGAAAACTTTTGGGCGATAAGAGCATTGGGTGTGGTATGCATATCATGGTTCTTCATCACCGCCGCATCGGATAACAAACCTCGCGATTAACCACAACAAACCCCCCCACACTCACAACAAACCTCAACTTACTCATTTGGGTCCCACATACACATTTATTCACACACACAACCATACTAATTAAAAAAGTCGAAAAATAACCTCGTCGTGGTGACGAAGAGGTTTGTATGAAGAGCCACGACAAGGGCGGTGTGGTGAAGAGCCACGACAAGGTGCCATGTCACCTCCACCTAGGATGATGGCGAGCCACAACATGCCCACACCCAATGCTCTAATAATGCAGACCACAATAACAATTACTGCGGACGAATATTCATGGGGACCCTTAACCATTGTTGCCATTCTATCCCTTTACACTTATTAAATCTTCACAAAACCCAATTGTAGCTTTTTAGTTGAATGTCTTGAACAATTTTGTTAGTACTTGAAATCTTATTACCCAAACACGCGAGCATTTCTTTCTTTTCAAATGAAGTACCCGGAAGTCCAAATAACCGCTTGCCAAACACGAACAATATTACTAGGGACGTTAACTTTTTCTAAAGAAGAAAAAATTTCGCCAATGGAGAAAGCATTAACACGCCAGGTCTTCCACCAACTAATTAGTACAACTATTAGCACACGATTTCACCGCATTAATTAGTACAACTAGGACAAAGAACTGAACCCAAATCGATACCTATTTTATCAAGCTCCTCTCGAACCGGAAGTCTTACTTTCAAAGCTCTCCCACACGAAGATGTTTACCATTTTTGCCACCAACTTGTTCCAAAGTGTTCCTTGAGCTTCACTTTCCACTTGTAAAATCTTTTCCTCGATTAATCTTGATAGCTCTTTAACCTTGAAATCCCCGTCCTCGAATAAAGTCCACCTTCATTTATCCCTACAATTATTAGAAACAACAACATTTTGCAAAACACTAACCAAATCATCTAATTCCTTACACACTCTACCCCTAATTTCTCTCCCAATCCCACTCCGAATCACCCCCTTTCACCCACTTGCCTTTATCCCTCACATTACCCTCTTTCCCCCAAACAACCTAAGGAATCAATCACATCATTCTCTTGTCTTCATGCACCGGAGTTCTAATCATTTTTGTATCAGTAAAATACTTTTAAAAATCGAAAACAAAAATCCAGTTAATTCTCCACCAATTAGTAGCACATTTAAAACTTCCAATCATCATTTTTACTTTTCAGTATTTATGTTATTTATTGTACAAGCTTGCATACTTAAATTGGTTAACATATTAACATGTTTAACCCCCATGAAAGGCTGAAACAGGTTAAGTGAGTTGATCTGTTTTTTTACCCGAGCCTGTTTATCCTTAACCCAAACATGTTTATTTCCGTTTCCATGCCGATATTATTGTGTCGTTGTTTCATGTCAAGAATTACCGGCCACCATGATAAACCCGTTGCTTTCATGATTAATTATATTTATATATATACGCAAAGTGCAATCATTCCATACATAATGTACAATATTTTTAATGCATGTTTGAGTATATATATTAAATTTCCAAATTTAAGAATGAGAAATATGAAGTTGCCCCTTAACATGTTATTTCACGTCACAAAAACAAAAGTTTTGAAATAGGACAATGATATGTTGTTTATTGTCCAATAAACTACTCGAGCTACGAGAATACATAGCTGGAAATATATAGTTTTTACAACTAACAAATGAAAAGTCTACGTGAAATGGAACAACTAACAAATGAAAAGTCTACGTGAAATGGAAATATATATACCGATACCATTTGGGAGCTTTAAGTTTGTGCATCCTTTTCACTTCTTCCATTAAAATAATGGCTCACATAGTACAGTTTGAACACCTTAAAATACCACTAGAAGATATAAAAGAAGCAACCGACAACTTTGCCCATGACAATTGTATCGGGAAAGGAGGATTCGGGAAAGTTTATATGGGAAAAATCATCCACAGTGCCAAGGGTGAGGTGGTGGTTGCTTTAAAGCGTTTAGATCCTAAATTTGGGCAAGGAGATACCGAGTTTTGGAAGGAGATCATGATGCTTTCCAATTATAGACATGAAAATATTGTTTCTCTGTTAGGGTATTGTGACGATTCGGGTGAGAAAATCCTTGTGTATGAATATGTATCTAAGAGAAGTCTCGAGCTATATCTGGCCGACAAGGATCTAAACTGGGTCCAACGCCTTAAGATATGCTTAGGGGCTGCTCGTGGACTCGAGTATCTTCATGCTCCTGCTGAGACCCAGCTGAGAGTATTGCACCGTGATATTAAAAGTTCTAATATCCTATTAGACGAAAACTGGAATGCCAAGATCTCAGATTTTGGCCTCTCCAAGTTTGGTCCTGCAAACAAATATTTCACATATCTTGTCTCCAATGCTGTAGGCACGCTTGGTTATTGTGATCCGTTATATGGAGAGACAGGGTTTTTAACAAAGGAGTCGGATGTTTACTCCTTGATTGTCGTCTTGTTTGAAATATTGTGTGGGAGGTTGTGTATGGACAACAAAGACAAGCATTGGTCATTAGTAGGATTGGCACGAGAATCCTCTGAAAAAAACATTATAGATGAAATTATTTTCGATAGTATTAAGGATGATATAAATCCGATTCTTTGAAGGTGTTTACGAAATAGCTTATCAATGTTTGAGCAGAAAGCGTGAAGAGCGTCCTTTGATGACACGGGTTGTGGAAGCTCGGAAACCGCACTTAAGCATCAAGTACGTTTAGTTTCCTAAATTTTAGCTATATGTCTTATAGGAAGAGCAATTTATTGATTTATCATTTTTACGCTAGTTATTTATCTATTTGTTTTTGCATAAACTAATGGGTCTTGACATCGTTATATAAAGCTATGCAACTAGCATATTCAATAAATTAAGAAATCCCTACCCTTGACATTCGAAATAGAGTATGTTGTTAGTAATCTTCAAATATTTAATCTCAAAACCATCACAGCGTGCGCTTGAAACACCCTTGTAACCTAATTACATTCGCAAAACCAAAGCTAAGGTATGTTTGGGGTGCTTCTTTGCTTATTCATGGGTGAAATAATTGTCTTGAATAAGCGATATAAGATAGAAATTCACTTTCTATAACTATTGGTGTTATTGTTTAGTGCCGAGAGGATTACAAAGTGGTATCTTGAAAGTGAAAGTTCTAAGAACAATGAATCTAAAAAGAAGAAGTTTTTAGCCCTTCTCATCCATATGTGATACTCGAACTAAATGAAAGTAGTCTTCCATGCGAAGAAAGCGAAAGTGAAGCACAACATCGAGAATCACGAGTGGCATGAAGAATTCACTTTCTATGTTGATAATATTGATGTTCAATGTCTAAAGATATGGGTTATGGACGCAACTTGGTATGTTTTAGGAACTCAAGTTGTACATGACTTTTATAGTGTTCATAGTCTACTTTTAATTAGAGCTCCATTATGAGTAATATTTTATTCATAGATCATGTATAATAACCACGATACGCGATTACTCGCTAGGTAAAAACACACACATGTACATACGACCATTGAAAAAAAAAAAAAAATTAACTTTCCAAGTTAACAACTTACAACAATAATAATCCGCAAAAATTATAACATACTCGCTCTTGCTCCTCGTCGGTCCTCGTTGCTCTCGCCAAAAAAAAAAAAAAAAAAAAAAAACTTTTTTAACTAACAACAACTTACAACAATAATAATCTCCAAAAATCATAATATAATTAACTAATTTAGTTGAATAATAATTAAAATGGGGAAACAAACCGTAACGTGTGGTGGTGGTGATGGTGGATGCGGTGGTGGTGATGGTGGATGCGGTGGTGACGATGGTTGATGATTGTTGATGTTGTTTATCTCGTTTTGTTGCGTAAATCGCCTTGAGAAGAAGATATGTTTTTTCTGCTTTGTGAAGTGATACACCGAGACCGGATCGCTTTATCTACAAGTTTTTCCTCATGACAATCCCGACGACATGTCACTTGAAACTTTTGTTTTGTCGTTTAGCGAAATGGCGCGATAACTAATATTTTGGTGGGTTATACATGTCGGGGAAAACTTTTTTTTTTTTTTTTTTTTTTTTTTGTTAAAATTCAATTACTTTATGTTGTTAACGACTTCAAAAGAATACAATTTTATCTTTTATTTTTATTATAATCCTAAATATTTCACTTTCTTTTAATATAAACTCGAACAAAAAGTTACCATTCGGCATCTTTATATTCTTATATGAGAGTTAGATTTACAATCTAGTACGGGTTAGAGGAACAAGAACATATTACATCAAAATGTTGCATGCAATATTTAATTGGATCAAGCCAAACGATGCATAGTTGAATGTGTTTTATAAATCTATGATTCAACGGATGAGTCCGTATGTTAGGGTTACATAGACGCTCAACATCCGAGGCGGTATGTTATGGTTACACATTAGACGCTCAACGGATGAGTCGGTATGTTATGCTTAGACATTATACGCTCAACGGATGAGTCGGTATGTTATGGTTACACATTAGACGCTCAACGGATGGGTGGTATGTTATGGTTACACATTAGATGTTCAACGGATGAGTCGGTATGTTATGCTTACACATTAGACGCTCAACGAATGAGTCGGTATGTTATGGTTACACATTAGACGCTCAACGGATGAGTCGATATGTTATGGTTACACATTGGACGCTCAACGAATGAGTCGGTATGTTATGGTTACACATTAGACGCTCAACGGATGAGTCGATATGTTATGGTTACACATTGACGCTCAACGAATGAGTCGGTATGTTATGGTTACACATTAGACGCTCAACGGATGAGTCGATATGTTATGGTTACACATTGGACGCTCAACGGATGAGTCGGTATGTTATGCTTAGACATTAGACGCTCAACGGATGAGTCGATATGTTATGGTTACACATGGACGCTCAACGGATGAGTCGGTATGTTATGCTTAGACATTAGACGCTCAACGGATGAGTCGGTATGTTATGGTTACACATTAGACGCTCAACGGATGGGTCGGTATGTTATGGTAACTAGTTTGTCGTTGTCACTATGCGTGAGTACTTTGCTAATATTGATATATGTTGCATATGTCAATAGATTTTTATATGTGTAACTAGTAAATGTTAACGTCATGATTACCCTTTGTAATTAATGTAGGAAAACGACATAATATAGTAGGGATGGCTTTTACATTCTTTGGAAATCTTAATCACGAATATCAAAAGCTTCTTGATCTTTATATCTTCAATGTAGAATATAGTAGTTCCATCATCGGCAACCTAGTTATTGAAGTGGTGTTCGAACCATTGGTACATGGCCAAATCCCATATACCGAAATAGAATATACAAGTGCACTACATGAGGCTCTTGCAAGGAATCTTAAGGCTATATATGTAGGATTGCTTGTCATCATTGTCCATGAAGCGAGATCTCTTCAAGGAAAGAATCACATGAATCCACGTGTTTTGATGCTTTTAGAGGCATGTCAAGAAAAACCAAGGTTTATTGTTGAATTATAGCCGCAGTTTGATAGCTTCTTATTCTATGATATTTTAGGTTTAATTTTGATTTTTGAGACTATGATGAATAACAAAGATCCGGTATGGGAAGAAGCTCTTACATTCATGTTGAAGCGACCACCAACAAATGAAACTTTGCATCCGAAAGTCATTAGCACTCCTACGATGAGATTCATTCATAGTGAGGTATAATGTTCTACTTTTAATTAGATAAAATTTTGATTTTTGAAATGCAATGACAATGTATGTTTCATTAGGAACTCATAGCACAAATTGATATAAGACTCATGGATGTCATCAACAATAAACGGATCATCCATACATATATCCTTCAAAACGGAATGAGTCACTCGATGTGGAGTTGCGATGGAGAACATTTGACTAAGTTAAGTATCATCGGCAATTGATCTGGCCATAACAAATTTAAACGCGAAATTCGTTGATTTAAGTACATTAATGGTGACTATATATGTCGTTTGGTTTAGTAAATGCGAATTTATGGGTAATTGATGGTGACCATAAAAATTAAAATCGCAAAAAAAAAAATGCTTATAACGTGTCTTTCACTCTATGTAAATAACGATGAAAGTGATTGTGAGGTAGCATAATCATGATCCTAGTAGTATAGGTAGTTCGCATAATGATGGGGCAGATTTGAATATAGGTCATAATAAGAAAACTAAATTGGCTTGGTGATGAAAGTGATTGTGAGGAGATTGAAGATGCTAATAAAACGGCTAGTTTTTTATCATCTAAAAAACTTACAGTTGCTAGTTCTTCTAAGGGAGGAGGTGGAAGCGGAAGTGGGGGAAGAGCTTATATATATGAGTGTTGGAAGCAGAGTTACGGTGATAATCCCTATGATGATGAAGAACACGAGGAGCTTTTTGAAGCTCAACTGGCTTTCTGTGATGCGTTTGATATAAAGATTCGTCATAAATCTAGACGTTAGTTTATATTTTGTTGTTGTGACATCTGTATTCTAGTGGGTAGTTTTTTTTTGGTTTTGTGAGGATAGAAGTGTTTTGTTATGTTAGATTTACATCCTATGTAGCAGGCTAAGATATGGGACTTCACTCGCATTCTTTGTACTTATATGCTTTTTGGAGTAATACATTCATCGGAAAACCCTTTACTAAAAAATTATAATAACGAGGATTGTACGTTGCGTGTTGCGGCACCAACAAAAGACTACATTTGGTGATATTTCGATGAAACATGTCGCTACTATCACCACCACGTTTGTTTTGATTTTTTTTTGTTGAAGATAACCACTCCACTTATTGTCGGGTTTTCATATTTCAAAGTTCAAGTTTTCGCTATTTGTTGATTTCTCTGCTCGGACTTTCGTGATGTCTCTAGTCATGACTTTCATGTTTTAGTTTTTTATATCTAGTCCGAACTTTTGCGATATTTCTAGCTCGGATGGCAGAGGAGTTCTAAATTATATATTATGTTTATGGGTTTCGGTCCATTAGGCTTAAAAGCTATCTATACAATCTATAAATAACTAATCACTAAAATATAAAGAATATGAAGAATTTCAATGTTGAACATAAAAACGATCCCATTCCTCTTGTTCCTTACCCCTTCCAGAACTCCCACACTATTGATTTTAACACAACCTAGAAATGCAACACATGCAAATTCTTGAAATAAAACATGACTGTCATCTTGAGGACCCTTTTGAAATCAACACAGTGTGTTAGATATGGTGTTGGTGTCCTAGGGGATGTGGTACACAAACATGAAAAATCAAGCTCCGATGATTTGTTAATGCATAATACTTATTGATAACTTTAGGAGCTCAGGCTCGAGCTTGAAAAGTTCAAAGGATTTACTGCACTTACATGAATATGATGTTTGTTTCCAATGGCGGATTTAAAATTTTGAACCGTGTGTGGCACGGGTTTTGGCTCGCTTCACTTCGTTTTTGGCTAGTTTTTTGACGTAAAAGTAGTTGATTTTTTAGGTTATAGTTATCGGATGCGGGTAATTCAGTCAAAAACATAACACAATATATATCTTTTGTCCACATTTATAACTATAATACTTTTATTAAGGAAATGAATTGATGAAAAAAAAAAAAAAAAAAAAAAAACATAAAACCTGAATTCACTTAAATAGTAAAACGTAGAGTTAACGTTTCTTTTATATATGCGGATATATTGGCTACAATTGCATTGTAGCCAACTTCTTACAATTTGTGCTATAATTTATGGGTTTTTGAATCTTTTTGTCGATCCCCTAGTCTTTTTAGTAGTCTTTGAGTCATTTCTTATGTAATTTATGTGAAAGATTGTAGCCAATTGGCTATAAAAATTGTAATAAGCTATCCCCTTTATGTATATTATAAATTAAAACAAATTCAAAGTTACCCTACTATTATATTTATAAGTTAATAAAGGACACTAACTATAGGTCAAAACGACTACATCAAATCTACAAAATATATATTGTTCATCATCCTCTCCGGTCAATAGCATCTTCTTTTACTTTTTATTTCAAAGATCAAACTCCTTGGAAAACAAATCAAGTTTTCTTCTAATTCTTGATTTTTTTTGCACTACTCCAACTTACGTGTAGCACTATTAAAAAAACCGATAATTTTTACCAAAATATTACACTTCGTCGAGTAAATCATATGTGGCACATGCCACACGTGGTTCGCACATAGATCCACCCCTGTTTGTTTCATTGGACTAGTAAGAATTACATCGAAATAAGCCTTGTAGAAATCGTCAACAAAAAACATATCAACAAGATCTTCAAGCAGGGACGGATTAGGATTTTATATTAAGGAGGCTAAAAAAAATGATAGTAACATACAATTCCATTTTTTTTAGAAGCTGGATTAAAGCTTGCATCTTTTAACATACGGGTTCAATGATATCTTTTTTAAGCAGTTTAGATACAATATATCACAAATGATTAAAGCATGGTAAATTTCGGTAGTGTCGAGTAAGATTTTATGGTTTTTAAGAGTGCATATAAATTCGTGGAGAGCAAATCCGTTTTTGTTTGCGCTAAGAGTGCAAAATATAAATCATTTCTCTGATTTAGTAGTAATTTTTAATTAGTGTTTGTTGATGCAAAAGTTTTACATAAACCGCACAATGAAACATTTTAATCAAAGCATCTTGCTTATGTGATCTTTTTAATTTGATCGAGAAAACAAAATATGAAATAAGGGAAATGCTATACTCACAAAAACAAATCCACAAAATGACGTGTCAGAATGTGAGTGGATGAATTAGAGAGAAGAGAGAGAAACTATCACAAAGTACATCAATCAGGGAATGACACCTCATTTTGTGGCCCATTTTATGGATATTTTTTTTTGTGAGTGTATCATTCCTCATAAAATAATATGGAGTGAAGTACGTGATACCAATGAAATAGGAAAGACAAAACCAAAATGCTTTTAACTCTAAAGTCTACACTACAACATTCACCGGTTTCCCCAGCGAAGTTTTCCCCAGCGACATTTGTCGCTGGGGAATCCGCACTAAACGACAAAAATAGATCCTACGTGGCACCAATTCTCGTTGAAAATTCAGCTAAATTATTATGCACTTTTCCCCGGCGACATGTCGCCGGGGATTAAGCGGTTATATTTTGACAGAATATTTCTTTGTAAAACGTGGCGGGAATTTTTCCCGCTTACTTTTCCCCAGCGACATGTCGCCGGGGATTCATTTGATTGTTTAAAAATTCATAATTAGTGTTAATGACTACTATCGTGACGTGATTACTAGTTTCCCCAGCGACATGTCGCTGGGGATAACTATTTGGACACTTTCCCCAACGACATGTCGCCGGGAATTCACTTTGACTTCGTTGACTTTAACAAAAAATATATATTGATGAGACTTGACGAAACAAAGTAGATATATAGCTATGGGAAAAACAAAAATATAAAATTTATGATGAACTAATATGGTTCTTAATTCGTGTTTGTTAAATGTGATATTGTTTCTTGCTCGTTTAACATGATACGTATACCAATGCACCTATACTTGGTTGTTTAACATGATACGTATACCAATGCACCTATACTTGGTCGACGCCGACTCATCACGTCTAATGTGTAACCATAACATATCGACTCATTCGTTGAACGTCTAATGTGTAACCGTAACATATCAACTCATCCGTTGAACGTCTAATGTGTAACCGTAACATATCGACTCATCCGTTGAACGTCTAATGTCTAACCCTAACATATCGACTCATCCGTTGAACGTCTAATGTGTAACCGTAACATATCGACTCATCCGTTGAACGTCTAATGTGTAACCGTAACATATCGACTCATCCGTTGAACGTCTAATGTGTAACCGTAACATATCGACTCATCCGTTGAACGTCTAATGTGTAACCATAACATATCGACTCATCCGTTGAACGTCTAATGTGTAACCGTAACATATCGACTCATCCGTTGAACGTCTAATGTCTAACCCTAACATATCGACTCATCCGTTGAACGTCTAATGTGTAACCATAACATATCGACTCATCCGTTGAACGTCAAATGTGAACCGTAACATATCGACTCATCCGTTGAACGTCTAATGTCTAACCCTAACATATCGACTCATCCGTTGAACATCTAATGTGTAACCATAACATATCGACTCATCCGTTGAACGTCTAATGTCTAAAATAAAATTAAGTTATAGTTTTAGATAAAATAATACGTGAACTTTTACCTTAAATATCGACTCATCATGTCTAATGTGTAACCGTAACATATCGACTCATCCGTTGAACGTCTAATGTGTAACCGTAACATATCGACTCATCCGTTGAACGTCTAATGTCTAACCCTAACATATCGACTCATCCGTTGAACGTCTAATGTGTAACCATAACATATCGACTCATCCGTTGAACGTCTAACGTCTAAAATAAAATTAAGTTATAGTTTTAGATAAAATAATACATGAACTTTTACCTTAAATATCGACTCATCACGTCTAATGTGTAACCGTAACATATCGACTCATCCGTTGAACGTCTAATGTGTAACCATAACATATCGACTCATCCGTTGAACGTCTAATGTCTAACCCAAACATATCGACTCATTCGTTGAACGTCTAATGTGTAACCATAACATATAGACTCATCCGTTGAACGTCTAATGTGTAACCATAACATATTGACTCATCCGTTGAACGTCTAATGTCTAACCTTAACATATCGACTCATCGCGTCTAATGTGTAACCATAACATATCGACTCATCCGTTGAACGTCTAATGTGTAACCATAACATATCGACTCATCCGTTGAACGTCTAATGTGTAACCATAACATATTGAGTCATCCGTTGAACGTCTAATGTCTAACCCTAACATATCGACTCATCACGTCTAATGTGTAACCGTAACATATCGACTCATCCGTTGAACGTCTAATGTGTAACCGTAACATATCGACTCATCCGTTGAGCGTCTAATGTGAAACCATAACATATCGACTCATCCGTTGAACGTCTAATGTGTAACCATAACATATTGACTCATCCGTTGAACGTCTAATGTGTAACCATAACATATCGACTCATCCGTTGAATGTCTAATGTGTAACCAAAACATATCGACTCATCCGTTGAACGTCTAATGTCTAACCTTAATATATCGACTCATCACGTCTAATGTGTAACCGTAACATATCGACTCATCCGTTGAACGTCTAATGTGTAACCGTAACATATCGACTCATCCGTTGAGCGCCTAATGTGTAACCATAACATATCGACTCATCCGCTGAACGTCAAATGTGTAACCATAACATATCGACTCATCCGTTGAGCGCCTAATGTGTAACCATAACATATTGACTCATCCGTTGAACGCCTAATGTCTAACCCTAACATATCGACTCATCACGCCTAATGTGTAACCGTAACATATCGACTCATTCGCTGAACGCCTAATGTGTAACCGTAACATATCGACTCATCCGCTGAGCGCCTTATGTGTAACCATAACATATCGACTCATCCGCTGAATGTCTATGTGTAACCATAACATATCGACTCATCCTTTGAACGTCTAATGTAACCGTAACATATAGACTCATCCTTTGAACGCCTAATGTGTAACCGTAACATATCGACTCATCCGCTGAACGCCTAATGTGTAACCGTAACATATCGACTCATCCGTTGAACGCCTAATGTAACCGTAACATATCGACTCATCCGCTGAACGCCTAATGTGTAACCGTAACATATCGACTCATCCGTTGAACGTCTAATGTCTAACCCTAACATATCGACTCATCCGCTGAATGTCTAATGTAACCATAACATATCGACTCATCCGTTGAACGTCTAATGTGTAACCATAACATATCGACTCATCCGCTGAACGCCTAATGTGTAACCATAACATATTGACTCATCCGTAACCATAACATATTGAACGCGTCTAATGTCTAACCCTAACATATCGACTCATCACGTCTAATGTGTAACCGTAACATATCGACTCATCCGTTGAACGCCTAATGTAACCATAACATATCGACTCATCCGTTGAACGCCTAATGTGTAACCGTAACATATCGACTCATCCGCTGAGCGTCTAATGTCTAACCCTAACATATCGACTCATCCGTTGAACGTCTAATGTGTAACCATAACATATCGACTCATCCGTTGAACGTCAAATGTGAACCGTAACATATCGACTCATCCGTTGAACGTCTAATGTCTAACCCTAACATATCGACTCATCCGTTGAACATCTAATGTGTAACCATAACATATCGACTCATCCGTTGAACGTCTAATGTCTAAAATAAAATTAAGTTATAGTTTTAGATAAAATAATACGTGAACTTTTACCTTAAATATCGACTCATCATGTCTAATGTGTAACCGTAACATATCGACTCATCCGCTGAACGCCTAATGTGTAACCATAACATATCGACTCATCCGCTGAACGTCTAATGTCTAACCCAAACATATCGACTCATTCGCTGAACGCCTAATGTGTAACCATAACATATAGACTCATCCGTTGAACGCCTAATGTGTAACCATAACATATTGACTCATCCGTTGAACGCCTAATGTCTAACCTTAACATATCGACTCATCGCGCCTAATGTGTAACCATAACATATCGACTCATCCGCTGAACGCCTAATGTGTAACCATAACATATCGACTCATCCGCTGAACGCCTAATGTGTAACCATAACATATTGAGTCATCCGTTGAGCGTCTAATGTCTAACCCTAACATATCGACTCATCACGTCTAATGTGTAACCGTAACATATCGACTCATCCGCTGAACGCCTAATGTAACCGTAACATATCGACTCATCCGTTGAGCGTCTAATGTGAAACCATAACATATCGACTCATCCGTTGAACGTCTAATGTGTAACCATAACATATTGACTCATCCGTTGAACGTCTAATGTGTAACCATAACATATCGACTCATCCGTTGAATGTCTAATGTGTAACCAAAACATATCGACTCATCCGTTGAACGTCTAATGTCTAACCTTAATATATCGACTCATCACGTCTAATGTGTAACCGTAACATATCGACTCATCCGTTGAACGTCTAATGTGTAACCGTAACATATCGACTCATCCGTTGAGCGTCTAATGTGTAACCATAACATATCGACTCATCCGTTGAACGTCAAATGTGTAACCATAACATATCGACTCATCCGTTGAACGTCTAATGTGTAACCATAACATATTGACTCATCCGTTGAACGTCTAATGTCTAACCCTAACATATCGACTCATCACGTCTAATGTGTAACCGTAACATATCGACTCATTCGTTGAACGTCTAATGTGCAACCGTAACATATCGACTCATCCGTTGAGCGTCTTATGTGTAACCATAACATATCGACTCATCCGTTGAATGTCTAATGTGTAACCATAACATATCGACTCATCCGTTGAACGTCTAATGTGTAACCGTAACATATAGACTCATCCGTTGAACGTCTAATGTGTAACCGTAACATATCGACTCATCCGTTGAACGTCTAATGTGTAACCGTAACATATCGACTCATCCGTTGAACGTCTAATGTGTAACCGTAACATATCGACTCATCCGTTGAACGTCTAATGTGTAACCGTAACATATCGACTCATCCGTTGAACGTCTAATGTCTAACCCTAACATATCGACTCATCCGTTGAACGTCTAATGTGTAACCATAACATATCGACTCATCCGTTGAACGTCTAATGTGTAACCATAACATATCGACTCATCCGTTGAACGTCTAATGTGTAACCATAACATATTGACTCATCCGTTGAACGTCTAATGTCTAACCCTAACATATCGACTCATCACGTCTAATGTGTAACCGTAACATATCGACTCATCCGTTGAACGTCTAATGTGTAACCATAACATATCGACTCATCCGTTGAACGTCTAATGTGTAACCGTAACATATCGACTCATCCGTTGAACGTCTAATGTCTAACCCTAACATATCGACTCATCCGTTGAACGTCTAATGTGTAACCATAACATATCGACTCATCCGTTGAACGTCAAATGTGAACCGTAACATATCGACTCATCCGTTGAACGTCTAATGTCTAACCCTAACATATCGACTCATCCGTTGAACATCTAATGTGTAACCATAACATATCGACTCATCCGTTGAACGTCTAATGTCTAAAATAAAATTAAGTTATAGTTTTAGATAAAATAATACGTGAACTTTTACCTTAAATATCGACTCATCACGTCTAATGTGTAACCGTAACATATCGACTCATCCGTTGAACGTCTAATGTGTAACCGTAACATATCGACTCATCCGTTGAACGTCTAATGTCTAACCCTAACATATCGACTCATCCGTTGAACGTCTAATGTGTAACCATAACATATCGACTAATCCGTTGAACGTCTAATGTCTAAAATAAAATTAAGTTATAGTTTTAGATAAAATAATACGTGAACTTTTACCTTAAATATCGACTCATCACGTCTAATGTGTAACCGTAACATATCGACTTATCCGTTGAACGTCTAATGTGTAACCATAACATATCGACTCATCCGTTGAACGTCTAATGTCTAACCCAAACATATCGACTCATTCGTTGAACGTCTAATGTGTAACCATAACATATAGACTCATCCATTGAACGTCTAATGTGTAACCATAACATATTGACTCATCCGTTGAACGTCTAATGTCTAACCCTAACATATCGACTCATCGCGTCTAATGTGTAACCATAACATATCGACTCATCCGTTGAACGTCTAATGTGTAACCCTAACATATCGACTCATCACGTCTAATGTGTAACCGTAACATATCGACTTATCTGTTGAACGTCTAATGTGCAACCGTAACATATCGACTCATCCGTTTAGTTTCTAATGTGTAACCATAACATATCGAATCATCCGTTGAACGTCTAATGTGTAACCATAACATATCGACTCATCCGTTGAATGTCGAATGTGTAACCGTAACATATTGACTCATCCGTTGAACGTCTAATGTGTAACCGTAACATATCGACTCATCCGTTGAACGTCTAATGTGTAACCGTAACATATCGACTCATCCGTTGAACGTCTAATGTGTAACCGTAACATATCGACTCATCCGTTGAACGTCTAATGTCTAACCCTAACATATCGACTCATCCGTTGAATGTCGAATGTGTAACCGTAACATATTGACTCATCCGTTAAACGTCTAATGTGTAACCGTAACATATCAACTAATCCGTTGAACGTCTAATGTGTAACCGTAACATATCGACTCATCCGTTAAACGTCTAATGTGTAACCGTAACATATCGACTAATCCGTTGAACGTCTAATGTGTAACCGTAACATATCGACTCATCCGTTGAACGTCTAATGTGTAACAGTAACATATCGACTCATCCGTTGAACGTCTAATGTCTAACCCAAACATATCGACTCATCCGTTGAACGTCTAATGTGTAACCATAACATATCGACTCATCCGTTGAACGTCTAATGTTTAACCATAACATATTGACTCATCCGTTGAACGTCTAATGTCTAACCCTAACATATCGCCTCATCACGTCTAATGTGTAACCGTAACATATCGACTCATCCGTTGAACGTCTAATGTGTAACCATAACATATCGACTCATCCGTTGAACATCTAATGTGTAACCATAACATATCGACTCATCCGTTGAACGTCTAATGTGTAACCATAACATATCGACTCATCCGTTGAACGTCTAATGTGTAACCATAACATATCGACTCATCCGTTGAACGTCTAATGTTTAAAATAAAATTAAGTTATAATTTTAGATAAAATAATACGTGAACTTTTACCTTAAATATCGACTCATCATGTCTAATGTGTAACCGTAACATATCGACTCATCCGTTGAACGTCTAATGTGTAACCATAACATATCGACTCATCCGTTGAACGTCTATTGTGTAACCATAACATATCGACTCATCCGTTGAACGTCTAATGTCTATCCCTAACATATCGACTCATCCGTTGAACGTCTAATGTGTAACCATAACATATCGACTCATCCGTTGAACGTCTAATAAAATAAAATTAAGTTATAGTTTTAGATAAAATAATACGTGAACTTTTACCTTAAATATCGACTCATCACGTCTAATGTGTAACCGTAGCATATCGACTCATCCGTTGAACGTCTAATGTGTAACAGTAACATATCGACTCATCCGTTGAACGTCTAATGTCTAACCCAAACATATCGACTCTTCCGTTGAACGTCTAATGTGTAACTATAACATATCGACTCATCCGTTGAACGTCTAATGTGTAACCATAACATATTGACTCATCCGTTGAACGTCTAATGTCTAACCCTAACATATCGACTCATCACGTCTAATGTGTAACCGTAACATATCGACTCATCCGTTGAACGTCTAATGTGTAACCATAACATATCGACTCATCCGTTGAACGTCTAATGTGTAACCATAACATATCGACTCATCCGTTGAACGTCTAATGTGTAACCATAACATATCGACTCATCCGTTGAACGTCTAATGTGTAACCATAACATATCGACTCATCCGTTGAACGTCTAATGTTTAAAATAAAATTAAGTTATAGTTTTAGATAAAATAATACGTGAACTTTTACCTTAAATATCGACTCATCATGTCTAATGTGTAACCGTAACATATCGACTCATCCGTTGAACGTCTAATGTGTAACCATAACAAATCGACTCATCTGTTGAACGTCTAATGTGTAACCATAACATATCGACTCATCCGTTGAACGTCTAATGTGTAACCATAACATATCGACTCATCCGTTGAACATCTAATGTGTAACCATAACATATCGACTCATCTGTTGAACGTCTAATGTTTAAATTAAAATTAAGTTATAGTTTTAGATAAAATAATACGTGAACTTTTACCTTAAATATCGACTCATCATGTCTAATGTGTAACCGTAACATATCGACTCATCCGTTGAACGTCTAATGTGTAACCATAACATATCGACTCATCCGTTGAACGTCTAATGTGTAACCATAACATATCGACTCATCCGTTGAACGTCTAATGTCTAACCCTAACATATCGACTCATCCGTTGAACGTCTAATGTGTAACCATAACATATCGACTCATCCGTTGAACGTCTAATGTCTAAAATAAAATTAAGTTATAGTTTTAGATAAAATAATCGTGAACTTTTACCTTAAATATCGACTCATCACGTCTAATGTGTAACCGTAGCATATCGACTCATCCGTTGAGCGTCTAATGTATATGATAACATATCGACTCATCCGTTGAACGTCTAATGTCTAACCCAAACATATCGACTCATCCGTTGAGCGCCTAATGTGTAACCATAACATATCGACTCATCCGTTGAACGTCTAATGTGTAACCATAACTTGTCCTTGGAGATTCGAATTGTACACATTTAACCCCTAAACTACTAATTGGTTTTATATCTAATCCTAAGCCCACACCTAAGCTCTTACCCGGTCCAATATGAGCCCAACCCGTTACCCTAAT
>CM040241.1:51231075-51416803 GCA_022545495.1 Chrysanthemum lavandulifolium
AAGATAGGAATCTATTTTAAAAACAAGAGTTTGGTTCACATAAGTAATGAAATAAGAGAATCTTTTGCGTCAGAAAAACCATAGAAACAATACCAGAGAGGGGAGGTTGGTCTTTTCTCTCTCATCATTAATTATCTTCTTTATTAATTCGTTTTTATTTTTTTCATGTATTTTGCTAATAACTTTTTGCTATCACTATTTAAACAATATTTTATATTTAAAAATTACTCCCTCCGTCTCAATTTAATTGTCCATATTTTTATTTTTGGATGTCTCAAAAAGATTGTCCACTTTCTTTTTTTAGTAAAAACTAGAGAATCTAAATAGGGAATATTTTATTCGTGTGGTTAAAAATTAAAGTGGCCCCACTTTTATTAAACTTTGTGATTTCTCTCTCCTAACAATTAAATTGAGACGGAGGGAGTATTATAAAATACATTTTAAAAATATAATTTCTCTCTCCGCATTTAAAGCTTTTTAATATTTGATAATACAAATTGCGAGAATTTTTATTCGGTTGACATGTAAAGTATAATTGTAAGCAACAATCATTCAAGCTTTTTAATATTTGATAATACAAATTGCGAAATTTTGATTGATCGAAATCATAAATTTGCTACATAATTTCTTTCTCGCTTCATCACAACAGCAATTATAGTATTTTCAAATAAATATTTAAAGTAAAGAAAAAAAGAAAAAAGAATGCATGTTCTAGAATCTAGCGTAGCCTTAATGATTAAGGTTATCCAAAAGTTATATAGTCTCAAGAACAAAGTAAAACTGATCTATGAATTGATGACAAGCATTTCTAGCACAAACACTTGAATCCAAGTTTGTATACAACTTTTGCTTTGTATTACTCAAACTTTAAACTTTAGCATATTAATCACTTCTGCCACAAGATTCATTGATACATTGAGTTACTTCTTTGCCACAAAGCATTCCCAAACAACCTTGATAAGTTTTCTTGATAGTTGATGAATAGAATAGTAAAATTGTAAGATAAGAATATAGTTTTATTGATTGAATGCATTACATATAATATAGTATATGTATTTATACTAAATACATAGCTTTGATAATAAGCGGTGAACCCTAAACCTAATGGACCTAAACCATCATTGGGTTTCAGCGAGCTAACCTATCTAACACACCCCGCAGGTTTGAAATCAGGAGACCTCAAATCGACAAGCTGGAATATATGTTGAAAACTTCTTTTCTCATCATCTTCTTTGTTGATTGGTGAGCAAAGCATAATTGTATTTGGCGGTATAGTTGTTTGTTGCTTTTCACCCCTCCCTTGTGTGGCGCTTTTTTATTACCATGGCTTGCTTTGCCTTTAGGTAGGAGCGGCAATTTTGCGACCGACTATGTACAAAACGACCAATGATCTTCAACAACAAACAATTGGATGAACAAGAAAAAAATATGGTTGATTGAAAGCAACTCAACATAGATATTTTGTGTGTTTTGGCGGCTGGGGTTTAAGGTTTATGCATTCAATATGAAAAATAAAATCTAATAAAAGACTAAACTAAAGCAAAAGATCTAGGATCCCTTGAATCATCCAGCTAGCAGCCGATGACCGGAGGATAACAAATTAGCATGGTGGATCTTACCTAAAGCTCGGATACCATGTAAGATAACAATATAGTTTTATTGATTGAATGCATTACATATAATATAGTATATGTATTTATACTAAATACATAGCTTTGATAATAAGCAACCAAACCCTAAACCTAATGGACCTAAACCATTATTGAGTTTGGGCCAACTAACCTATCTAACAAAAATAGCGTTCTTGATAAATAGAAAGAACTACGAGCAATCCCAAAAATCAACATCAATACCACATAAATAATTATCTTAATTCTTATTTGGTGCATATGTTACTTAATTCAAGCACAGCAGCGAGCACATGTTTAAAATAAATATCAATTAATTAGTATAGCACCAAACACATTTAAGCTTATCATAAGTTAAGTGTGACACTCAAACAAATACAACCACTAGTCAAAGATAAAGTTCTATTTGTTGAGTTTATGATATATAAAATACAATAAAACATAAAGACATCAAGAGTACACAATGGAAGACTTAAGATCATAACAAATAAATTAATTAATCGAAAGTATGCGAACGCACCTCTCATGAATATCAAATCCTCGAGCAAAGTAAAACCACCTCGAGCAAAGCAAACCAAAGAAGTACTTATTGGTGTAAGAATAATGTCTTACAACCACGCTCTTGTACAACACGAATTAACCAAACGAATCAAGCGATTGCTAGATCTAACACAAGTCCTCGCTAAGAAAAAACGAAACCAAACTCCCTTACTTGGGGTGTTCGGCCGAATAATGGACTAGAGAGAGAGAGAGAGATCTAGGGTTAATTCAATGCACAAGTGTATGAAACCCAGAACCTAGCCCTCTTTATATAGTAGATGGATACCTTTGAGAACAAGTTAAGGATTGGGTTGGGATAACCCCTTGTGCCGGCCATGATACAAGCCCACAAGAAAACCCATAACTTTTCTTTCAAGATATTCCATTACTAGTCCTTCTTTTCCATTTAACGGTCGTTAGTCATTTTTCCGTTAAATACTTAACGATCGTTAACCGTGACTTAATGTGCAATAATTAATCGTAAACATAAACATTAATTATTAACTTTAATTCTCATTCGCTAATGTGTGCAATCCCGTGGTCACGAGTTCGAATCCTGACATTCACATGTTTGTAAATATATACATATTCCAACAGCCCCACTCAATATGTTTACAAAACGTGAAATAACATTGGTTAGCGCCTAGCAACACGCCAATGCCCCCAAGATAACTTGTGTATGGTTTTTCGGAGAAAACCAAGTTTGATGATTCATCATCATATTCATCCTTTGTTTCTAATACCATGTTAATAAGAATATGGATCTCACTCATTTCTTAATTAACTATTCTGCTTTCTCGCTTTTATGTGATTGATTAAGATTACCAATTCTTCTCGAACATATTCCAGAAGACCTGGGCATGGCCATGCAAACATCTTAACAACCCTAGAGGGCCCAAGAGTATTATACTTCAAAATAAATTTGAAGGAAACAACCCATTTTGACTACAAGCAGATTCATAAATTTCGCAACACTTCGAAAACAACCCTTATAACTACCGCCACGTAGCGTTAGATTGCTTCACAAAATGCACTACATCCATGACATATCTCTTGTATCTCAAGTCGAGGATAAATATCCATGATATACTTAATGACAAAGATCCATAAAGTATCATCATGCGAAGGATAAGTCCTATATTCAATTCATTGAATATCATCCGAATTAGTCATGCTACGCATCAATATACTTTCAAGTATATTCTAACTAATACTCAGATTTGTCTTAATTCAATATCATTCCCATGTTATTGATCGACAACGGACTATTTAGAACAACTTAAGTTATTCATGGATTTAAACATGCAAATATAGGACACAATATTATAAATGAAATTAAACGATACCGCACTTTAATTCATTATAAATAATAATTGTTTAACATCCTTTATCCAAATACTAAATAGATCAATGCATGATAATTCTCAGTTAATGAATTTTGCCACAAGTCATGCAACTCATACTTGTTGACAAGGCATAATTTCAACTAACTTTGATCTACAAGAATTTTGAGAATACTTATTTCAAAAAATTCAATAATTGAATTTCTTGTATGTGTTTACACATATCTTGATATTGTCATATCATTCCATAAGGTGCGTGATAACCTGAACCACCTTTATATGACAATCATCTTTCAAAACTTTTAAAGTTTTAAAGTATTCTTCATTCTTTAATGTATAATGCAACTATGCTCTTAGTTGAGCATAACTAGTCAACATGGTCATTATCAAGAATACCATGACTAGAATTGAGTGTCATCTCAATTAAACCAAGATCATTGTATACAACAATATGCTCTTTAAACATCCGTAAACTTTGAACAGTTATAGTGTAATGTTGGTGCCTATCAAACTCAAGTTTGTTGGCAATGACAATTATGAAATAATTGCCATATTTCCATCCATAGAATCTAGGAGCATCTCCAGACTGTGGAATGTGATTCTAAATCCAAACATATTCTTTTTAAATATTTATTACACTAACAACTTTCAATGTTGTCAAATCATCTTGAAATCAAGCATGACACAACAATCTTATACACAACATGATGTTCATGATGAATCTTCAAGTTAAACTTTAAGATCTCATCTATCTTGTCAAAGATATGTATTCATCATGTTCTATTAGACTCATTTATTTTACCGCATATGTTTATAATAATAAACATATTTTCAAGGTTATATATATCTTATTTCCAAATCTTACAAACGAAGTTTCATTCCCAACTAAAACTTAATTTAAGTGGAATGTAGTTGCCCATACAACATATAAGATTTAAAATAATACTCCCACTAGCTTTTAGGAATACTTATGAACTATCTTATTTTAATTATTAAATCAAACATGGATTTAATATTAAACATAAGAAACATCTCTTAGATGCTTGCATATATCCATTCATGGATTCTTGCGCTTGTACATATCCAAGGATTATTAAAATTCATAAAACTTCTTTGTATTACTCATCGTCCTCGCAAAAGTAATTCCACAACAAAGAGTTATGACATTCATTGTCAAAATTTCATATCAATGAAACTAAGTATGACAATTATAATCTTTATATTTCTATTTAATGTATCTAGTAAAGAATATTCAATCATAGTTAATTGCTTAAATATGATTAATATTATTATTACTAGACATGCATTAAATATGTGTACAATATTGTCCATATGATTTCTACACAAAGATTTAAACCACTAGGGTTTCCATCTTTGAAGAAACTCATATTCATTATTAAGATAAACCAAGTATCTAAAGTTGATTATCTTTATGGACAAAGATCTCAACATTCATAGTATGATTGATTTACCACAATTCAACATTTGGTAAATTTATCATTATGATTAACAGCTTACCATGATCCTCAGAATCATATTCCTCAACATATTAAATGTATGAGATATCCTTACGATCTATGAATGACAATTCCATCATATTGAGGTCTATCATATACATGTTTAGCCTCATCATGATATTTGCTAGTGCATTTTAGAAGATTATGTATTTTGTAATTCAATCTTTCAAGATCTAAACAAAACTCCCACTTGCCTTTAACAATTTAAAGATTACCTCTAAATAGTTTAGTAAGTAGAGCAACAATACATTGTTCTCTTTTGGGATATTACAAAAACATTGACGCTTCTCGACTTTAGTTTGTTACAACCCACTCTACAAGTAGTTTAACAAAATCGTAACTTCATTATAAGACTTAATGTGATTCATCACATTCCATAAACAAATGGTGTCTTATCAATCTTCTAGGTTGGAGTCTTATTGAGTATATTCAATTTATACTCAATCTACTAATCTTGATAACTTTTGGAAGAAACTATAGTTATCTTGAATCAAACATGCATATAGATTTTGATTCTTCTAACTGAACATACCATAAAACTATGGTATTTCATTAGAATTAATATTGTAAGATAATCTAACAATATTTAAGATAACCATCTACTCTTTGGCTCATCTATTTACCAACAAAGTAAAACTTAATGGTACAATAGAATTACTAAGTCAATTGCATGTATTATAACACAAGTATTTTTGACCAAATCAAAAGACATATCGCTTATAATCCCACTATAATGCTATAAGTCATTGATCAACTCATTGACTTCATGCATATGTCTTAAAACATAGCAAGTTAACGCCTTACTTTATATTGTAAGTCTTGTATTAAAAGACTTCATGTTTGTGACTTTACAAAATCATAAACATTTATAATAAAGTAATTATGAACACCACCTCATGTTTCAATTAATATTTCAAGTTAATATTTACTACATATATTTAAGTCATTCAACTAATACTTAAATTCAAAGTAGTATTAGATTACTTCATTTAATTATGTTATTCCATGAAATGTTCAACGAAGAAACGCAAAATCATCCATGCTCGCTCACGACACGGATATTTTACCTGGGCTACAATCTAGTTCACGCTCTCACGCAACACAAATTGTAACTACAAGTGTTTCTTAAATATTGAATAACATAAATATTTTAAAATAAAGTAGTCTTTGTTATCATCTTGACATATGTTCTTAATAAGGCAATCATACATATTTAAATGTATACTATATTAGAACGTTATTCTCTTACTTTACAACAAGAGAATCCATTTAAATCATATTTATATGTGTTGTACCTTGCACACAATAAAGATTTCTCCCACTTGTGCTTGGAACAACATCATGTAGCGATAAACAACACGATACACGCTCGCTTATTCGATTAATATGATTTGTGTCATAGATATAACAAGTAGATGTAGAACTATATTGTTTAGTAAGGAAACGCACATGACTTTCCTTAAAACATAAGTGTCTACAATTGGAAAGTAATTATCTTTGAAGATAACTGGGTTACTACACAGAAATAAGGCTTGTAGCTCCCACCTAATTAGAAATCATTAAAACAACTTTATTCAAGAATGCAACACAAATGCTCCCACCGAATCGACAACATTGTAAGTGTTGCATAACCGCTAAAACAACTTGCTTGCTTTTTTACTTTCCTACACCTTTAAAGAACCATACGTAATCATTACTAAGGTACTAAAAGGTGTATTCTACTCTATGAATGATGGGTTATCCATCAAAGTCATTAACTTGAAAAATTGGGTATGCAATTTCTTCCTTAACAGGCCTACCATGCCCATACTGGTATGTAGCACCTTTAAAGGCTAAAACAAACCAACTAGATAAATTAAGCTAGTTTGCCTTTTACCAATTTTCGCGGTAATTAGTCTAGCTTCTAATTTAGTAACTCACATACATATTTTCCAGTTAATCAACATTCATGTTGTTACAAAAGGATTCATTCACCTAATGAAGGTAATGAAATCTTTATGGAAAATATGACGTGCAATTCATTGCTATGAGTTACATTAGAATTTAGACAATTCAAAACGTTCCTATTATACCTTTCTCATTCATGAAAAGGAATAGGATTGAGTCTAATTCTTCTCCCATGGAAAGAGACTTGCTTGTCTTTTCAAGAATTATTCTCGATCAAACATTTGTTTGAAAGCGTAATGGAGCAATTTATCGATCAAAGACTAAACTTTGTTTACTGTTAAATGTTGCAATTATACATTCAAAAGAATTACAAAATTCAATTTTAGTATTTTCGATAATTAACCTTTTCAAGAAAATTAAACACCCATGGTTCATAAACATATAACCATTTAATTTTCATCAAAAACTAGGATCCAAATTGTCATAATCTCATCACGCCGCTGATCCGCTAGTAATGAACCTTATACAAAGTGGTAGAGCTTGTGCTCAATTGCCAATTTCAATTGCAATTCCTAGATTTATGGGATTTACATATAGCCAATTTCAATTGCCATGTAAACATGTTTTATCCCATCTTATGCCTCGAGTTGCCGCTCACTACAAAACTCAATTGTTGTCCAACTTAAGAAACCGCAAAATCGCCCATGCCCGCTCACGACACGTGACATTTTACCCTTTGATTACTATCTAAGTCACGATCTCACGCAAATAGAAAGTAATCTTAGGTGTTTCCGCTTGCTGGATGGCATATAACTTAAATTAAAGGGTAATAGTTTTGATGTTAAATCAATATGTACAAAGATGTCATGCATTCATCTTTGTAACATAGGTTTTATTAAAACATTTATATCTTGTTTTAATGTTTAAGTTTTTCATCATCAAACTTTAATTGAGGTATTGGTTTCACCAATCAAAGAATTTAGTGTTAATTATCATCCATTATACCGCATTTTGCATAAGTGTAAACACTTAGTGTTTCGGATAATTACCACCGTGGGGCGCATGGAATCAACACTAATTCGCCTTAAGATGAGCTTGCACATATAATGGCTTACTAAGTAGCTCCATTCGAACTTACAGAGGGCGAGGACTGTGCGCGCTTAAAGCACAACCTTAGACATCCATTCAGCGCGACTGTAAGCACTTTCTTTAAACCCCTTTATTAGTTCATTCTCATGGGTGAGCTGCTCACCATTTGTACCAAAGTCATCAATCAATTAAACGATTATGATTACTATTCTTAAAAATACATGTTTCACCATTGTTTAGATCATTTATTTTTCTTGTAAAATACCCTTGTTACGAACACAAACAAGCAAGTATTTAAAAATAAACAATAAACAATAAATGCATAACAAATAAAGTCATGCATATCAATTAGCCACATGCAAACGGTTTAGATAAATCCTATTAATTAACCAATTAATATATATATTGAGGTCTTCCCAATTTTAGATCTATCAAAATTAGTGTATATCACTTAACCACGAAAGACATACAATAAAAGCATATCCATGATAAAACATGCATGTAATTATCATGGACATAAAATTACACTTAACAATTAATGCAATTAAATCAAAGTTACGCATATACACATAAAGTTGTATGCATCTTAGGTTTCTAATCCAATTAAAACAATAGTTTACAAAACCTAACGAGGCACATAATAAAAACGCCTCCTCAAATTAGGGTTTAGGTTAGCAAACCCAAGATCTAAGCATACAAATAATAACACATTCATGTTTATTTTAATTATGTGTTTCAAGAATTAATTACTTGTTATACAAGGCTCTGATGCCACCGCTGAGTTTATGATATATAAAATACAATAAAACATAAAGACATCAAGAGTACACAATGAAGACTTAAGATCATAACAAATAAATTAATTAACCGAAAGTATGCGAACGCACTCTCTTGCGAATATCAAATCCCTCGAGCAAAGTAAACAACACCGAGCAAAGCAAACCAAAGAAGTACTTATTGGTGTAAGAATAATGTCTTACAACCACGCTCTTGTACACACGAATTAACCAAACGAATCAAGCGATTGCTAGATCTAACACAAGTCCTCGCTAAGAAAAACGAAACAAAACTCCCTTACTTGGGGTGTTCGCCAATAATGGACTAGAGAGAGGAGAGAGAGATCTAGGGTTAATTCAATGCACAAGTGTATGAAACCCTGTAACCTAGCCCTCTTTATATAGTAGATGGATACCTTTGAGAACAAGTTAAGGATCGGGTCGATAACCCCTCAGGGTCGGGCCATGATACAAGCCCACAAGAAAACCCATAACTTTTCTTTCAAGATATTCCATTACTAGTCCTTCTTTT
This sequence comes from Chrysanthemum lavandulifolium, assembly GCA_022545495.1. Lineage (NCBI taxonomy): Eukaryota > Viridiplantae > Streptophyta > Magnoliopsida > Asterales > Asteraceae > Chrysanthemum > Chrysanthemum lavandulifolium. Next base: position 51,240,388 of record CM040241.1, read on the forward strand.
CCATTTAACTGTCGTTAGTCATTTTTCCGTTAAATACTTAACGATCGTTAACTGTGACTTAATGTGCAACAATTAATCGTAAACATAAACATTAATTATTAACTTTAATTCTCATTCGCTAATGTGTGCAATCCCGTGGTCACGAGTTCGAATCCGGACATTCACATGTTTGTAAATATATACATATTCCAACAGGCTACACGCCGGAGGTTTGGAGGGCTCCCTTCAAATCTTAGCCCCAATCTCATTGATTCCGGCCGACACAATTGTATCACAAAAAAAGGTCATGACCGTAGAAGAGGTTCGAGAGTTTTTTAACATCGAGAATGATTATACGCCCGAAGAAGAAGCAGAGCTTCGTAATGAAAATCCATGGGCATTCAAGTAAAAAGCTATCTAATTATCTAAGACCACTATGATCATATCTTTTAAAGCTTTATTATTATTATTATTATTATTATTATTATTATTATTATTATTATTAGTAGTAGTAGTAGTAGTATTATTATTATTTTCGTGTTTTCGTAATCGGTATTTTTTTATTTTTTTGTTGCTGCAGTAACACTAGTTATTCGTCGGTTTAATTTGCATTGTCAAAAATAAATAAATAAATAAATAAAAAATCTAGTTGTTTTTGTTTTATGTCGAATCTAGGGTTTTTATTCCCGAGACGACTTTTGTTGGTGTCGCATCTAGGGTTTTTATTCCCGAGACGACTTTTGTTGGTGTCGAATCAAGGGTTCTTATTCCCGAGACAACTTTTGTTGGTGTCGAATCTAGGGTTCTTAATCCCGAGACGACTTTTGTTTGTGTCGAATCTAAGGTTTATCTTCGTTTACCTGCTTGTCGAAACCCTAAAACCATTTTTTTTTCGTTTACCTATTTGTCGACCTTAGAGTTGTCGACCAAGAGTTTGGTTTGTTTGTCGACCACGAGTTGTCGACCATTGTTTTCTGTTTCCGTTTGTCGACCACGTGTTGTCGATTGGTTATTGTTTTATTTTGCTTTCTTAGTTTACTTCTCCAGTTCGAGATTTCACGATTTCAAGCCCGGTTTGTGGGTTTTGGGAATTAGGGTTTTACCATTATAAATAATGGTTATCAATAAAGTTATACCTACGAGTTTCATTGTCTTACATGATATCAAACCCTAACCGATACCTTCTACTGCTTTCGCACATTTTTCTTTGTTTTGTTTCTCGACCAAAGTGTGTTGTCGAGCTATGTTTGTCTACCAAGTGTGTTGTCGACCTCGTTTATTAACCGTTAGTAGATTCCTTTAAAGTTTTTTATTCGATCATATTTAATCCCTTTACAGTTTATTCGTTCACTAATACCTACATAACCTTTACCGTTTGTCGACTAGTGCCACTTTCTTATCCAACTTATTTGATTACTTTTCTTTGGCTGTTTCTCTACTCACATGTAATATTTATTAAACACTAACTGAATATAACACAAATTCGTTTAGTTTACTGGTTCTCTACGTGACCCAACATCTCGACATATTTAATCCCTTTTATCCCTAACATATTTATTGTCGACCCAACCCCACAAATTGCTAAACCTCACCAATTACTACTATGACTACGGATACCACTCCTCCCCCACCCGTCCTCACGTTATCGAATAAGCTTATGGCGATGAATCACTTGACTACTTTTGTTCCGATTAAGCTTGATGTTGATGAGATGAATTACTCATCATGGGTATATTATTTTTCTCACCTTTGTCATGGATATGGCATCTTGGATCATCTCATTGATCCTGAAGCTTCTTCATCCATGATAAAGTTTTAAAATGTACCTTTTTGAGGGGTCGTTTAAGCCCGTATTTGATCACTTTTGTATCCGTTATTACTTAATATCGTTCCTTTTCACTTTTTAGGTCTCTTGAAGGCAAATTGCTGGAATGGCACTTATTTGGACGAAAAGGCGCGGATATACTGAAGAAAATGGCCAAAGTCAAGAATCGAGACACCCAAGTCTTTGAAATACAAGGGACGGCGTCAGTGTTAATTGTGACGCCGCCGAGCACTTCGTGACGGCTCAAGAGCCAAATTGCTTATTTTCGTGACGGTGTCGCTTTAAAAGAGTAGGGTCGTCGCAACTCGACGGCCTAGATTTGATCCAGACGGCGCCGAGATCAAGGGACGGCGTCACAAGCATAAGGTGACGCCGCCGCAAGACTAACGAGGCCAAGACAAAACCCTAATGACGGCGACTCGACGACGTCACAAATCAAAGGGTGACGCCGTCGCGATTGTAATCTTATATATAGAATCCGAATTTTTCAGTTTTAGTGTGTACTCTTTTGGAGTAAAAACATAAACCGAACCAAGGCTGTCTTGTACAGTATGTTAGGGTTCCAAACCCTATCTTACCACAAGATAAGTACTTTACTTCATTAATTCAATTATGTATGCAATTATGTGTGTGTATGCTTGCATGTTCTCCATGTCCGGCTAATTTACTTGTGTGTTTGCTTAGGAAATATGAAACTTAATTATTGAATATTGATTGGTTGTCTCTTATCTTAATTGTTAATGATCTAGTAATGCGATAGGTCATTCGTTGTGTAGTTAATGCTTGATTAATCTTTGTGAACCTTAGACTATGACACCTAGAGTAGTTGTAGGCTAAACCATCCAAAAAGTACCTTAGAGTTAGAGTTTATAATTCCTAGAGATTTTGTAGACGAAACCCTATGGTAGTTTCAAAGAGTTAGGGATAAACGCATACCCTACGACTTTAGACACACAACGCGATTAAGAATAAGGAAGTGACAATTCAACCATCAATAGGAGACAATTAAGGAGTAATAAAACCTAAGTAAACACATCTTTAAACCATCATACGAGCACACAATAATTAGACATAGACTACATACACCTTAGACTAGATAATTAGATAAGTAGAGTAATCGGTAGAAATACCAACCCCTAAATCCAAACCCCGAGATTCGTACCTTTCCTTTCCTTAAAAATATAAAAAGATAAAAAAATAATCTTCCTCAACCCCAACCTTAGCGTAGTAACTTCTCGCTAGCATTCCTATTCCACTAGAGAACGATATCAATACCCGTGGCTTACCCTAATACTACACTACAACGATTAGGTTCACTGCCTAGGGTGTTATAAAACTTGCTCGAAGAAAAGGAAGTTCCTTTGACCCCGAACGACGCGTGCAGCGTTATCAAGTTTTTGGCGCCTCTTCCGGGGAATAGAATAGCTAGTTAGTAGTCCACCTCGTTTAGGTTTCTTTTCTTGATTCCTATCAAGTAAATTTTTCTCATTTTTTAGCTTTCTCGTAGTCTATCCCCCTTCTTCGTGACCTTTGTTCGTAATCCCATCACTTTTCATCATGGAAGGTGATAACCAACCACCATTCATCCACCTACCACCAAATGACCCGCCAAGAGCCCGTACTCTTGGTGAATACTCGAGACCAAGCCACCTAGGCTATAGGAACACCATTGAGCTTCCCGATCAAGCCCAAACTACGGCCCTTCGATCCGACACCATCCGGTTTGTGCAAAACGGATGTGCATTCCATGGACTTCGTTCTGAAGATCCTAATCAGCATCTTAAGGATTTCCTTAAAATCGTCGATTCCATCGACCTCGATGCTACCACTCGGGAGATCACGCGTCTGCATCTCTTCCAATTCTCTTTAAGAAAACAAGCTAGTAAATGGCTTTTTCATCTTCCCACGGGATCTATTTCAAGTTGGGAAGATCTCACTACCCGTTTTCTTGCTAAGTTTTGCTCACCTAGCCCAAATCAACCACTTGACCATCAGTCCTTCAACTCTCTTCGCAACCAAATCATTGATGAAATTAAAGATCCTAGTGAGTTGCATAGGATAGACGTTAATGAAGAGGATAGTGCTTATTTCAATCTTTACCCCACTAAGGAAGAGGTTGCTTACCATCGATACATAATCGATAATCCTCGATCACCTATCATTAGGATATGCCTAAAAGATTAGGAGAGGAAATCCTTAGAACTTAAAAATTCCTTGTATGATCGGATATAGGAGTGTCGACCATGCTTACATAGATACGGAATCTCCCATTAATGTGATGTCATCTGCTGTATACAATGACATTATGAATGAGCGACTTAATATTAGGAGGGACCCTAAGTATCCAGGTGGAGTTTGCAACTTTGTGGGAAGAGTCAAGGATGTGCATGTCTTTATAGGAAATTTCACCTACTTAGTTGATTTTGTGGTCCTAGAAGATATAGGATGCGTCATTGACTATAGCTTATCCCAATTAGTGCTAGGAAAAGCGTTTGTTGAAACGTCTAATATGAGCCATAACAAGTATGATGGAATGGTTAGGTTTAAGGAAGGAAACAATGAGATCACTTATAGGATGCCTTGAAAAACAAATGAATATGGCCATCTACCCATTTTTGAACGAGACAACATCAAAGCTTTTGAGGACAAAAGCAAGGACGATGTTGAAAAAGGTTATAAATTTATGTGGGACAGAAGGAGGCTTTATTATAAGGATTGCTTGACCCTAGGGCCTAGATATAGAGTCGATGAAAATTTTGTCAACATGATAGAATTCTCATTGAGAATGCAAAACGAGAAAATGTAAGGGCACGACTACGAGTCTAGCTACAAGACTCATAAATAAAGAAAAGCGCTTCGTGGGAGGCAACCCATGCTTAATTGTTTGCTTGTTAGTGTCATATATCTTTTATTGATTGTTTATTCTCATGTTTAAATTTGTAAAAAAATGCTTTATTTTGTTTTTAACCTCGTCTTAATTGCATATAAAGGTATTTTACATAAAGGATAAGTGTAGGGAGGATTACACACGTTTTCAAAAGAAACGTAAACATGAGAATAACAATTAATTAAAAGATATATATGTGTGTTTGTTCGAGTCAAATGCTTGTATCGAGTCATAATGGATGTTTTGCGTAAATTTTCCGATTCTAAAGATGTAAATTTTCCGTAAATTTTTCCGGAAAATCGAGACCGCTTTGTGTCAGATAACCGACGGCGTCAGATCGCAACCGACGACGCCGTGAAGGAGTAAAACAACAGATTACTTTTTTTCTCGTTTTCGAGCTACTTATAAATTTTTGAATTTTCCAAGTCTTAATTTTCCGTAAATTTAAAACATCCATTCCACAAGCATTATATCCTAGTTTAGTAGAGTCTTATATATATTATTACCGCCGATTTTACGCGAAGGTTTCGTTTGTTTTCTTCAAGTGTGCAGGTTTTATTTATCAAGAAGAAGAAACAAAAGATTGGAAGGAGCTTTTCACGCATGCATTTTTCTTGGAATGAATTTAACCACCACTTTACACGGATCCTACCGAGCTAATCAGGGGAGTATTAGTTTCTTTCGTTTTTAATTACCTTCTATTATCATAACTTTGATACTTTCGGGGAACATTGGGGACAATGTTCAGTTTAAGTGTAGGGAGGGAAAATAAAACGGGAACTTTGAAACTATGCTTATCCTTGATTATTTGCTTTGTCCAATTGTATTTGTGTAATAAACCATGAGAAAATATCGGTTAGGGTAATTTTGGCACCAAATTTAAAATTTTCCATGACATGTAGGAGTGGGCAATTAGTCTTAACAAAAGCGTCTCACAGATAGGAAGTTGCATGACTAGCACAAAAACCCTTTACCGCCTAAATTCCACCCAAAATGTGAGGATCGCCCTTAGATTAGTAGGAATTAAAGCATTCATCTTTAATGCTTAGTGTGTGAACTGGTAGTATAATAGATTTTAGAACTTGTTTTGTGATGCATCCCGAGATCTCTAGTAAGACTACACTTGTGTAGTTAGGAATAACTAAATGATAAGAGGCATTAGGATAACCCTTGTTTGATACCCGTAATATAATTACTTCTTCCACATCGGTTGAGTAATTCCCCCACACCTTTGCGTTGTACTCATCTTTAGTACACGATACCCCTAGTTAACCCCTAAGAGCCTATCCTTTTCGCGGTTCTCGTGATGTTTCGGTTTTTCCGGAATATTAATGAAGAGCATTGTTTACACCCCACCCCCAAATGTACACCCAAATCGCCTTAGCCTACCTTGTATGCACTCACTTTTAGTGCATTATTGTTATCACCCCAAACCTTTAGTTCAATTATCTAGTTGCTTGCATGAGTTGCTAAGTCGAGTCATATCCTTTGTACACAGTTTTGGGACGATTGAGACTCATGGGAAAAGTTAAAGTTTATGAAATGAATGGAAGGGAACGTTAAATTCCCTTATTTGCGTAATAACGTACCCCAAGTGTTTTGATCTTTTCAATTCGGGTCAAATTAGTGTTAGAGTAATAAAACTCAAGTGTAGGGATGTGCCTATAAATCCCTATCATTTTGATGTTACCGTAGAGGATGGTAGAGTAAAAGTGTATGGGAAAAAATCGAAAAAAAATAGAAAATGAGAAAAGAAAAAAAATAGAGTGTAAAAAAAAAAAAAAAAAAAAAAAAAAAAACGGGCTACCATCCTACATCTGTTCTTTAAATTTATGTTTGTTTGTTTTAGTTATCTAGAAGTTTAGAGTGTCGAGTCTTGGCTTAGCAACGCCATTCTTCGTATGCTTGTAACATAGAGATTTTTGACTTGCCACCACTAAATAGCCTATCCCACCAAACCCTTTGTTTCCCTACCGTAAGCTTAACATTACAACCCTTTAAAAACCTCTTTGATAGTCTTTCCTAGGTGCTTACGCCAAAGCGATGGAGGTTTGATCTATTCTCAAGCATATGGTAATCTATGTGCTAGGACCGGTTAATGAGTGTTTATCTTCCATTTCCAACTTGTTATATTTCATATACACCCGAGAGATGTGAGTACCCAAACACCCCATGTGAGGTGATAGTATTTAATTTCCGTGCTTGTTATGACTTTTGCGGGGCTTATATGTGTTGTGGATTGTTTTAAACCAATGCTTCATGACCCCTAACTTATAAATTCATTGGCTAAAAGCACATTTGCTTGAGGACAAGCAAATACCAAGTGTAGGGATATTTGATAAGGTTTTAAATGTACCTTTTGAGGGTCGTTTAAGCCCTTATTTGATCACTTTGTTTCCGTTATTACTTAATATCGCTCCTTTTCACTTTTAGGTCTCTTGAAGGCAAGTTGTCGGAATGGCACTTATTTGGACGAAAAGGCGTGGATATCTGAAGAAAATGGCCAAAGTCAAGAATCGAGACACTCAAGTCGCCGAAATACAAGGGGACGGCGCAGTGTTAATTGTGACGCCGTCGGAGCACTTTTGTGACTACCAAGAGCTAAATTGCTTATTTTCAAGTGACGGTGTCAGCTTTAAAAGAGTAGTAGGTCGCAACTCGCACGGCCTAGATTTGATCCAGACGGCGCCGAGATCAAGGGACGGCGCCACAAGCATAAGGTGACGACGCCGCAAGACTAACGTGGCCAAGACGAAACCCTAATGACGGCGACCCGACGGCGTCACAAATCAAAGGGTGACGCCGTCGCGATTGTAATTTTATATATAGAATCCAAATTTTTCAGTTTTAGTGTGTATTCTTTTGGAGTAAAAACCTAAACCGAACCAAGGCTGTCTTGTACGTTATTTTAGGGTTCCAAACCCTATCTTACCACAAGATAAGTACTTTACTTCATTAATTCAATTATGTCAGCAATTATTTGTGTGTATGCTTGCATGTTCTCCATGTCCGGCTAATTTACTTGTGTGTTTGCTTAGGAAATATGAAACTTAATTATTGAATATTGATTGGTTGTCTCTTATCTTAATTGTTAATGATCTAGTAATGCGATAGGTCATTCGTTGTGTAGTTAATGCTTGATTAATCTTTGTGAACCTTAGACTATGACACCTAGAGTAGTTGTAGGCTAAACCATCCAAAAAGTACCTTAGAGTTAGAGTTTATAATTCCTAGAGATTTTGTAGACGAGACCCTTTGGTAGTTTCAAAGAGTTAGGGATAAACGCATACCCTACGACTTTAGACACACAACGCGATTAAGAATAAGGACGTGACAATTCAACCATCAATAGGAGACAATTAATGAGTAATAAAACCTAAGTAAACACATCTTTAAACCATCATACGAGCACACAATAATTAGACATAGACTACATACACCTTAGACTAGATAATTAGATAAGTAGAGTAATCGGTAGAAATACCAACCCCCAAATCCAAACCCCGAGATTCGTACATTTCCTTTCCTTAAAAATATAAAAAGATAAAAAAATAATCTTCCTCAACCCCAACCTTAGCGCAGTAACTTCTCGCTAGCATTCCTATTCCCCTAGAGAACGATATCAATACCGTGGCTTACCCTAATAATACACTACAACGATTAGGTTCACTGCCTAAGGTGTTATAAAACTTGCTCGAAGAAAAGGAAGTTCCTTTGACCCCGAACGACGCGTGTAGCGTTATCAATCCACTACACCTCCTACGGATTCAACCCCTAAGGATGCGGAATGGCTCAAGATCGACTTCATCATTCGGTCTTGGATCTTTCCACACTTGCCTCGAATCTTCAAAAAAGGCTAGTTGTACTTAATCCTAAATCTGCTAAAGAGGCGTGGGTGTGTCTTGAGGGGATTTTCCAGGACAATAAACGCCCTCGAGCTATGGCTTTGAAGGCGGAGTTTACGCAATCTAAAGCTTGGGGACTTAACAATTGATGCTTACTTTCAGAAAATTGAATCAATTGCTTTGGTTTTGAATGGTCTTGGATCTCCTCTTAGTAATGATGACATTGTTACGTTTGCACTTGAAGGCTTACCCTCCACGTATGATGTGATTTCAACAGTTATTTCTAGTCGGGAACCCTTTCCCGATCTCAAGACGGTTCGTTCTTTATTGACCACGCAAGAGATGCGCATGAAGTCTAAGGTTCCAGATCCGCTTGTGGATGCTACATCCGCTTCTCCTATAGTTTTATTGGCAAATAATACTCCTCGGCGTCTGTCTAATCCATTGGAAAAAGTAAACAAACCTTGTTTTTTGTTTGTTAAAGGTCATTGTCGTTTTGGTGAGGCGTGTCGGTATCTTCACAATGGCGTACATGGTAAGTCTACAAGATTCCTCGTGGTTCCGATTACGTGGATATGGATACTTTGCAACAATTATTGGCTAAATTGGGATTTACCCCTTCTCACAACAAACCCTCTACTACTACACCGGTTGCATATCATGCCACGGCCCAATTCCCACCTATTTACAACTCACTGGCCCAATTACACCCTTATTACTCCTACCCGGCCCCACAGTCCCAAGGTTCCCAAGCCTTCCTACCGTCTGGCATGTCACCAGCTCAAGGACTACCATAGGGGTTCAACATCTCCACAGCACCGGTTCAGTCTGCAGGTTCATCTCTACAGGGGGCTACCGTACCACCAGGGTTTAATGACCTGCCGGTTCACAACAGCAGTTCACTTTCGCCAGGGGTTCAGTTTGGGAGTTCAACATGTCCGGTTCACTACTGACCGGGTTCAATTTACGCAGTTCTTTCGCAGTCCACGTACCATGCGGGTTCCGCCAGGGACTTTGACCGGTTCTCCACAGCCGGCGTTTAGTTCAGTTTTTAACCCGGGTCAACTACTAGCGTCGGGTCAATAGGGTTTGGGTCAAGCGACTCTCTTGCCGCATGCTTTTGCTGCTAACACTCTTCAGGACCCGTCTGCTGGAAATTGAAATATAGATACAGGTGCGAGCTCTCATCTTAATGATTCTGTGCATTGTCTTAGTGATATTCTTAATGAGTGCATTTATCCGTCTATCACAGTTGGTGATGGGCGTTTCATTCCCGTTACCAACTCCGGTCATAGTATCTTGTCTACACCTTTTCATCCTCTTCGTTTAAATAATGTTTTAATTACCTCTCATATCGTAAAAAATATTATTTCGTCCGCCGCTTTATTCGTGATAATTATTGCAACCGTTGAATTTGATCCTTTTGGTTTTTTCGTGAAGACTTCATAACCGGACGGTACTCCTCCGTTGTGATAGCACGGGTGATCTTTACCCTGTTATGAAGCCTTCTCTAATTCCTCAAGCCTATCTTACCAGTCAGTATACATGGCATCAACGACTTGGACATCCAGGAAGTGAAGTGTTGCGGCGTCTTGTGTCTAGTGATTCTATTTCTTGTAATAAAGAGAAGCTTCCCGCTCTTTGCCATGCTTGTCAGCTTGGTAAACACGTGAAGCTTCCGTTTGTTAGTTCTGCCTAGTATTACTTCTTGTTTTGATATTGCTCACTCGGATTTGTGGACATCCCCGCCCGAGTCTTTCCGGTTTTAAGTATTATGTTTTGTTTCTTGATCATTACTCTCAAGATGTTTGGGTTTATCCATTAATGAATAAATCGATGTTTTGTCTAAATTTCGCTTGTTTCGTAGTTATGTTCGTACTCAGTTTAAGTGTGAAATTAAGTCATTTCAGTGTGATCATGGTGGTGAGTTTGATAATACCGCCTTTCATAAATTATTTTCAACCAATGGCATCCAATTTAGATTTTCTTGCCCCCGCACCTCTCAACAAAATGGAAAATCTGAAGGCATGATTCGTACCATCAATAACCTTATTCGTACTTTATTGTTCCAAGCATATTTGCCACCCAACTATTGGACCAAGTCTCTTAATATGGCTATTTATTTATTGAATATCCTACCTTCCGTGCCATTAACAATGACATACCCTTTACCCGCCTTTTTGGTGCTACACCTGATTATAGTGTAGTTCGTGTTTTTGGATGCCTTTGTTACCCACATATTGATACCAACCATAAATTAGGACCTCGTGCTACACCAGCCCTATTTTTGAGACATGTTGCCAATCATTTTGGCTAGCTATCGTTGTCTTGATATAAACACCAACAAAATTATTATCTCTCGTCATGTTACATTTGATGAAACGGTTTTTCTGTTTCAAACCCATCCATCCAAACCCACTCCATCCTATGATTTTTTGGAAGATTCTTCCAATCTCATTTCCACCATTATCAACACCACGCCAATTGGTCATACTTTAAACCCGATTACTATACCACCAGTTGACATACCTACACCTCACGAACCAGTAAACATACCTACCTCCCCTGCCCCACCTACACCAACGCCAACTGTCTCTCCCGCACCTGTCCCTGACCCACCAATGCCACCACTTGTTGTATCTATTCATCCCATGGACACACGTTCTTGTGTCGGGACTACTCGTCCTAATCCTAAGTATGTTAGTCATGTGTCCACCGTTTCTCCGTCACCTAGGTCGTATAAGGATGCTCTTGATGATCCAAATTGGCGAAATTAAGAATAAAACTTGGACTTGTGTACCTCGTCCTACGGGTGTCAATGTTGTTAGGTGTATGTGGTTATTTCGCCATAAGTATTTGGCCGATGGCACTCTTAGTCGGTACAAGGCACGTCTTGTTGCCAATGGTAGCACACAGGTGGATGGAGTAGATGTTGATGAGACTTTTAGTCCGGTTGTTAAGCCGGGTACCATTCGGACTGTCCTTAGTTTAGCTATTTCTCGACATTGGCCTGTTTATCAGCTTGATGTCTAATGCATTTTGCATGGTGATTTGGCTGAATCTGCTTATATGCATCACCACCGGTTTTCGGATCCCGAGCATTTGGATTATGTTTGTTTATTACTGACGTTCTCTTTATGGTCTCAAGCAGCGCCCGGGCATGGTTTCGCCGGTTTGTCGCTTATATTCTTCTTGTTGGGTTTACTTGAGTCACAGTGATTCTTCTTTATTCATTTACCGCTGTGGTGATGATCTTGCGCTTCGCTACTTTATTTGTAGGACATTGTGCTTATCGCTTCTCGATAGTTTATTACTGTGGATTATTGCTTCTTTGCATAAGGAGTTCTCTATGATGACTTGGGTGCTCTTAGTTATTTTTGGGTGTGTCGATTCGCGTGACTCTTCCGGGATGTTTTGTCACAACAGTAAGTATGCTATGGAGATTTTGGAGCGTGCACATATGGTTGCTTGTAACCCTTCTGACTCCGCTGACGCCGAGTCTAAGTTGGGTGATGATGGTGATCCGCCGATCCTACATTATATCGAGTCTTGCGGTGTTCTCTTCAAGATCTCACTTTCACTAGACCCGATATTACTTATGTTGTGCAACAGTTTGTTTATATATGCATGATCTCGCAAGCCTCATTTCACCGCTCTCTGCGGAAATTACGGTATGTTCGGGGACTTTGGCTTATGGTTTACGATTATTTTCTTCTACTACTGAGTCCTTGGTTGCTTATTCGGATGATGATTGGGTGGTTGCCCTACCACCGCCGGTCTACATCAAAGTTATTGTGTTTTTCTTGGCAACAACTTACTTTCATGGTCCTCTAAACGTCACCGACGATTTCTCGTCCGATCGAGGTCGAGTATCGTGGTGTTGCCAATTGCTTCGAGACATGTTGGCTTGAATTTACTACGCGAGCTTCATACACCATTGTCATCTCGCTATCGTTGTTTATTGTGATAATGCGAGTGCGGTGTACTTGTCTTCTAACCCCTGCTCGACATCGTACTCAAGCATATTGAGATTGATATTCATTTTGTTCGTGATTTGGTTGCTGCTGGTCAAGTTCGAGTTCTGCATGTTCCTTCTCGGTTTCAGTATGCTGATATTTTTACCAAGGGGTTACCATCTGCCTTGTTTTTCTGATTTTCGTGATAGCTTGAGTGTTCGGTCGAGTGTTAGTCTATTAGTATTAGATTAGTATTAGTATTGGCCCATTGTATATTCGGCCCATTTTGTAGCTTATATAATCTTAATGTACCTCTCATTATTATATCAATATACACAAACTTACAATTGCGAGGGGAATGAAAATATTGAAATTGAGATGGGGGTGAAAATATTGAAATTGAGAGGAGAATGAAATATTGAAATTGGGATGGGGATGAAAAAATTGAAATCTACCCCGCCATTGGAATAGAGCACGGTTCTTAAACTAAAAAGAGGGCTTTATTATGGACTGTGGAATAGAGCCCGGTTATTTAAACTAGAACCTGGCTTTATTAGTTAAAAAAAATTCCGGAATGACACATAGAACCCCTTTTTATGAAAAACAGGGCTTAATGTAGGGGGCCCTATTCAAGTTTATGTAGTAGTGCACGCATAAAACAATTCGAACACCTGAAAATAAACTTGGAAGCTATAAAACAAGCAACCAACAACTTCGCGGTTGAGAATTGCATTGGCAAAGGAGGATTCAGAAAAGTGTACAAGGGAGAACTCGGCCACTATGAAGGGCACACGATGGCCGCTTTCAAGCGTTTAAATCCTGCATCTGGACAAGGAGAGCATGAGTTATCACATAAATTTTTGGGCTTTGAACAGGATCTTAGTTAGCTTAGCTACGACGCTGTCGTGGACTTGTGTACCTTCATAGTGCAAACGGTACAGGACAAAGAGTAGTGCACCGCGATATCAAAAGTTCCAACATCCTACATTTTCAAGTAAATTATATTTTTAAATTGCTAAAGAGATGCATTTCCGATCGAATTTATTAATCATACTAAAAGAAAATTTTCAGATTAAAGGCAGTGAATTCGACAGGCAGCATGTTGGTAGTGAATCTGAGAGTTATAAAAGAAATGAAGCTGAAAAGGGTATTCAAAATGTTTTCTCCCAGTACCTACGTGAAATTGAGACTAACACTCTGGTAAGATTTATTTTGAGTGGAAAGGAAGTGAAATAAAAAGTTCGGTGTTCTTGAGTTTTTTTCAAGGAGGTAAAGAAAGTGGGGTGGAGGAGAAAGGGAGTAAAGTGTTTGTATTTTTTTGTTTAAAATATTTCACTCTATTATTAGGGTGAAAGTGAAAGACATACCTTCCTCTACAACTTTCTTTACTTTTTTTTACACTATTTTATTTTATTTACTTTTCCTTCCAGAAAAAAGTTGAAAACACAACGTAATCGAAGACGACGGCAAGCTTCCATTCAATAAATCAAAGGTGGTATAACCAAGGGCGGAGCCAGAAAAAATTCCGAGAGGGGGAAAAAAATTTTACATGGAGCCTGATTTAAAACGAAAAAAGTGCCATTTAGTACTAACTTAAAAAATTTTAATTCAATAATCAATATGTTAAAAAATAATTGCAAACCTTCAATGAAACTATAAAAACTAAAACTCCAAGTTAAGTAGACTTGATTAAAGTGAGCAAGAAGTTAAGAACAATATTTGCGTTATTCAATTTCAATTTTTATGTGCTAGAAACTATATTGTGAAGTCTTAAAAATATTAAACTTCATGGGTGAAGTATTTCATTTTTCATTGTTTTGTCATAATTAACTATAAATGAAAACATATCTTATAAATCCTAGCACCATAAAATAGTAATGTGATAAACATATACCGTAAAATGTTAGGTGTCGTTTGTTTTTCAGAGCTTTTACCTCTTCATCTGCAAACCACGTCCGCAAAGAAGAGTACATTTAAATTCTTCATCTTCAAGAAAAAACCGTTTGTTTTTTCGCGCTATCAAGATCTTTCATTTTTCTTCTTTTCTTCTTTTTCTTTTTCTTTTCACTAGTATTTTTGTGCTAATGAAGTAATTTTTTTCCTTTTCTTTTCACTAGTTTTTACATTTCGTCTGCTTTTTACATTTTCCTCCATTTTCTATGTTTTAAATCTGCTTTTTAATGTTTTTGTCATTTTTACATTTTAGTCGATTTTCTTATGTTTCGTCCGTTTTACGTTGTCGCTTTTTACGTTTACATCTTTTTACGTTTTCGTTTATTTTTACGTTTCGTATGTTTTCACGTTCTCATTTGTTTTTACGTTTCCATCCTTTTCACGTTTTCTTCCTTTTTTACGTTTTCATCCGCTTTAATCTCTTTTACGTTTAAATCGTTTTTAAGTTTTCGACCGTTTTTACGCTTTCGTCTTTTTACATTTTCGCCTTTTTACATTTTCGACCGTTTTTACGCCGTCTTTTTTTTTTATGTTTTCGTCTGCTTTCTTTCGCTTTCATTCGTTTCTTACATTATCTTACGTTTTGTTAGGTAAGATAAAATAACGTATAAAAAACTTATAAAATCATATGAAAATGGAGGAAAAGTAAAATAAACACATGAAAATATAAAAGCGGATTAAACGTAAAAGACGGACGAAGCGTAAAACGGATGAAAACGTAAAACGGACGAAAACGTAAAAAGGACAAAAGTAAAAAATTTGGCGAAAACGTAAAGAAATGGACGAAACGTAAGAAAACCGACGAAAACGTAAAAATGACCGGCGTAAAAATGACCGAAACGAATGGGACTAAATGGACTAAAAACCGACGAAAACATAAAAAAGGACGAAACGTAAAATATGATCGAAACGTAAAAATAGATGAAAACGTAAAAAAAAGGTGAAAACGGACGAAAACGGTCAAAACATAAGAAAGCGGACGTAAACGTAAAACCCGGAAAACGTAAAAAGGATGAACACGTAAAAGCAGACGGAAACATTAAAAAAACATACGAAAACATTAAACGGACGAAAACGTAAAAATATGATCGAAAACGTAAAAAAATAGATGAAAACGTAAAAAAAAAAGGTGAAAACTGGCGAAAACGGTCAAAAACGTAAGAAAACGGACGAAACGTAAAAAACCGGACGAAAACGTAAAAAAAGGATGAACACGTAAAAACAGACGGAAACATAAAAAAAACATACGAAAACATTAAAAAACGGACGAAAACATGAAAAACGAACATAAACGTAATAAAGCGGACTAAAACTTAAGAAAACAGGCGAAATTGTAAGAAAACGGACGAAAACGTAAAAAAACGGACGAAAACATAAGAAAACGAACGAAAAAGTAAAAAACATATTTAAAACGTAAAAAGGCGAAACGTAAAAACGGACGAAAACGTAAAAAGCGGACGAAAACATAAGAAAACGGAAAAACGTAAAAACGGACAAAACGTAAAAAGGCGAAACGTAAAAAGCGGGCGAAACGTAAAAACGGGTGAAAAGCGTAAAAACGGACGAAAACGTAAAAAGACGGATTTAAACGTAAATGAGATGTAAGATATTGAGAAAGAGATGTAGGGGTTGTGAGAAGAGGTAAGAAGTGGAAAAAAAGAGATAAATTATGTCTGCGTGGTAGAAAAGGAAATAAGAGATTTTAGCATTTATATGCGAAAAAAAACAAACGGTCTTGAAAGAAGCAAGCGTCTGCGCCTGTTTGCAGATTCATAATCCATATTTCACAGAACAAGCTGAATAAATATAAATTAAAATTAAATTTTTACATATTTATGATAGTTTGCAAAAATAGGCGTTTTATTATTCTCATGTGGGTCCATATACAAACACCACACTTACTCGTAATATGTAATAATAGGAACGAATTTCTCTAACCATAAAATCAACATTCATAATCCATATTTCACTGAACAATAATACTGAATAAATATAAATTAAAATTAAATATGAATTTGAATACATATTTATGATAGTTTGCAAAGAATAGGACTTTGTTTTATTATTCTCATGTGGGTCCATATACAAACACCACACACGATGGATATATAATTTTAATTTCTTATTTTTTTTCTTCTCTCTCCAATATGTTGTCTTCTTCCTCCCTAGTGTTCTTCTTCCATTATCAAGAAAAAAACCAGATCTACTTCTATATATTTTGTTTATATTTTAATAAAGCTTTCAGAGAACCATGCCTCTAAAACTCACCAGAACCGGCATTATCCACGACGAAATTACTTGTAAGGGGGGCAAAATGCCGACAAACACGAAAATCTCCCAAAAAAATACACTAGGCCGGAAAGTTTTGAGGGGGCACGTGCCCACAGTGACCCCTCCGTAGCTCCGCCTCTGGGTAAAACGCAACGTGAATCCTGTATGGAATGAAGATTTGATCTACTTGTGAAAGATCTGCATCTGTAAGCTCTAGAAATTTTTGTTAGCCGGGACAAAGGGGTACGTTTTCAAAAACTCAAACTACTAAAAAAAATCTTATAACCTTTTGAACGGCAAAACATACTAGTAAGTGGTAGCTAATCGAATTTTATGACATGAAAGTAAGGGTGAAAACAAGCCGACCCGAGCCCAACCCGAGCCTACTAGAGCTCGAGCTCGGCTCGTTTATATATATAAAGCTCGAGCTCGGGCTCGAGCTCGTTTCGAGCCTCATATTTTGAGCTCGAGCTTGGCTCGTGAAAATTTTCACAAGCTCGAGCTCGGCTCGGGATCGACTGAATTATATGATGTTTTAAAGAAAACAAAGTTCAAATGAATCCCGGCTCGTTAATTACATAAGGCTCGAGCTCGTTTACTACTTTTAAGCTCGTTTATACGTATAGACAATATATATACGCATATATTTCTAGGCCTCGTTTAGGTTCGCGAGCCTACTTGAGCTTTTTGTATAATGCTAGGGCTCGAGCTCGATTATTAAATGAGCCAAAACTTAGGCTCAAGCTCGGGCTCGAGCTCGTTTAAGCACGGCTCATTCGAGTTTTTCACTAATCCGATCTCGAGCTTTTCACAAACGGCTCGACTCGTTTCCGCCCCTATAAGAAATCATACTTTAAGAACGAGCTAGCCATCTTTTATTATTACTATTATTATTATTATTATTATTATTTATTTTTTATTTTTTTTTTATTATAAATCACACTTTTATTAAAAACTCATAGAATTACAAAAGATTAGTGGGGAGCCTCGAAACCAACTGAGCCCCCACACCTCTAGCAATGGTAAAACCAATCCTATTGAAATAATTAAACCTAATCTTGATGGTCATAATTCTATGTTTATTTCGAGACCAATGTTAAGTGTTATATTGTTAAAGCTAATCATGATGGCTTGTGTTGACGGAAAAAGTTGTTGTCGCATTTTATAGTATTATTTTAATTGCTGTTAATATTTGTATAAATTTGATTATGTTAATAGTATTATTTAATTGCTTTTAGTATTTGATAGATTTATATCAAGTTTTGTGGTTACTTTTAGATCTATTTATATATGTATTATTTTTCAGCTTTTGAGTTTATATAACTTTTTTGACAATTTTTTTTTTGTAGATTTGTTATTGTCGCCGAAGTCCACCGTTGCTGCCGCTACTCCCTGAATGTGTGTCGCCGCCGCAATCGAACTTGATTTTGTTGCCAGTAAATGTGTAGTTTCTTTTTAAAGTAGTTAGTAAATTCTTTTGTGTAGTTGTAAGTTTTTAGTAATTTGTATGTTTGTTGGTAGTTTGTAAGTGTATATAAACTTAGGCATTTTGAGTTTGTTATACTGTTGTTTTGTAAGTCTATGGTGGTTTCGTTGCGCTAGATATACCAGAATTTTAACATGATATACTGTAGAATCAGTTCAATTCATGGTATTGTTTTAAGTTGTTTTGTTTATTTATTTTTGTTGATGTTTCAAAGTGGTTTTCTTGGTTGTGATGATATGAAAAACACCGTATATTGAAAAATGTGAGAACACAAAACTATAATGCTAGAATAAGAATTCAAAATTCAAATTTCTTGAATTTTAGTCAACTTTGCAGTAGACTATTTAGACTTTATTATATCTCTTCTCCACTAACTATAAAGAAAAAATGGTCTTCCTTGAAAGTGGAAAACTGAATTTCGCTCAAAAATTTTGAATTCGGTCAACTATTGTGGTGAGAAAGGAAATTATGGCGTTTAAATGGTTATGCATTTAAATAAAACTTTAAAACCTGTATTCAACCGTGCTTAGGCGGGATGAAAACTTTAAAAGCTGTATTCAACCATGAAGTTTAAAGGGAAACTATTGCTAATCTCGGAGAGATTAATGCATTCTCTTCCTAAAATGCAAATTGACTCCAACATACCATATTCACATGAATGCTAATCTCTGAAATTATGCGATATAAAAGTGAAAGGTTGAGACATAAAGACGAAAGATAAATGTTTGTATTTGCATTTTTTTGTTTATGTGCACTAACTATTTATGTACTACAGCTCTCTTGGGACACGAAAAAATGGTGTTAATTGCTCTTTCAAACAAAAAATAGCGTTATTTTTTGTATATTAACTGATTAATACAACTTATAAAAATGCTATCAAAAAAGACAATCTCAAATACAAACAACGCTATCGAAAAACAATATAATCATTCAAAATGAATTCCTTAACGCTATATTGATTCACGAAACAAACTTAATCGCCGCTAAAATTTTGTCGAAACTAGACACCACTGCCGCTAGGCGCGGGTTCTCGTCTAGTATTAATAAAGCATTAAATGACCCAACAAAAAAGGTATTGTATGCTCTGTTGTAAAAATCGGTCTAGGCGGCCGATTAATCCTCGTATAATCGCTGATCGCTCACTAAGCACCTTGATTTATCATAATCGACCTATTTAATCAGTTTGGTCAAAGATCGCTTAAAAATCAGTCAACAAACCGATTAATTGGACAAAATCGGTCTAATCGGACAAAATCGCTTAAAAATCGGTCAACAAAATTGCTTAAAAATCGAACAAAATCGCTTAAAAATAGTCAACAAACTGATTAATCAGACAAAATCGGTCAAAGATCGCTTAAAAATGGTCAACAAACCTAATAATATATATGTTTGACTTTAAACTTTGAAGAATTATGTATTATGTTTATATTTGAACACTTGAAATATTTGAACTTTGATACCCTATGCTTATCTGTTACATATAATATAATATAATATAATATCTAATATTATAATTTTGTGTATAAAAATTTCAATCCGATTAATCCTCGCCTAACCGATTAATCGCTAGGCCCTACCCGACCGCCTCACTAGCGCTAGCGATTTTTACAACCTTGATTGTATGACTTGTTAGTATTGAAGAATGAAGAAGATTTGGAGAAAAGTTTTTTGTATAAGGAAATAAATGCAATAATTAATGTATTAAATGTAAAAAGTCTTTTGTAGTTTGATGCATTGTGGTAATCATTAGTGGGAAAATGTTGTGCATTAAAACACATTATCATGAAGAAAAAAATACCAATACTCTTGACCTCTTCAAAAACATAATGTTTCACGAAACAAGAAGCCCTTTGGAACAGTCTTAGTTGAAATAATGTACAAACAAGACGAAAAGCTAATGAGGGTGGAGGTTGACTTGTTGTCACAACCCATGAAGGCCAACATCTTGAAAAAAAAAAAAATCCAATCATATATTTGAATCTGCGCGGTGATAGTAACACATCTGACGATATAAGACAAACCATGGTTCGTCTTTCTGATTATATTTAGTTCAATGGTATCATTGTTGCAAAAGCCTCTTAAATTGAACCAACTTTTAACACTAATTTGGATTTTGGATTTTGCAGCACGCAAAGAATAACAACAGTCCTGTATGGAATGAAAAAATTGGGTTCTATTTTGACAAAAAACCAACTCATAGGATTTTGTCTTTGCACGTCCATGGTTCATCGTGGTTGCGATCCCAATTTGGCAGGAAAATTTTTCCAGGAAGGAAAGTTAAATTTAATGCTTTTTATTATCTCTAAAATGATGTTTTTATTTGACTAGTAAGAAGAATTACCTCTACCTAAGCCTTGTGGACGTCATGAATAAGAAACATATTAACGAGATTTACCAGCTTATCAACGCAAAGAATATGACTGCTGGTCTTTCGTGTGGAGTTGAAATGGCAAAGCTCTAGCTAGAATTAATGCACTAACAAAAAATCCTTGGTGTGAAAATTTGTCACGTTCCGAGTTTAGTTTACATACAGTTTCATGGGATTTTAGTCTCTAATATTGTACAGGACATCTCTACGAAAGTATCAACAACAACAAGTGAACAGAAGAACTTTTATTCAAACCTAAGCCTCAATAGTCAGCTTAGATTATATCAACAATAGTATCCAAAATGTTACAAGATTAGATTAATGTCAATGAGACAATAATCATACAAATATAAAGAAGAGACAAGATCAGTGAAATGATCAAAGAGAAGAGAAGAGTGTGAGAAAATGACTGCACACTCAAGTGTTTCTAACCCTAGATTAAGGGACTTATTAAATAGAAGATAAAGAAACACTAAGTCCCCTCTAACGGCTATAAATGACTCATCAGCAGAAACAAGAAAAGCTTCAGCAGAAATGAACGTCTTGGAACTTTAAACCATTTATGCTTTGTCCATGATTAACCCCTGTAATAGTCCTGCAATGATCATAACTTGAAAGCCATTAGCAATTGATAGAGTGACATGATTGCCACAGATTAATACCCCAAAATTTAACATTCCCCCTTAATCTCATGGGCAAACATATCAAACAATATCAATTTTGCACACAAAAATTTATGCTGATAGACAGGGAGGTTCTTTGTAAGTATGTCTGCAGTTTGGTTTGAAGAGACAATCTTTTTGGCACTTATAACACCTCTTGCAATTTTTTCCCTGATGAAGTGAACATCAATTTCAAAGTGTTTTGATCTTTCATGGAAAGCAGGATTGACGACAAGTTGTAAAGCGTGATTTGTTATCACAAAAAGATTAACAGGATATTGATATCAACTTTTAGATCTTTTAAGATTTTTGGATCCATATGATTTCACAGCAGCAGAGACATAGATCTATACCGCTTACGTGGAAGATTTTGAAAGAGTATTTTGTTTTTACTTTTCCATGAGATCAAACAATCATTAAAGAAAACACAATAACATGTGATGATTTTCTCGGTTTTCTTGCATTTGGCCCAACTGCATCACTATATCCTTCAAGATGATTTTCGAGTTCTTTGAAATTGTACCTTAGACCTTTTCACGGAGCTCCTTTTAGATATCTCGAACATTGAGGGCACATTCTAGATGAGATTTAAGAGGAGAATGCATATATTGTGCCGACAATGAACCGAGTATGAGATGTCGGTCTTGTATGGGTGAGATAGATAAGTTTCCCAAGTAACCCGATAACCGATGATGTTGACAAGTAAGGGATCATCGCGGTGGGAATGTATGGAAGGACGAGTTGGGTTCCATAGGGTGGACATGTGTTTGCACCCAAAAGACCAAATTCTTTGAGGAGTTGAAGATGATTTTCTTTGAGAGAGACAAATGTCATTCCCAGTTTTTAAAACCTCAATACCAAGAAAGTATTTTAAGTTTCCCAAGTCTTTGATATGAAATTTTGATTTTAGAAACTATTTGAATAGGTTTATCTCATCAATACAGTTTCCAGTGAGGACTATATCATCCACATAAACAAGCAGAGCAATAAACTTGTTATTCTCTGTTTTGGTGAACAAAGAATGATCATTGACAGATTGAGCAAAATTATTTTCCTTTAAAACACTGACAAATTTTTCATTCCATTTCTTGGGAGCTTGTTTTAGGCCATATAGGGACTTGACAAGTTTGCAAACTTTATTTTTATTGTTCTCATTACAGAACCCCTTAGGGATGGTCATATAGATATCCTCATCAAGGTCTCCATACAAGAAAGCATTGTTAACATCAAGTTGGAAAAGATGCCATTTGTTTTCACTGACTAAAGCAATGAGACATCTAACAAAGAGACATTTTCACAACAGAGAAAAAGTTTCATCATAGTCTATTCCTTCCTTTGATTATAACCTTTAACAACTAATCTAGCCTTGTATCTATCAACTTCACCATTGGCTTTATATTTGATTTTAAAGATCCATTTGTAACCAATGGGAGTTCTATTAGGTGGGAGATCGGTTATATCCCAAGCATGATTTTCATTTAAGGCCTCAATTTCGAGTTCATAGCATCAACCCAATTACTATCAAGGATAGCTTCTTCATAATGTAGGTTCAATACTTTTATTAAGACTAGAAGCAAAGCAAGAACTATCTTTGTTTAAATTAGAATAATTAACAACCTTTTCAACACCATATTTGACTTTCCTTCTACAATAAAGTCATTAAGATTCTTCGAGCAACTTAGAAACTACGGTTGACCTTCTAGCAGTGGTGGCTGGCAAGCCTCTTTCTTGCTCAGAGTTCTGATTTGAATAAGATGATGTATCAGCAGAATCAGAAGATGCATCAGCAGGATGTGATTCATGTGATATGGTGCCCTCAGGGTGTGTATTGTCATCTATAGATGTTGCAACATGTTCATCATCCCTAGAAGGATGACTCAACACTGTGTCATCATCATAGGATGTCACTCTCCCTTCATCATTGGGACTTGTTTGTGAGTCAAAGAAATTTTTATGATTTAAATCTTTAGGCACATACGTGATAAGGTTTTAAAAGGTACCATTTTGAGGGGTCGTTTAAGCCCTTATTTGATCACTTTTTTATCCGTTATTGCTTAATATCGTTCCTTTTCACTTTTTAGGTCTCTTGAAGGCAAAATCTTTGGAATGGCACTTATTTGGACGAAAAGCGCGAATATCTGAAGAAAATGGCCAAAGTCATAATCGAGACACTCAAAGTTGCCGAAAATGTAGGCGGCGGCGTCGGTGTTAATGCGACGCCGTCGAGGATTTTTGTGACGATACAAGAGCCAAATACCCTATTTTCAAGTGACGACGCGGGCTTTAAAAGAGTAGGCCGTTGCTACTCGGACGGCCTAGATGCAACCAGCACGACGCCGAAGTCGAAGAGGACGGCGCACAGACATAAGGTGACGCCGCAAGGTTAACGTGGCCAAGACGAAACCCTAATGACGGCGACACGACGGCGCCACAAAACATAAGGTGACGCCGTCGATATGTAATATTATATATAGAATCCGAATTTTTCGCTTTTAAGAGAGTCTTTTGTGGAGTAAAACATAAACCGAACCAAGGGTGTCTTGTACAAGATTTTAGGGTTTCAAACCCTATCTTACATCAAGATAAGTATTTACTTCATCAATTCAATTATGTCTTTGATTATTTATGTGTATGCTTGCATGTTCTCCATGTCCCGCTAATTTATTTGTGTGTTTGCTTAGGAATATGAAACTTAATTATTGAATATTGATTGGTTGTTTCTTATCTTAGTTGATTAATGATCTAGTAATGCGATAGGTCATTCGTTGTGTACTTAATGCTTGATTCATCTTTGTGAACCTTAGAATATAATTACCTGAGTAGTTGTAAGCTAAACCATCCAAAGAGTGCCTTAGAGTAAGAGATTATTATCCTTAGTAGGTTTTGTAGACGAGACCCTTTAGTAAGTTCAAAGAGTTAGGGAGAAACGCATACCCTACAACTTTAGACACACAACGCGACTAAGAATAAGACGTGACAACTCAACCATCAATAGGAGATAATTAAGGAGTAGTAAAACCTAAGTAAACACATCTTTAAACTATCATACGAGCACACATTAATTAGACATAGACCACCACCACCTTAGTTTAGATAATTAGATAAGAGTAGAGTAATTGGTAGAAATACCAACCCCCCCAAATCCAATACCCGAGATTCGTACCTTTCAATTTCCTAAAAACATAAAAAGATAAAAATAATCTTCCTCAACCTTAACCTTAGCGTAGTAACTTCTCACTAGCATTCCTATTCCCCAGAGAACGATATCAATACCCGTGGCTTACCCTAATTACTACACTACAACGATTAGGTTCATCGCCTGGGTGTTATAAAACTTGCTCAAGAAAAGGAAGTTCCTTTGACCCCGAACGACGCGTGTAGCGTTATCAAGTTTTGGCGCCACTCCGGGAATAGAATAGCTAGTTAGTAGTCCACCTCGCTTAGGTTTCTTTGCTTGATTCCTATCAAGTAAATTTTTCTCATTTTAGCTTTCTCTTAGTCTATCCCCTTCTTCGTGACCTTTGTTCAGTAACCCATCATTTTCATCATGGAAGATGATAACCAACCACCACTCATCAACCCACCACCAAATGACCCGCCAAGAGCCCGTACTCTTGGTGAATACTCAAGACCAAGCCACCTAGGCTATAGGAACACCATTGAGCTTCCCGACCAAGCCCAAACTACGACCTGCGATCCGACACCATCCGGTTGGTGCAAAACTAATGTGCATTCCATGGACTTCGTTCAAGATCCAAATCAAGATCGAGGATTTCCTCAAAATTGTCGATTCCATCGACCTTGATGCTACTACTCGGGAGACCACGCTGCGCCTCTTCCAATTCTCTACGGGACCAAGCTAGTAATTGGCTTGAGCGACTTCCCGCCGGCTCCATCTCAAGTTGGGATGATCTTACCTCTCGCTTCCTTGCTCAATTTTTCCCACCGGGAGAACCACTAAGCTTAGGAATGATATCTTGATGTTCCAACAACGTCAAGGTGAATATCTTACGAAGCATGGACCCGATTCAAGGACTTACTTCATAAAGTCCTCATCACGGCATTGATCTTTGGCTCCAAGTCCAAATCTTTATGATCATTTCAACTTCCCCACTAAGCGATCCATTGACCAAGCGGCGGTGGAAAACTTAGTGATCTCACCGCGGAAGAATCATGGGGTATAATAGAGGACCTTGCCCTCACGACAACGAAAGTTGGGATGACCCCGTGAGCTACCTAAAACCGTCAAGGCAATCTCCTTGCCTTCCATCAACTCACAACCTTCCGACCCAGGATGATCGAACTTGAAGATCAAGTTAAATTCCTCATGAGTTCCTACGAAAATCCTAAGTCTTCACACCATGTGAACAAAGTTTCTTCCTCGTGCGAGCCGTTTGTGATCCTCATAACACGCAGCACTAGCACCGATCCCCGAACACGCTTCCGCTGACTACGCATCCTCGCGTATTAATGGAGCGGAGGAAGATTCCTATAAACACCGGACCTAGGAATTTCAATGAAACCCGTGAGGCATGGAAAAGCAAGCCCGACTTCTCACGGGGACAAACCAAAGAATTCACCTCTAATGATTTCTCATGGCCCCACCTAACGGTCCTAACCAACAAAACATCGAAGGATGTTGCAAAACCTAGTTGCATCCCAAGAAACCCAAATGGCTAAGCTCTCGGACCGCTTTAACCATCAACAAGCCGAGATGGATAGGAAGATAGACAACCTTTTGAAAGCCATAGCCAATAGTGATAGGAAGGTTAGTGCTATCTCAACTTCCGAACCTTTAGGTATAGAGATTAAGGATCCAAGCAAGCTAACTAAGCACGTTCAATTCGTCAATACCATCGCCTTAGTGGAACCTGATAGAACAGATGACGAAGAGGACCATACGCTTGTAAATAATGAAACACCCGAGGAAGTAGATGAAGTAGACATTGAATATTTCAACAAATTTCCTACGGAAGAAGAACTATCTCGCCACCCTCACTTAGTGCGTGACCTCCGTCACATGTATGTTAGGAAAAGCCCTAGAATCAAGTTTGGGAACCCTTGGAATCTTAACATACCATGTTGCATAGGACACCTTTTTGTGGCAAAGGCATACATTGATCGCAAATCCCCAATCAACATAATGACTAACACCTACTACAATTGGATAATGAAGAAGCCTATCCAAACTAGGCAAGACCCCGATAATCCTAGGGATAAGTGCAATTTTCTTGGTAGAGTTAAGGGATTGCCCGCTCATGTAGGTAGTTTCACGCCCCACGGACTTCATAATTGTGGAAGATATTAGCACGCCATAGACCCTAGTTTGTCTCACGTTATTCTAGGAAAACCTTTCATAGAAAGCACCGGGATGACCTATGACCCCTCGTTAGGAGTAGTGCGATTCAAGGATGAGACCGACGAAATAGCTTACCAAATGCCGTTTAAGATTGAGAAGTTTTCATCACTCTCTAATGATGAAAAGGAACTTAAGATTTCGGTCTATTATAGGAATGATAAGGATAGGGAAAAGGGAGTAGATTATGTTATGGCTAAGATTTTCGGGTTCTATAAGGATTGTTTGAACTTAGGACCGAAATATAGGACCGATTGGGGAGAGGATGAACTCTTAGAGAGGTGCATCATAGGACACTTCTACAACATGGAATCCCTGTAGAGACCGTCAAGAGGCGGTAATGAAGCAACGTAGAGCACGACTACGAGTCTAGCTACAAGACTCTTAAATAAAGAAAAGCGCCGTGGGAGGCAACCCATGCTTAATTGTTTGCTTGATAGTGTCATATATCTTTTATTAATTGTTTATCCTCATATTTAAATTTGTAAAAATGCTTTATTTTATTTTTAACCTCGTCTTAATTGCATATAAAGGTATTTTACATAAGGGATAAGTGTAGGGAGGATTACACACGTTTTCAAAAGAAACGTAAACATGAGAATAACAATTAACTAAAAGATATATATGTTTGTTTGTTCGAGTCAAATGCTTGTATAGAGTCATAATGGATGTTTTGCGAAATTTTCCGATTCTAAAGATGTAAATTTTCCGAATTTTTTCGTAAAATCGCAGAATAGTTTTTGTCGGGATAACTGACGGCGTCAGATTGCAACCGACGGCGTCGGGAAGGAGTAAAACATCATATCACTTTTCTCGTTTTCGAGCTACTTATAAATTTTTGGAATTTTCCGGTCTTAATTTTCTTAGAAATTCTGTAAACATTCATTCCACAAGCATTATATCCTAGTTTAAACCGAGTCTTATATATATTATTACCGCCGATTTTACGCGAAGGTTTCGTTTGTTTTCTTCAAGTGTGCAGGTTTAATTTTTCAAGTAGAAGTTACATAAGATTGAGGAGCTTTTCACGAATAAATTCTTCTTGGAAAGGATTTAACCACTACTTCACACACGGATCCTACCGAGCTAATCGGGGAGTATTAGTTTCTTCGCTTTTGATTACCTTCTTTATCATAACTTTGATACTTTCGGGAACATTGGGGACAATGTTCGGTCTAAATGTAGGGAGGAAAATAAAACGGAACTTTGAAACTATGCTTATCCTTGATTATTTGCTTTGTCCAATTGTATTTGTGTAATAAACCATGAGAAAATGTCGGTTAGGGTAATTTTGGCACCAAATTTAAAATTTTTCATGACATATAGGAGTGGGCCATTAGTCTTAACAAAAGCGTCTCACGGATAGGAAGTTGCATGACTAGCACAAAAACCCTTTACCACCTAAATTCCACCAAAATGTGAGGATCGCCCTTAGATTAGTAGGAATTAAAGCATTCATCTTTAATGCTTAGAGTGTGAACCGGTAGTATATTAGATTCTAGAACTTGTTTTTTGATGCATTCCGAGGTCGCAAGTAAGACTACACTTGTGTAGTTAGGAATAACTAAATAATAAGAGGCATTAGGTTAACCTTTGTTTGATACCCGTAATATAATTACTTCTTCCACATCGGTTGAGTAATTCCCCCCACACCCTTTGCGTTGTACTCATCTTTAGTACACGATACCCCTAGTTAACCCCTCAGAGCCTATCCTTTTCGCGGTTCTCGTGATGTTTCTGTTTTTCCGAAATATCAATGAAGAGCATTGTTTACACCCCACCCCCAAATATACACCCAAATCGCTTTAGCCTACCCCTTATGCACTCACTTTTAGTGCAAATGTTTGTTATCACCCTAAACCCTTAGTTCAATTATCCGTTGCTTGCATGAGTTGCTAAGTCGAGTCATATCCTTTGTATATTTTGGGACGATTGGGATTCATGGGAAAAGTTAAAGTTTATGAAATGACGGAAGGGAACGTCAAATTCAAATTCCTTTGTTTGCATAATAATGTACCCCAAGTTTTTGATCTTTTCAATTCGGGTCAAATTAGTATTAGAGTAATAAAACTCAAGTGTAGGGATGTGCCTATAAATCCCTATCATTTTGATGTTACCATAGAGGATGGTAGAGTAAAGTGTATGAAAAAAAAAAAAAAAAAAAAAAAACACACGGCTACCATCCTACATCTATCCTTTAAATTTATGTTTGTTTATTTCGTTACCTAGAGTTTTAGAGTGTCGAGTCTTGCTTAGCAACGCCATTCTTCGTATGCATTTAACATAGAGATTTTGACTTGCCACCACTAAATAGCCTATCCCACCAAACCCTTGTTTCCTACCGTAAGCCTAACATTACAACCCTTTAAAAGACCTCTTTGATAGTATTTCCTAGGTGCTTACGCCAAAGCGATGGAGGTTTGATCTATTCTCAAGCCTATGGTAATCTATGTACTAGGACCGGTTAATGAGTGTTTATCTTCCATTTCCTATTTGTTATATTTCATATATACACCCGAGAGAGATGTGAGTATCCAAACACCCCATGTGAGGTGCTAGTATGTAATTTCCGTGCTTGTTATGACTTTATGGGCTTATATGTGTTGTGATGCTTTAATTCAATGCTTCATGACCCTAACTTATAAATTAATTGGCTAAAAGCACATTTGCTTGAGGACAAGAAAATAACAAGTGTAGGGATATTTGATAAGGTTTTAAAGGTACCATTTTGAGGGTTGTTTAAGCCCTTATTTGATCACTTTGTAACCGTTATTGCTTAATATCGTTCCTTTTCACTTTTAGGTCTCTTGAAGGCAAAATGTGGAATGGCACTTATTTGGACGAAAAGGCGCGAATATAAGAAGAAATGGCCAAAGTCGAATCGAGACACTCAAAGTCTGCTGAAAATAGAAGCGACGGCGTCGGTGTTAATTGCGGCGCCGTCGTGAGGATTTTTATGACGATACAAGAGCTAAATACCCTATTTTCAAGTGACGACGTCGGGCTTTAAAAGAGTAGGCCGTTGCTACTCGGACGGCCTAGATGCAACCCGCACGACGCCGGTCAAGAGGACGGCCACAGACATAAGGTGACGCCTTTGCAAGGTTAACGTGGCCAAGACGAAACCCTAATGACGGCGACACGACGGCGTCACAAAACATAAGGTGACGCCGTCGCATATGTAATATTATATATAGAATCCGAATTTTTCGCTTTTAAGAGAGTCTTTTGTGGAGTAAAACATAAAACCGAACCAAGGGTGTCTTGTACAAGATTTTAGGGTTTCAAACCCTATCTTACATCAAGATAAGTATTTACTTCATCAATTCAATTATGTCTTTGATTATTTGTGTGTATGCTTGCATGTTCTCCATGTCCCGCTAATTTATTTGTGTGTTTGCTTAGGAATATGAAACTTAATTATTGAATATTGATTGGTTGTTTCTTATCTTAGTTGATTAATGATCTAGTAATGCGATAGGTCATTCGTTGTGTACTTAATGCTTGATTCATCTTTGTGAACCTTAGAATATAATTACCGAGTAGTTGTAAGCTAAACCATCCAAAGAGTGCCTTAGAGTAAGAGATTATTATCCTTAGTGGGTTTTGTAGACGAGACCCTTTGGTAAGTTCAAAGAGTTGGGAGAAACGATACCCTACAACTTTAGACACACAACGCGACTAAGAATAAGACGTGACAACTCAACCATCAATAGGAGATAATTAAGGAGTAGTAAAACCTAAGTAAACACATCTTTAAACTATCATACGAGCACACATTAATTAGACATAGACTACCACCACCTTAGTTTAGATAATTAGATAAGAGTAGAGTAATCGGTAGAAATACCAACCCCCCCAAATCCAATACCCGAGATTCGTACCTTTCAATTTCCTAAAAACATAAAAAAGATAAAAATAATCTTCCTCAACCTTAACCTTAGCGTAGTAACTTCTCACTAGCATTCCTATTCCCCTAGAGAACGATATCAATACCCGTGGCTTACCCTAATTACTACACTACAACGATTAGGCTCACTGCCTAGGGTGTTATAAAACTTGCTCGAAGAAATGGAAGTTCCTTTGACCCCGAACGACGCGTGTAGCGTTATCAATACGTTTCAACAAAAGGTTTTGACAAAGTATTTTTCATTTTGAAGGGAAAAACAGTTTCATAAAATTTGACATCTCTGGAATAAAAGATATTTTTTGTTTCTAAGCTCAAAAGTTTATAACCTTTTTTATCATTTGAATAACCAATAAAGACACTTTTCTCGGACCTACTACCAAATTTATCGAGATGTTGAGAATGGTGGCATAGCATAAGCACCAAAGACTCTAAGGAGAGAGAGTGAAGGGTCATGCCCATACACAAGGGAGAAGGGGACTTGCAGATGAATCAAGAGGTAACCTGTTTATGACATAGGCAGCAGTTAGAACACATTCAGTTCTGTCAGACCGATAAACTAGTGATTCATGTGGTTCGGGGTCGGGAAGCTCAAAGAATGAATAAGACATGGTATTATTTAGATTAAAGTAAAGGGAAGATGTGTGTTTCTAGAGAGAAGAAGAAACCACACACACTTCTTTACAAATAATGAACTTCCTACCCTCCTAGTTGGGACTAGGAGGTGTATTATACATAGCAAAGCCTAACTTAGCACTATTGACTAAACTAGTCCTTGTGAATGAGTAAAGAAGAAACTAATGTAATTCCGTGAATGACTTCACTTTAGCGAGGCTAACAATCTCTCCCCAAGTGATGTCATACGGGAGTTGCTTACAATGTTTCCTACAAGCAAAATTAAATACAAAACATAAGCGCAGCTAGACTCCAAGAGTGTCTTCATAGTCTTCAAACTTCATGAATCTTCTCACCGCCATCTCTTTACTTGTAGAAGAACAATATGAGCAAATCTAATTAGGGATTGAATCGACCTTTTGCTCTCCCCTAATTAGTGCTCTCCCAAACCGACAACCTTTCGATGAATTTCCGAATTCAAGAAGTCTTTTGATAATTAAATTAGAACCGTCTTTAGTCTTCTAACACGCAATGAAATGTAGAAAAGATCGTCGACTGACCTTCTTCAAGATTGTCCATTCGGGGAATAAGATATCAACATCTTCATCTCACCAAATGCATTCCGCTTATCTTTCATATATCAAATCAGCCCATAATGTACACATTTCTCTCCCTTGATGGTTACGATATATCGAATCAAGATACAATTGTGTACATGACGCATTAACTGGAAGCATTCTATCATAAATCATATCACCCGTGAGAAGATGTCGATGAACAATACCATTTTAAATTGTCTAACTCATCTCAACCCCTCGTATCAAAATTCAACTACATCTGTAGTAACCACATGTGAGGATAACCCAATATGACGAACTTGAGAATGAAGTCAAATCTCCTGACCGACACTTAAGCTTGTACTATCCTTGTGAAAAGAACGTGTACCCAATGTACAAAACCTCTTGGCGTATCCTCAACTACGTGAGACATCGGTGATAGCTACTTTGTGGGTTAAGAGAGAAAGAATCACAAAAGTAACTAGATAGCAAGTCTTCATCACGGTCAACATATTTGCCCTGACAAGTCATCTTCGCGGAATGGAAGAAAGAAAGAAGATGAAATAAGTACACGCGCCCGTCAAACGTCACTTCACACCCAAATAAATAATAAAGAGTCATCTCCGTGGTCACACTTCAAATTCATCGAAACCTTTAGCCGTGAACATGTATCCTCCGTGAAATTAATACCATACCAAAAATATACCAATAATACCACTCTTAAAAATGTGTATCCTCAATTTTTTGAAGAAATATTCGGATACCACCTTTTTATTCCATAAATCCGTTTCAACGTTTCAATGTCATGGCTCAGTCCAAATATAATTTCATCAGCCCAAATATTCCATGGAGAAGCCCACGAATAGAAGCAGTAAAACAGATCTATCAACCCAGGTCCACCAAATCCACCAAATCCTCCAAACCGGTTATCAATAAAAACGTTTCACTACAATTAACCTAAACCTAAAATCACTAGGAGATAAAAAACGCCTCTTTCTTATCTCACCTCTCACCACACACTCTTGTGGCAGATCCAAAATTATCTCACAAACATAATCATCTCATTTCTTGTATCAATTCTGACTGAAACAGAGTCTCCACCATCATCACAAGTGAAATCCGATTATCTATCATCAACAACTAAAGTTCACCGTACCTATACCGTGATATCTTCATTTGTAGCATACTACGAGTCAAGAAATCATTAAGAAGACTTCAAGATCCTAGAGGGGTCTCGGGTAGGTATATGTTAATTGTTTTGATTTCTCTAAACCGAACCAAAGAAAAAGAAAATAACGAACTTGTTAGTTTTCTTATCTTTTTGAGTCGGATAGTGATTGAAGTAAATGCTTCAAATATGAATCTGTGATGAATGAAATTTTCGTGATACGGGCCTTTGAAGTCTGATTTCCTTTGGATAGCACGAAAATATTCTGAGATTTTTCTTGTGAGTTGTCTTTTCAGTTTTGATACTAGTCATGATTGGGGTTTGAGGAGGTGGTATTAGGTTAGATATGGATTTGGTTTAGTTTGGTGTTGGCTGAGGTGTACTTCGTATAATCACAAAGTCCGAAAGCTTTTTATCAGTTTTGTTTTTGACTTGTGATGGTGTAAACTGAAGTCACTTGAGTGAATATTTGGTATTGGTTGTGGTCGTGGTCAAGGTTCAGTCATGTTTACGCGTAACTTCTTCTTTTCAGCTTATGCGTAAGCCTACGCGTAACGTTTTCAACCCGTTATGCGTAAGCATATTCTTATGCGTAATGCAAGTTATGCGTAAGTCTGCTTAAGCGTAAGCCAGAGTTAGGCGTAAGCCTTGGCTTAGGCGTAAACTCATACGCGTAACATTTCATACGCGTAACTTCACAGCTACGCGTAACATCTCTGTAGACGGATCCTTATGCGTAGAAAACTAGGGTTTTGACCCAGTTGACTTTTTCCGGCGAGTTTTTCCGACCACTTTCTCTGTCCATCTTCATACAAAAACCCAGAAAAGCATAAAAGCTTTTCATTTTTGACAGTTTGACCATGAGAATAGACGGTTGACCACATATGTTTCACGGTATTTGGTACAAAAAAATGATGAAAAGATGAGACAAAATCTGTCTTGAACCAATAAAGACACAAAACAGATAAGTCACAATAATAAACCAGATGTTTGACCAAATAAAGATACACAAAAAAATTAAAGACTGTTTTACCAAAAAATACGGAAAATTTTTTTTTCCGGATCTAAAAAGATGAGTAAAAGCAGCCAAAAACTTATACAAAACCACACAAATCGATAAAAATACACAACCTGGCTCGTTATACCAATTGTCAGGACCGATAAACTAGTGATTCATGTGGTTCGGGGGGTCGGGGAAGCTCAAAGAATGAATAAGACATGGTATTATTTAGATTAAAGTAAAGGGAAGATGTGTGTGTTTCTAGAGAGAAGAAGAAGAAACCACACACACTTCTTTACAAATAATGAACTTCCTACCCTCCTAGTTGGGACTAGGAGGTGTATTTATACATAGCAAAGCCTAACTTAGCACTATTGACTAAACTAGTCCTTGTGAATGAGTAAAAGAAGAAACTAATGTAATTCCCGTAATGACTTCACTTTAGCGAGGCTAACAAGGCCAAAGATATAAAGGTAATTCCCCTTGAAACATAAGGGATCTAGCTACATTAAGGAGATGCCTATGTTTCCTTTCTGCAATACCATTTTGTTGTGGTGTATAAACACAAGAGGTTTGATGTAGAATTCCTTTTTCATGAAAGAAGTGTTGAAGTTTATTATTAACAAATTCTGTCCCATTATCACTTCTGAAAGTCTTAACATTGTGTTCAAATTGATTTGATAGCATATGAGTAAAATTAACAATGGACACATAAACATCATCCTTTCCCTTAAGCATATAAATCCACACTGCCCTAGAATAGTCATCAACAATAGTTAAAAAATATTTGTAACCATCTCTACTAGTGACTTTATATGGTCCCCATACATCTAGATGAACAAGTTGACCAATTTTAGTTGACTTATGTTCACTTAGAGGGAATGGTTCCCTGGTTTGTTTAGCCTTGTTGCAAGTATCACAAAGATGGTCAAATTCAGATGAGCTATCAAGTTTAAGGGTGGATTTAAGGATATGAAGGACTTGGTCAGAGGGATGACCAAGTCTTTGATGCCATAGATTTCTAGAAACATGACAAATGTAAATGCGGTTATTAGAAGTAATCTTACATGTAGAATCAATATCAAACATATATAACCCATTGCATTGTTTACCAATCCCCACAATCCTTTTTGATGTAAATCCTCAGATATAGCAATTAGATTCATTAAACCCAACAAACATCTTATTGTCTCTAGCAATCTTATGAACAATGAGACTAACATTGTACTGGGAACAACCGAACATCAAAAGAGTTAGGTCTTTATTGACTTTTAAGTCACCAATTTTAGTAATTAGGGCACGAGTACCATTGGGATGTCCAACAGTTAGACCAAGATTTGAAATGTCAACAACATTAATTAAAAATTTGGCAGACATCTATCATGTGTCGATTTGCACCGAGTCAACAATCCAACCAAGACCGATGTTTCAGATAAAGTTTTGTGTTGTTGTTGAAAATTTGTTGAAGTTTATGTTAAACTTAACACCGCCATTAAAGAAGGTTCTGAAAAATTTTACCGCCATGTTGGCATTAGCAGAAGACACATTGTTGTCATTAAGAAGACTCATAAGTCCGGAGAGTCGTTCATTAGACAAAGAGGCAGGAGAGTTGCTAGAGTTACTAGCACTATTATCAATGGTACGATTAGTATCGCTATAAACATTGTTATCGCCAAGGGTTTAGAATTAAAATTCCTTTTGACATATCCAGAGGATAACCAACCGGATCATAACATCTATCAACAGTGTGACCGGGTTTTTGCGGTTAGTACATTTGAGATTCATGTTTGGTCCTCTGTTGTTCGAGTGTTACCAAGATTAAAACCGAACTTTTAAAATTGTCGTTGTTAAATCCTTTTTGTTATCAAAAATTTTCCACCATCGAAGTTTTTGCAAAGAAAAGTCGTAGCATTGGGTTTAGCGAGCTATTCCCGGATGAAACATTTTGTGAGATTCTCTCCGAGACAACAGAGAAAGCGGTTTTGACATTAGGCAAAGGATCTTTGGTTAAAATATTGCTTCGATGGGAACATAGGAGTCATCAAGACCCATAAGAAATTGCATTAACTTGATTAGTCGATTGTGTTTTTCAAAATGTTTTGCGACCTCACAAGTGCAAGGAGGCAAGCTAATCATACAATCAAATTGTTTCCATAAATAGTTAAGGTTGTTATAATAATCGCAAGAGATGACCCATTTTGACTAAGAGAGTTTATATTTTTATGCAAATTAAAGATAGTGAACCATCAACCTTATCATAGGTATCTTTAAGATCATTCCACATTTCATAAGCGGTTTTAGCGTATATAGCACCAAAGAAATAGTTCGGTGAGAGAGTTAAGAATCCAAGTAACCACAACGAGTTCTGTGTATCCCATTGATTAGCAAGACTAGGTTCAATCATCTCTTATGCAAGTACCATCAATAAACCCTAACTTATTATGGTTCCTCAAGGCAAGGGTCATGGCCATATTCCATATTTTGTAATTTTCAGTTCCAGTGAGTTTGATAATAAACACTAACTTATTATGGTTCCTCAAGGCAAGCTCTATGGTACCACTTACTTGGGGGGTGGAATTGAGAGTGTTACTGACTCATATCTCAGATCCGTCTCATTATGGTTCTTTCACTATATTCAACCGTAACTTTGGTGATCCCTTGGTCATCACCAGACCTGGTTCTTTATTATCTCCACACGATATCTGTTATCGTTCACTTTCAGTTTCTACCTTTGTTAAGATCATTGCGAAGCTCTGATACCATGTACGAAAGTATCAACAACAACAAGTGAACATAAGAACTTTTATTCAAACCTAAGCCTCAATAGTCGGCTTAGATTATATCAACAATAGTATCCAAAATGTTACAAGATTAGATTAATGTCAATGAGACAATAATCATACAAATACAAAGAAGAGACAAGATCAGTGAAATGATCAAAGAGAAGAGAAGAGTGTGAGAAAATGACTGCACACTCAAGTGTTTCTAACCCTAGATTAAGGGACTTATTAAATAGAAGATAAAGAAACACTAAGACCCCTCTAACGGCTATAAATGACTCATCAGCAGAAATGAACGTCTTGGAACTTTAAACCATTTATGCTTTGTCCATGATTAACCCCTGTAATAGTCCTGCAATGATTATAACTTGAAAGCCATTAGCAATTGATAGAGTGACATGATTGCCACAGATTAATACCCCAAAATTTAACAACATCAAGATAGTTTATATATCTTCTCTGCTTTTCTCATTTAACTTTGTGTCGGAATAGATATTTTTTTAGTGAGCAGTATACCAACATGGTTTCTCTTTTCAGAATGCGTACTTGCTTATGTCTCATTTCTTTTCTTTTCAACTTGGGAACTCAGAATTGAAAACCAAATTTTCCCCATCTCTTCTTTTCTCTCTTTCTCTCTACCCTCTACATTTCTTTTCTTTCCACCTTAAACACGGAAACAAAGTTTAAGTGTTTCTTCATCCATGGCTAAATGATAGGGCTAATGGCTCCAAAATAATTAGCTACTGAATGCTTGGGCTGTCCGTTAAAAAAAAATTGTCATACAACTTTTTAATAGCATGTTAAATGAAAATCATCGCTTATATAAACTCAAGCTTTGTTATATTGATGAACCAGGAAGTAGAAAATTTCTAGTGACATAAAACACTGAGACGAGTTTTAACACTTAAATTTATTTAAGTAAACTAGACGAGTATCCGTGCATACCAACATGATTTTATATCGGCAAATAGTTTTAGTGATAAAAAAAAGTTTATTGGTTATAAACGAAAAATAATAAAAGTTTGAGGATTTGGAGATTAAATATTATGTTTTGAAACCCGGTTCGACTCGGGTGGTTCAACCGGTTGAACCGTTTAGGTCAAAAAACATGTCAATTTAAACGGGTCAACTCGACGGGTTGGATCGAAAAAACGGGTCAAATTAAACTTGGTCAACCCGTCCCGAGTCAACCCGATTTTTGATTTGATAGTTTCCTTTTGAAATATATGTGTATTAATAGTGGAAATTGCTTATAATTAGTTATTTCAACATTTTTTTTTTTAAATTTTTTACATTTAATTTTTCACTTTGACTTTTTTGTTTTATAAATAGTTTAGAGATTTAGGAACCGCATTTGCTTTGAAAAAAAAAAAAAAAAAACCCTCGAAGAAAGATACAATTGGAGACAACATCCTTAATCCAGTCTCACGCTTGGATTTCCAAAGGAATATGATCAAATTACACCTGGTTTTGTTGGATTGGATTGTTAATCCTAGCTGAGCTTGTCGTACTACTTTGTAATTCTTGTTCTTTTCTAGCCCAATTGTTATTTTTAATACAAAATGGCCGTCCAAATATATAAAAACTCATTAAGCTATATAATTTAAAAATATTTTATTGAGAAGAAATTTATTAAAAAAAGTTATTTGGAAAAATATAGAATGACCTAATCCAAAGTTAGTTTGGTATATGGATGACCGAGTTGAGATCCGATATAGATCTTAAATTTGTCAAATATCCAATAAATCAAACATAGTTATTTATTTGTTTATCAAAATTAATAAAAAAAAAAATTAACATTTTTTTAAAACCACAGATCTTGCGAACGGTGAATCTTCAAACTACAAAAAATACATCATTGCGACAAGAATTAAATTATATATCTATAGATATGCATCTCTATACTTTCGATAAATTTTTTTTCAAAAAGTCCGCCCAAAAAAATCACATGTGATATTTTTAGGCGGAAATTTTGAAGAAAAAAAATTGTTGAAAGTATATAAAAGTGCATATTTATAAAAAAGATAATGTAATTCTCGTCGCGATTGCATGATTTTTTTCGCGTAACGATTAACGGTTAGCGAGATATTTAATCTTTTAAAAAGGTGAAAGTTTATTATTTTTTATTGATCATAAAAATGAATCACAAGAATTGATTCATTGAATCTATGACAAATATGAGATATATATTGAACTGTTGCCTGATCGTATATGTCGTATCCTTACTCAAAAGACTATCCGAAATAGGGGGTCGGACGATCGACTCGGTCACTACAACCGAGGACGTGTCCTCCATAGTAAACCCCCACCTGCCGCGTCGCTTAAGCCAAAAAGGAAGAACCCAGTCTTCCTATCAACCGAGTCTTGTACAGTAAAACCTCTATAAATTAATAGTGTTGGGACCGGGATATTTTATTAATTTACCGAGATATTATTATATCGATAAATTAATAATTTATTAATTTAAAGAGGTTTTACGTATGACTTTAAATTTTCAAGTCTAATATAGCATTGCCATAATTTATACTCATTAGAGACAAAAATAAATTTGAAAACAAGTTCAATTAACATTTTATAAATACACATTCACACTTTAGGAAAATAAAATTAGCACTTTTTGTTTAATACGGAAGACAACGCATGAACTCTTTAGTGCAATAAAGAGATTTTATGATAAACTAAATATAGATTTGAAGTTCAACAAAAAACAAGTGACTATGGATTCATTTTTACTAAACAATCTTAGGATTTACAAGTGTATCTCTCACACACACACACACACACACACACACACACACACACACACACATATATATATATATATATGGAATTTTTAGTGATTATTAATTTATTGTTTCGTTGGGACTAATATATATACACCTGGGGTTTCAAAAATTATTATCTTATTATTTTATCGATTAGAGTCCAATTTGTCTTGGTCAACTTGGGATTGGATAAATTATTAATTTTATCGGCGTTATTAATTTATCGAGATTAATTTATGTAGTTTGTTTGGCAAAAAACCATACCCCAACATCCAAGAATATCACCATTTGGTCATTTAATGAAAAATAAAAATTTCTTTCAAAATTTAGAGACCATATGAATACTTTGATACTTCTCTATTTTTATTACACTTTTAAATCCAATCTTTGTTTAGATACTCTAGAGTGTTTTTGACTTATATATCACAGAGGAATTTTCAAATACTTACTCTTATTTTGGTGCTTAACAAGGGACAAATCCTCATCATCCATCTAGTTTGATCTAATGGTGGGGATAAACCTAAGATTTAATATGGAAACCCAAGTCATGTTTTTTATACTTTTTCTTTGTCTTTTGTTACTATTATTTATTAACTTTTTTTTTTTGGAATTCACGCCTACTAGTTTCAATTTTTTTTCTTCTTTTTGTTGAGTTGAAGTATTTTTTTTTTTTTTTTTTTTTTTTCTTTTTTTTTTTTTTTTTTTTTGAATTACTACTATTAAAATTAATGTCTTTTTTTTTTTTTTGAATTGACGTTTTTTAGTTCACCTTTTTTCACTATTTTTATTTATTTTAAATTCACGTTTTTTATTTAAGTTTTTTTTTTTTTTTTTTTTTTTTTTTTTGGTTTCATACGCTTTCATCCGTATTCATACTTTTCGCTCGTTTTATACGTTTTCGTTCGTGTTCATATGTTTTCGTCATTTTTACGTTTCGTCGATTTGAGACGTTTTCGTCTGTTTTCATCCGTTTAAATACGTTTACATCCGTTTTCGACGTTTCGTCCGCTTTCACACGATTTCGTTTGTTTTCTTACGTTTTCATA
Source organism: Chrysanthemum lavandulifolium (assembly GCA_022545495.1). NCBI lineage: Eukaryota > Viridiplantae > Streptophyta > Magnoliopsida > Asterales > Asteraceae > Chrysanthemum > Chrysanthemum lavandulifolium. The sequence continues at coordinate 51,280,814 of CM040241.1, forward strand.
CGTTTCGTCCGTTTTCTTTCGTTTCGTCCATTTTCATACGTTTTAGACGTGCTTTTACGCTTTCACACGTTTCGTCCGCTTTCACGCCGCCATTTTCATCCATTTCACACGCTTTTGTCCGCATTTTTAGGTTTTCATGTATTTTCGTCCGTTTTTAGACGCTTTTGTTCGTATTTTACATTTTCATGTATTTTCGTCCGTTTTATACGTTTCGTCCCAGAGACGTTTTCACACGTTGTCATCCGTTATTTTACGTTTTCATCCATTTTAGACGTTTTCGTCTATTTTGAACGTTTTCATCCGTTTTCACACGTTTTCTTCCTTTTTATTTGTTTTGTCTATTTTTACACGTTTTGTTCATTTTAGACGTTTTGTCCGCTTTCACACGTTTTCATTTGATTTTATACGCTTTTGTCCGTTTCAGACGGTTTCATGTTCATATTTGTAAGTGACACTTATTTATCTTTTGTGCTATAACATCGTAAGGAAGATGAAAAGTATTACATTCTTCATCATGTATGTGTTATCGTTGTGATACTCAACTAAGAATGTGATGGTTGTGTTTTGAAAATATTTAAGAAGATTTTTGTGTTTTATGATATTATGAAATATTATAAAAGTTGTTCAATCGAAAACAATAGATGTTATGATACTTTTGTTGGACTTTGGTGGATTTTTCTATTTAATGGATACATTGTGCATGTTTTGATAGGTTTTATAGCGGGATTTAAAAATATCTATGGTTGAATCAGCAAATTAAATAAGCTATGGTTAAAGATAGCACACATCTTTATTAACAAATTGAGGAAGCTCAAACACTTGTGATATCACAGGTGATATCACCTCACTTGTGATATCACACGTGATATCATGTGTGATAACACCGTTGATATCACCTATGATATCATGTGTGATATTACCGGTGATAGCATGTGTGATATCATAGTTTATATCACTTGTGATATCACCAATGATATCACCTGTGATATCATGTGATATCACATGTGAGGTGATATCACCTGTGATATCATGTGTGATATCATGTGTGATATCACAGGTGTTTGAGCTTACTCAATTTGTTTATTAAGATGTGTGCTTTCTTCAACCATAACTTCTTTAGTTTGCTGATTCAACCATAGATTTTTTTAAATTCCGCTATAAAACCTACCGAAACATGCACAATGTATCCATTAAATAGAAAAATCCACCACAAGTCTAACAAAAGTTTTATAACATCTTTGTTTTCGCTAAACACATTTTCTAATATTTCATATTATCATAAAACACAAAATCTTCATAAATATTTTCAAAACACAAATAAAAAAATGAATGAATCATCACAAGAATATAATAAGTGATGTTTATTATCATTTCTTTCATATATACTTGGTAAAATACTAAATTCATATCACATTTGGTATGAATTTAATATTTCACATTATTAGTTGAGTATCACAACTGATAACACATATATGATGAATAGTGTAATACTCTTCATCTTTCTTACAATGTTATATCACAAGAGATAAATAAGTGTCACTTAAAAATATCAAAATGAATAAAAAGGAAGCAAACTATGAAAATAGAGACTTGACATATTCTCAAAATCAAACAAGTGTTGCATTAAATTAGCATTTTTTGAACAAAATAAGAATTCACCTAAAGAGACTTTAACCCTTTTATTTCCACTAAGAGTATAATACATTGATTGCATTAACAAAATATGCGCTTGTCAATTGCGATGAAAGGCACAAAAACTATCTTATAACTGAAAATTATAAAAATATTAGAAAACACGTAGGTGATAATATATAACAATATACAGAGCAATGAAATATCTCACGTGATATTAAAGGTTAAAAAAACATACTTGTTTGTTTATGAAATATCACAAGTGATATTAGACATTAACTTTTTTTTTAATAAAATATCACAATTGATATTAGACATGTAATATAATAAAGTTTAATAATAAACTTGAAAACATATGAAAATAGACGAAAACGTATCAAAACTGCAAAAAATGATTGAAAAGCATATAAAAACGTATGAAAACAGAAAAAAGCGTCTGACAACGGACGAAACGTATAAAAACGGATGTAAATGGACGAAAACGTCTAAAAACATACGAAAGCGTCTAAAAATGGACACGTAAAAAACGGACGAAAGAGTATATAAGCATATGAAAAACAATGAAAATGTAAGAAAATGAACAAAAACGTAAGAAAACAGACGAATACGTATTAAAACGGACGAAAACGTAAGAAAACAGACGAAAACGTAAGAAAACGGACGAAAACGTAAGAAAACGGACGAAAACATAAGAAAACGAATGAAAACATAGGAAAACGGATGAAAATGTAAGAAAACAGGCGAAAACGTAAGAAAACGTATGAAAACGGACAAAAACTTAAGAAAACGGATGAAAACATATGAAAACGGACGGAAACGTATGAAAACGTAAGAAAACGGACGAAAACATAAGAAAACGGACAAAAACGTAAGAAAAGAGAAGAAAAGGTAAGAAAACATAAGAAAATGTAAGAAAACGAACGAAAACGTAAGAAAACAGACAAAAACGTATGAAAACGGACGAAAATGTAAGAAAACAGACTAAAACGTAAGAAAAAGAATGAAAACGGACTAAAACTTATGAAAACGGACAAAAACGTATGTAAACGGAGGAAAACGTATGAAAACGGACGAAAACGTAAGAAAACGGACGAAAACGTAAAAAACGTAAGAAAGCGAAAACGTAATAAGACCGACGAAACGTAATAAAACGGACGAAACGAATGAAAACGGACGAAACGTAAGAAAACGGACGAAATGTAAGAAAATGTATTTAAAACGTAAGAAAACCTATGAAAACAGATTTAAACGTAAGAAAACGTATGAAAACAGCGAAAACGATAAAAAGCGGAAAATCGACAAAAACAAAAACGAAAAAAAAAAAAAAACGTGAAATTAAAAAGCGATTAAAAAATTACAAATAATGAGAAAATAAATAAGAAAGATAAAAGACAAGAAAAAGACAAGAAAAAACATGACTTATGTTTAGACATATTAAATCTTAGGTTAATCTCCACCATTAGATCAAACTAGATGGAAGGTGGGGATTTATCCCTTAGTATGCAAGAATTTTTGAATATGCAAAATAAAGTTCCTCATATTGAGTGTTTAATTTAGTTTATGCTAAAAATCAGCTAATAATTTCAAGTGTTTGGTTTAACATAGATTGTAAATGATCATAAATGACATGTGTTGAAAATTATGAATGTCAAATTAAATATAAATCATAGAATCAAAGATAAATTGTAAATTCTAGTGGAGCATGTTATATAAGCCAAAATATTCTTAAAAAATACACTTTGAAGCTTATCAAAACCTTTTATATAACTATAAACTCATAAGCTCGCTCATATAAACATTAGCCTAGGCATATTTGACACATGTAAAATAATAAGCTTATAACACCCCCTAATCTTCTTGACTCATACAATGTCTCAAAAAACTCTAAAATCAAAACAACAAAAACTCGACGCCTTTATAAATTACGAAAGATATGAATGATTTTAGATATGAGGAAATGAGTAGGAAATGTTTCTATTTTTTTTCTTTCTTTTTTAATGAGTAACAGGTCACCTACTACTTTTCTTATGGAGTTTTCTCGGAAATGTATTTATCACAATACATTTAAAATTAGTCAAACAAGACTTATGGAACATTTTTAAACGATAATATATATCAATCACACCACCTAACATACACGTTACTATCAAAACAAGTAATTTGAACCCGCCGCGTTGCGGCGGGGTGTTTTGATACATTGTGTAGTTCCACAAATTGTGTTGATAGCTGTCTAAAATGCGAGTATGCAGAAAGCCCCTTTGGCATTGACCCGTTTCTACCCAGCCTCTGACCTTGCATATATGAATCAAAACACTCTAGACAAAAGCAAAACATATAAATGGATAACAGAATGTTGAAAATGAAAAAACATTGAATCTTCACTTTTGTAACGGCCGCTGCTCCTGCTGCCTGCTCTGGCCGGAAGTTTGGGCCGTGTTGCTGCACAACAAAGACTGTTTTATTTATTTGTAGAATCACTACTTGTGGTGCCTAATTGCTAATTTTTGATACAAAGGTGGATAAACATGGATTCGTATCAGTTTATTGGTAGATCCTATGATGTTTATATTTATTTATGCCCCATTTATACTACTATTGTTCATCTGCAAAAGTATGTAAACTTCAACCTACATGTCAGGCTTTTATCTTACATTTAACGATGAGATTAAAAACCATTCAAGTGGATACTTTCAGAATAAGGTTTCCTATGAAATAAATAGATGGCTATTATTTAGTAAATACTGACAAAAAAATTCGTTAAATGGGGCGGGTAAATCTACAAAAACTGTTATATTAACTTACCTTGGTTTGTAGAGTGTGACTTGACAGTATTTGTGTGCGTGCCACTTAACTGCTTCACAGTTCCTTACGGCTGCATTATACCTCTTCAAATCTACAAATCATCCAACCTTTTTGCTTGGAGCGCAAATCTACAAATCGCCCCACCTTTTGCACCCCAAGGACTAATGATGAGTTGGCAAAGCTGTGTGGGGGTGAAACGAAGCTGTGTAGAACATAGCAAACTCATGTAAACAGGTTACCAATATCTATGATAAAATTTATGTCGGTTTACACGTTACCGACCGCTGTAAATAAGCTATCAAAACAGGCCGGAATAACGATACAAAGGGATTACCTTTTCGTCTGTTGTTTGTAGCCAGATGATCCATGATGTTGTGACCTTCCTGAAAAGTCTGTTCGATGCTACCAGATGTAAAATTGAGCACTACCAATCCCGCACCAGTTTCTGAATTCATAAAGATAAAAGGTACCACTATAAGGCTGGAATAAATTTTGGCATCATTTAAACACACACCATAAATTTTCGTAGACTTTGCGGGTTTTATTCTAAATCAATAACTATTATTACATAAAAGTTACACCAATATTTTTTTTGTAAAACCAAAAAATCAGGTTGTAATCATACCTTATTCCATATTAGCCGTTAAATAACAATGTGACTTCTCATCGCCATAATTATGAATCACGCATATTTTATCAACCCACTTCTAGAGGCACCTATACAAATAATATTATGTCGTTAGATTGGCGTCAACCGAGTACATCTATCCATCAGTCGTAGATTCGTTACAACCAATTATCTAATTATACACACTGGATTATCGTATAGTTACCTAAATGTTACATTACGAAAATGTCCATGAAACCAACAATTAAACATAAAAAAGAATTAAAAAAGGAAACAATTTTAAAAGCAAAGATAGTCTGTTGTGCAAACAAATCTAAGATGCAAAAAGAAATAGCGCATAAACTTTTTTTCACCTAGATTTCTAGTGCCATCAGATTCAATTCCTACTCCCATCAATGGTCAATAGTTTGTAGTAAAAGTTGATACCTACCAGGTTGAGAGCGACGTTCACTAATGGCATTGGTCACATCCTACATAGCACCATTTCTTCTATGCTTGTAAACCTTTGGAAAACCAGAGGTCAACTCGATTTTTGCAACTTTATCAGCGTCATATTTTACCGCATTTATAACCAAAAGGGCTAACAAAGGTTAACCTATATTAATAAGTAACCAATTTACTATTAACTGATTCATTTATTGCACATGATGTATATCGATTTGCCACGCCGCTGCTCCCCAGTACCTTTCAACCCCTTCTAGAATCCATCATATCTAAAACATCATAATATTGTATTTAACTAATAGATACAAAAAAAATAAGGGGACGTATGGGATTGCTTATTTAAGCTGCTAATTGGATCACCATTTTCTAAAACCGATCCCAAACAATGGCGTACATGTAACATGCTAGCAACTGACACACACTCAGGTCCCTATTAACTTAAATTAATTGCTGTTGGACTCAAATTAAGTCAGCACCACATTAATTGCTTATTCTTGAAGTGCTTATGGACTCAAATTAATTGGTTTTGCATCTTTGCTTATGGACTCAAATTCTTGAAGTTCTTATGGACTCAAATTAAGTCACTACCACATTAATTTCACATAGGCTGGTACTGACTTACTCATTATGGGCTTATTTGTTTCCGCTTGTATATCATAAGCTCAATACTGGTACTTAACTAATAATCATATAGTGTTTTCACCTAAAACACGTCGCCATTTTACGCCACCAAGTACTTATGAGATAGCATTTATGGCTACAATTTCCCTACAGCTTGTAGAAGCGTGTAAAATAAGTGCTCACACACAAATTATAGACAACGCTCATGACTGTATAAAGTCAGCAACCATGACCACAACACTTGACATCTCTAATAACATTTTTCACATAAAAGATGAACAACAATGAGTTCATGCTGTATCACACCAAACAAAGACCCTTTATTCAAATAACATTTTTCACACATTGCATTAGCTCAAATACTACATCAGTAGTTGATGGTGTAGCACAACAATTACCCGTATCACCAAATCTTAAAAAATCCTAACAAAATCCTTAAAAAAAAAATCCTAAAAATCCAATCTTTTTAATGATAAACCGAAAGTGGCTATTACAAATTTATGCAAAAACTGTAAAGGGTCTTAAGGATTTACCTTAAAAGTACTTTAAATTCCAGAAAATCCAATCTTTTGAATGATTTAAGCAAAAAAATTGAAGATTTCAAGTGGGTATTACAAATCTATACATAAACTGAAAAGGGTAACCATACATGCCCATTTTTCAGGTTCTCAAAAATTTCTAGTTTCATGTTCAAAGCAACATTTAACACATTATATTTACATTACATGAACAAAATCCTAAAATATAAAACTAACCACTGAACTTATACTTATTCTGACCTTTGTATTAATCTTGCTTTTAGCCTAAAAATTCATAAGCCAAATACTTGTTTAGACCTCAATATTATAGTATTATACAATAACTAATACACCATTTTGAGGCCTAAAGTCAATATTATACAGTAACTAATATTATACAGTAACCATAAGCCTAAAAATTCATATCCGTTAAACATAAGCCAAATTCCAAAACTTCAGACAATACAAAACACACAATTAAAAATCAATTCACAAAAAAAAATACCTTGAACTCCTATTCAAAACTTCAAACATAAGCCATCTCGTTGTCGACTTGCTATTCAAATTGACAAACCCCTTTGAACTCCTCATCTTCCCTGTTACAAAAGATCATAACACAATAGTGATAAATTATTGAAACTCACAATTAAAAGTAAAATTATAACCTTCAAAAGAAATCTATTGTCAAAAACAAAAGCTAAAATCCTAGAACAAAATGACAAAACAAACTTTTCATACTATAATCACTTACATAAAATCTCATTGTGTTTGCAACAATCTTCTTTTTAAATTGGACACAAATTGATTTTTAAAAAAGATTAGAAATCTGACCGGTAAAGGATTATTCCTATTGCGGAATTGTTTACAATGAAGAATAGATTTGTGGAAGGCTTCAGAAAGCTAGCGAGCGGTTTAGAATTGTCTGGATTTCAACCTACTACTGCTATCCCATTGAAGACGGTGGAATGTTTCCCGAAAAGTATATTGTAGTTATCCGCTATATTTGATGCAATTGGTCCTCAGCCGCTTCCAACATTGGCCTGTTGGGTTAACAGCAAGATCCACAAAGAAAAGTAGTCCAACACCATGTGAATAAAATAACATAGTTTCCAAGACCTCTCTCCCATTCTATATACTACTTAATCCGCTAGGTCGGTGGAATAGAAAAACGTTTTCTTTGTCACGTGCGATGCAAATGCGACGCTTCTGGTAATAAAGAAGTTGTTGGGCCTTTGGGTATACTAAGGCTGCCAGTTTAACCCTTTAGCCCGTCTAAATATGAGATGAGGCCCTGGAATTCTCAACATATGTATACTTTTTGGGGAGGTGCTGGATAACTACAACCCTCATATTCCACCGCCATTCACGTGATCTCATCTTCATCAATAGCATGAGGTTCGATGTCCTTACCCTCCTGGTGGTATCAATCGACCTGGCAAAAAGATCCGGATCTACTCTAGAATTTCAGAATCAGGTTCTATTTTCTGATATTGCTTTGATTTTCTTTATTAGAGGTATAATAATAATTATTTTAGGTCGTCTTTTGCTTAATTCTTTACCGCCTATGATGTTGATTTAAGGATGGAAGTTCGGAAGACTACAAGACGAAAAAAAAAAAAGATATGCTTTACTTGGTCGGTGGTTTAGTGACGTTATTTGTTTTCCCTTGATCCTAACAATTTTCACCATCTATCAGGTAAGACTAACGATTAACGGTTGTAATTATTATGTTGTGTTTGTTATATCGTAACGGTTTAGGAAAATTGTGAATCGACGTGTTACGGTTTGGTTTCATTAAGATCATAGAGGTTGCGGCGTATTTCTCTCAGCTTGATTGTTGTGTTTCTTTATATTGATACTGTATGAAATAAATTACTACAGCTAAATAAATTAATAATGATATCACAAAACAACATGATATTTTGAAGGCTATATATAAGGATTACATAATTACGGAATTGATATTTTCTTAAATTTATGATGCATAAACAAATGTGACTTGAAACATTGTCATTGTCAAACTTATTAAAATCCAACGAAAAAGAATAGTGACATTGTATCTGAATGAAAAATGCAAATATAACATAAATAACTATAGTTGAACAATAAAAATAAGAACGATAGAACTTGAGGTGAAGTTATGTTTTGATTCTTTTGAGGGGGTTATAGGCAGTTAATAATTGCTACATAACATAGAACATGTAAGCGCTAATATTTGAAAATAGTAACACATTAAAACTAACTCGACAAAAGTTAGGGGGTTATAGGCAGTTAAGAGTGAATCCGATATGCATAGTAACACATTCAAACCATGATAAACATGATTCAACTCGATCGGTAATATGATTTTTTGCTAACACGTTTTCAAGTTTTTTGGCCTAATAAATCGTATATATGCGAGCTCATAATATATATCTCAGTCCATTCCATTTGATAAAAACATGCTCGAAGTTTATTTATATTATAGACTACCAACACGATTATTTTCAATCCACATTTTATTAGACAGTACTGTAAAAAAAGGTGAAAGTAAAAGGTAAGTGTTCTCATTTCTTTCTATATTTGCCCAACAAATGCCATTAATATAACATTACAATAAATGTTATATCATTCTATATTTAATTACAAAAGTCATTTTTGAGACACTAAAATTTCATGCATTATATATAAGGATAATGTTTTTTTTTGCAAGTTTTTTATATGATGAGAATTTAAACATGCAACACATTTGCAACAATGTAAACGCTAATGATTGCTACTTTGATTGAAAGAGTTAACATCACTCAAAACGTATCGGTGTAGAATACATGTTATCGCCACGTAAATTACTTGGCTTGGTATGTACCAGTAGACCCAAATAGCATTGATACGTGTCTATCTACACAAACACAGTCAAGATATCCATATAACAAACATGCTTGCTTTGATATGTATTGATTTAACCTTTTTAAACAATCTAGGTATGTTAAACTTACACTGTATAAGTTAACAGAAAGTGAAACATTATTTGTATATTTATGGCCCGTTGGATTAAACAGGTGTGATTGATTATGTTATCACCGTTATTTTTTCTTTCAATTTTACAGGAATTGCCATGTAACGAACAACGTTTGTGATGTCGGTCAACTCAAGTGATGCGGCCGTACGTGAAGCTTCAACCAACTCACGCAAAAAGCAGGGGTGTATAGGTTTTAAGTCATACATGGTATGCATAAGTTTATGTTATCGCCATTATTTTTTCTTGAAATTTTACAGGACTTACCATGTGACGAACAACGTTTGTGATGTAGGTCAACTGAATTGATGCGGCGGTACATAGGAAGCTTCAACCAGCTGCTGCAAAAAACATGGCATGTATAACTTTTAAGTCATATAGTGGTTTACCAAACTAATGTATAACACGGTATGTATAACTTCTAAGTCATACGGTATGTATAACACGGTATGCAAAAACCATTACGAGGATTTACCAAACTAATGTATACTGATGGTTTCTTGAGAATTTAGTTGCATTGGGAAACGTATTGAATGTTTCTTATGAATGTTGCAGGCGCTTTTCCAGAGATGGTAGGCGAAGTAGAGCGTGTTTGAAACAGATAAAAAATGAGTCTAAAAGGTACGCATAACAACACCTGTATAAATATAATTATAGTAAGTGGGGTCAGATACTATTGCTATTCGTGAAGCAGTTATGAGCATCTTCGAACATAGTGGTTGAAAATATTATCCTATATCTATTATTGTATTTTCATTCTTTTGGGATACCTTAGTTTTCTGAACATGTTCTGGCGCCTGCGCGGGTACACCAACGATAGTTTTTAGCACTGATAGAAAGAAGGCAATGGATCAGAGGAGGGTTTTGGTGTATGGCAAGATCAAAGTAGTCGAGTAGGCGCGTCACAAGAGGTGCACGGCAAGTGAGAAAGTATGGTTTCCGACAAAATGGTAACGCTCACATGAAAGTCGACCGGCTATAGGAGCCAATGACAACTAACAAGCGACAACGGAAAACAACCACTACAAGGTAATAGGAAATTTAAATTTGCGATCAACTTTCGATAATTCCAATTTGTTAATGCACGCGATGCGTAAAAACCAATATCGCGATTAATTGTCTATTTTGTTCATTCGGATATACCATCCGAGATTCACCCTTCCATGAATATTTCCAAGTCGCCACTACTTTTTCAATATAACAAGAAGCATGATGGCGCGATGTTGATTAAAGGAGAACTCGCCCGACTTGCGAATCGGTAAATCTCTTGTGAATTACACTTATGTATTTATTGGTTTTTACATTTTGTTTATGTGGTGTTCTGTCAGGTAGTGCTTAGATTCCCGAAAGGAAATAACGTGGATCATTTGTCAATGTATCTTGATGTTGCGGATTCCCTTTGCATTGCCGTATGGTTGGAGTAGATATGCTCGATTCACCACGACAAGGGTAAGCACTTTTATTGCATGCTTTTTCTTTTTCTTTTTCTTTTTCTATACGCATAAAGATATGGTTACAGGCAATCTGAAAATTCAAATGGGTTCTGCCAACATAGGAGTTAGTTGATATATCGTGTTTTTTACCCACACTTCGAGTGATATGGTGACTTCTTTTTGCACGACTTCCCTCTTTAAGAGTATCTGATACTGATTTTATTTCAAATGTTTAGGACAAGTGTCGTTGGACGGCCGCGATGTACAAGATCTCCAGTTGAGTTGGTTAAGAAGACTTATTGGCTCAGTCAAGAACCAGGATTGTTTGCCACAACTAAAAAACAAGGAATAGCTACACCACTGGCCACACATAGAAACCCGAAGATACTTAAAGCGCACTGACTGAATTCGCCAAATTTGAACACCCCGCCACGAGGCGCGGGCCTATACCTCTACACAAATACTAATCCATGATGGATCTTCAGGTAACCATTTAACAATTCATTGTTGTCATCATGATAAATGCAAGTTGTCGTCTTTCGATAGCGAACATACTCGCATGTATTGGAAATAAACAAATGGTTGTTTTACAAGCTACTCATTGGGATGTTACATTTTGCTAGCTGCTTTAGATAGGTACCACATGAAAATAATAGGAGCAAGAGATTGTAGCATGAATCTATTAACAATGATGCTTTTTTGTTGTTCATGTCTATGCCTTATTGCCTTTTCATAATGACTTTTTTTTTTTATGTTAAATCTTGACTATCAAGGAACATAGATGTGTTAGTCATTTATAGTCATATGTGAATATGAGGTAATTACAATTAAACCTATAGTCATATGTGAATATGAAGTCATTACAGTTGAACCTTTCATCTATAGTTTATGGTCAAAGTGACAATATCAACCCATTTTTGAATGAATGGGTAGATTGTTGTTATATTTTTATCTTAATGTGTCATACCGTTTAAATGAGCACATATTGATAAAATAACTTTTAGGTGTTTAAAAAAGCCACAAACATAGTTACGTGATTTTTTGAATGAATGAATGGGCAGATTGTGGTTATGAATTTGCACATATTGATAAAATAGCTTTTAGGTGTTTTTGTGGCTCATTTAATTATATGTTATTGTAGGTCTTGTAGCAGCCAAAATTGTGTTTGTAAACCGTGGAGAGATTCCGTCTATCGATATATAGAGATTCGGTCGTTGCTTAAAACCGACCGTACCAAACAAGAATATGCAAACCGCCGTGTGCAAATAAGAGCAAAGGAGTAGTACCGGTTGCTAAGTCGATGCAAAACTTCAAGCAACGCAGCGGGGGTTTCCACCTCGTTAGGTTATATATCAATAAGTAAATAACTATTACTAATTCACTCTCTTCATAATTGAGATTCTCTAGTTCCACATATACGAAAGACAAAATGGTGAGTACGGTTGTTTATTAAACTAATTTAGTTGTGAAGTCATTGTACAAAGAGAAAATTGAGTTGTTGTTGATATGCTAATGAGAGCATTAGGTATGGTGAACCTCATTTGCTTTTCATTTAAGGGCCCGTTTGGTTTACGCCTGTGAGTGTTAGATTTGGGATGATGCCTGATTTTCGTTGTTTGGTAAAACATTGTGGGTCTCAAGATTGGTAGTGACTCCTTGAAATCTTCCATCTGCATTACCTCCCACCTTTTCAAATGATGCTCTCTTAACGTGGGGCCATACTCATCCTCCATCACTCATATATTATTATTATTATTATTTTATTATAAAAAATTTATTATATTCATTTAAAAGTAAATAATATATAAATTTATTTTATTTTTTTCTCTCTTTTTATAAATTAATATATTTTCTCTCTCCCACATCAAATCCAAATCCAAATCCTAATCCAAATTTAAATCCAAATCCTAATCCTAAACCCATCTACAAACCAAACGGGCCCTAAGTCTCACTTGGTGTCATACCATTTTAACATTGGATAAGGATCATCTCATATTCATTTGAACATTAAAGATAATGTTGTGTTTGTTGAGATTCACATTGTCATTAAAATAAAATAAATGTTTTGTAATAATGACAATGTACAATCAGATAAAGCATAACATCACCTCTCATTTTCAAATAAACATGAGAGGATCTTTATCCTTTAACATTCCCACAGCAAAATCCCTTTATATTATAACACACAACAAAACTTTTAATTTAGGTAGCTAGTAAATTAAATATATTAAACAGTTATATCTAAAAAGTTCTTGTCGTTGTTTACTTCGTTTGAACGAAGTGGAACAAAGTGGGAAGCAATGAAGTGAAACGGCGAACTGTGACGGTATGGTTGCGAGATCGGCAAATGGGCCACGTCACAACAGCGAGGGGTGGGACGATGACTGCAATCATGGGACTTCGTTATTAGACTTGGTCTAACATATTGAGCCGAGGTTAAAAGAGTATTATTTATAAATACAATGTAATTAATAAAGTATGTTTGATGAGTCGTCACTCAAGTTTTAAATAGATCAAAGAGTATCTTTTATATATAAATACAATGTAATTAAGTATCTTTTATGAGTCGTCTATAATCCAACAACCGCTTGTCAATAGTCATTTACGGACCAGAATAGAATATAGATCAATAAGTAAGATTAATACCCTTCATTTTTAATTTCTTGAAGTGTAATGCTTTTGAGCTCCTACACAATCACAAAATGGCATCTCCCTTAAAACAGTTTGAACACCTCAAAATACAGCTAAAAGCTATTAAATCTGCTACAAACAACTTTGCTGTTGAGAATTGCATTGGGAAAGGAGGATTTGGGAAAGTTTATAAAGGAGAAATTGACAACACCATGGTTGCATTAAAGCGTTTAGATCGTGTGTACGGGCAAGGAGATCCCGAGTTTTGGAAGGAGATCATGATGCTTTCTGTTTACAGACATGAAAATATTGTCTCTCTCTTGGGGTATTGTGACGATTGTGGCGAGAAGATCCTCATGTATGAGTATCTACCTAAGAAAAGTCTGGACTGGTATCTCAAGAGCAGTGAACTAACATGGGTTCGACGCCTTAAGATTTGCATTGGGGCAGCTCGTGGATTAGAATTCTTACATAATCCAGCAGGGACCCAGCAAAGACTATTGCATCGTGATATAAAAAGTTCCAATATATTATTAGATGAAAACTGGAATGCCAAGATCTCAGATTTTGGACTTTCCAAATTTGGCCCTGCCAATCAAAAAAATACATTTCTCATATCCCACCCTGTAGGAACTTATGGGTATTGTGACCCACAATACGCAGAGTACGGGTTTTTAACTAAAGAGTCCGATATATACTCTTTTGGTGTTGTGTTGTGTGAAGTATTGTGTGGGAGATTCTGTATGGAAGATGATAAGCTTCCGCCTTTAGTAGGATTAACACGAAAATCCTTTAGACAAAATACGGTTAATCAAATTGTTTTAGAGAATATCAGGGATCAAATAAATCCTGTTTCATTGGATGTGTTTTCTAAAATTGCATATCAATGTTTGATGCCAGACCGTGATGAACGTCCATCAATTACGGAGATTAGAAGGGAACTTGAAGCCGCACTTAAATGCCAAGTAAGCTTATCTTCACTCATAATTGAGCTAAAACTTATATTGAAATAAAACTTATGTATATATATTTTTCATTGCTTACCATTATTGGAGGAAAAACTGTGTCGTTTCTAGTCTATTTGACAATGCATTAATATGTACACTTGATGATCATATCAATTCTGTACACAGAGGATATCTATTTCTATAACCTCATGCAACATAGGATATATTAGAGATGCAATTTTACTTACATTAAAGAAAAGTTTGCAATTTGAGTTACATATCATTTATTCTTTGCAATTGTTAGGGGTCTGAAACATCTATCTTTATCCCCTTCGCCGCCGAATACAAATTTCACGAGATTCAATTAGCAACAAATAACTTTGACGAATCATTAGTAATTGGTTATGGGGGTTTTGGAAAATTTTACAAAGGAAATTTTCTTAATGGATCGAGTGTTGTGGTTGCTGCACTTCAAAGAATAGATTCAAGAGCAGATGAGTTTTTGTCCAATGTTGAGAGGTTTTCTACTATTCGGCACTGTAATATTGTATCTTTGATTGGTTATTGTAATCAGGGAGATGTGATGATCCTTATATATGAATATATACCTAATGGATCACTATATGATCATCTACATAAACTTGGTACCCATCTTTCTTGGCTTCAGCGACTCAGTATCTGCATAGATGCTGCTCTTGGGTTAAACTACCTTCACACAGGGGTCGAGGGTGGGGTTATACATATCCCTTTCTGTAGCGCAAATGTTTTGTTAGATGAAAGCTTGACCGCCAAAATTATTGCAAACCTTAATTCGGTGAAAATAATTCCGAGTAACCAAACTTATATAGAGATACCTGCTCGTGGCTCCCCTTCAAATTATTGGGATGGTGATGGTAGTTATCACTCCGCTTATAGGCTGACAACAATGGATGACGTGCATGACTTTGGGGAGGTATTATTTGAGGTGCTTTGTAGGAAGCCAGCTTACGACTATACTCGTCCTGTTGGACAGAGTTTTGCTTTATATTCCCGGGTTATAGAATCTATCAAGAAGGGAAAATTAAAGAAGATGATAGATTCTGATATTAGAGATCAAATAGCCCCCCAATGTTTGGAGGAGTTTGTTCGAATTGCAGAGGCATGTGTTAAGGAGCGTCTTACCATGGCTGAGGTTTTGGCAAGTCTGGAGTATGTGCTGAATTTACAAGAGAAATTCAATAATTCACTGCAACCAACATCAAAACCAGCACGTAGAACACTATTTCACAGAATATTTGGTGGAAATTAAAGGTATGAAATTTGCCATGATGTAATTATCCTATATTTCACAATAACCGGATGTGGTTTTATCTTTCGTTATTACAAAGGAGACATTGTGTAAGAACGAAGTAACATTTCAGATTTATTTGGTATGAATGTGTTGTTGTCCTGGTTTTTGGTGTTCCTTGGTGTTTTTGTATATTTTAGTTTATCGCTTATATTCTAATATAAGTTTTATTTGTATCCGAGAAAAAAAGGAGAAAAACGAATTGAACTTGAAGTTTCAAATCTATAAAGTTTCAAACAAACTGGACCCCGTGAATGTAAAACTACAACATGAAAGAGTGTAATTTTCCATAATGTATAGATGTGACTACGTATAAATTTGTAATCTATTTCACGAGAAAGAGGTTAGGAGCGGGTGAAGGAGAATACAATTATTCAATACCGAAAAGTCACATCGGTGCACACTAAACAAAACATGCAAGTAGAAATAAAAAACAAACACAACAACATAGTGTTATAATAATAATTCATTTATGGGAATAAAGAAACCAAGTGTTGCTTATGTTGTGTGTCGAGAGTGACAGTAAGCCGAGCCACACCGAGTCCAACTAGCGTACAAAAACACTTATTTGATTCCAGCATATTCGACTTATTCCACGACTTGATTTCCGGCTTCTTTCAATTTATTCGATCACGAGCTACGCGATTTGTTTTTCTAAAACGTATTTTACAATCAAAACTAAATATACTCCTCAATACATAAAACTATAAGCTATTACTTAAATTTGAAATTTATAAAAACTAGACTAAACCAAAAATATAAGTTTTAAACTCATTTTTAGAGATTTTTTTTTATTAATATTGCTTATTTTAACTTATCTAAGCTTTATTGTGACACATTTTAACTTATAAAAGCTTGTTCGAGTTTACTAAACGATATAAAGCGGTCTATTACTTAAAAATAAAAACTGTGACATCTCGTCACCTCACAAAAACTAAAACGTATACACGGGTCATGCCCGACTTTTGTAAAATCCTACACTTATAATAACCTATACAAGCATACACTCTAAAAATGTATAATCCACTAGCTTAATTTCCAAACACTCTAAATAAAACCATTACTTGAAAATATTTATTTACATACTTTTACTAAATTTCTATACATTGTCCTCATATTCCGACGACGTCAAAAATTTACTTGTATTATTTTCCGTACTTTGTCTTTCGGATACTTGTGAAGTAAATACTATTTCGTCATGCATACCTTATACTTATATAAATACTTACGCACTTTCAAGAGTTAATATTTACAAACATTTAGAAAATGGTTTTAAACCTAAATGTTGCCACACAAGCAACAACAACACAAATACTTAAAAACTTTTAAACTTTATCGAGTCTTAAACTTGTATTACAAACTAAACTTGTCATACTAAATCTAGGTTGCGTGTCGGACCCGCCCACTATCACTAATTGATTGTCACTTCAGATTGCTTATTGCTGAGGTGAGTTCATAGCCCCACTTTTTAACTATTTTATATCTATTTTGGGGGAAGATACATGCTCGTTTTACTAAAACTCAATGATTGTTTTACTAAAAATGTGTATTTTCATGAAAACTGTGATGCATGACTGAAATAAATGATTATTGAATGCATGATGCGTTACCTACCACAATACTGATTGTTTTCTAGCAAACTTAACTGTTTAAAGTTACATTCGTGAGAATCACGCAAAAAAAATTTCTTGACCATGCACAAAATGTTTTATGGATTAAACTATTTACGCAGAGTTGCCTAAGCCCTAAATCCCAAATTTTTGGTCGAACTCATGAACTGTCAATTCTTGCTGGGAAGTGCGAATGCTATAAACAAATCTGTTGGGGTTGACTCCTCCGTTCGGGGTGACCGGATAAGCAACCGGACGTATATCATGTCGAGATTCAAGCGTTTAGTCTAGAGGCATGCACACTATGGTTAAGCTTCGGTTACATGAACTTAGTGCTAGAGTAATAGTTGATAAAGATTTAAAAGGTACACTTTTGAGGGGTCATTTAAGCCCTTAATCAATCACTTTTGTATCCGTTATTACTTAATATCGTTCCTTTTTCACATTTTAGGTCTCTTGAAGGAAAATTACTGGAATGACACTTATTCGGACGAAAAGGCGCGAATATATGAAGAAAATGGCCAAAGTCAAGAATCGAGACACTCAAGTCTTGGCGGCTTTGAAGCGGTGCAGCGTCACGGCTTAATTGCGCGCCGTCGCGACACATCTTGAGACGACTCGAGATCAAATTGCCAATTTACAAGTGGCGACATCGGGTTTAAAAGAGTAGGCGTCGCAACTTAGACGGCCTAGATTTGGATCCCGGCGCGTCGAGATTGAAGCCAAGCGGCGTCACGAGCATAAGGTGACGCCGTCACGAGTTGACGTGGCCAAAACGAAACCCTAATGGCGGCGACTGACGGCGCCACAATTAAAGAGTGACGCGTCGCATTTTGTAACACTATATATAGAATCCGAATTTTTCGCTTTTAGTGAGGTAGTTTTGTGGAGTAAAACCTAAACCGAACAAAGGTCATCTTAGGCGATATCTTAGGGTTCCATACCCTATTTTACAACAAGATAAGTGTTTTACTTCATTGATTCAATCATGTCTTCAATTGTTTGTGTGTATGCTTGCATGTTCTCCATGTCCGGCTAATTTACTTGTGTGTTTGCTTAGACCTATGAAACCTAGGTATTGAATATTGATTGGTTGTCTCTTATCTTAATTGTGATCGACCTAGTATTGCGATAGGTCATTCGTTGTGTTGTTAATGCTTGATTAAT
Organism: Chrysanthemum lavandulifolium; assembly: GCA_022545495.1. Taxonomy (NCBI): domain Eukaryota; kingdom Viridiplantae; phylum Streptophyta; class Magnoliopsida; order Asterales; family Asteraceae; genus Chrysanthemum; species Chrysanthemum lavandulifolium. The sequence goes on from CM040241.1 coordinate 51,299,569, forward strand.
CTTTGTTGAACATTAGTTTATAATTACTAGTGGAATTGTAGGCTAAACATCGAAAGATAACCTTAGTGTTAAGTTTATGAATCCTAGAGATTTCATAGTCATTAACCTTAGGTAGCTTCAAAGAGTTAGGGATAAACGCATACCCTACGACCTTAGGAAACACAACGCGTTAAGAATAAGGGCGTGACAATTCAACTATCAATAGGAGATAACTAGGGAGTAATAGCATCTAAGTAAACACATTCTTAACTATGATACGAGCACACAACAATAGACATAGACTACACTCACCTTAGGTTAGATAATTAGATAAGTAGAGTAATCGGTAGAAATACCACCCCCAAATCCAATACCCCAAGATTCGTAATTTCAATTTTCTAAAAAACATAAAAAAGATAAAAAAAAAATAATAATCTTCCTCAACCCCAACCTTAGCGTAGTAACTTCTCACTAGCATTCCTATTCCCCTAGAGAACAATATCAATACCCGTGGCTTGCCCTAATACTACACTACAACGATTAGGTTCACTGCCTAGGGTGTTGAAAAACTTTCTCGACGAAAAGGAAGTTCTTTTCACCCCGAACGCGCGTTGTACGCGTATCAATAATCACAATATATGCCATTATATTCGTTGTAATGGTCATATACTCACACGCGTTCCACATATAAAGATTTATTTTAAGGTAAACACAATGACATATTGGTCACAAAACTGAAGGGTTACTTCACCATTTTTGAGCTTATAAATGTATTTGAATAAACCTATGAACTCACCAACCTCGTGTTGACATTTTTTAGCATGTATTTTCAGGTTTAAAGGTGATAGCTTAACTTTGGAGGCGCAAGGCAAAGGCAAAGGCATGGCATGATCATAGATTTCTCTGATAAACTTAAATGAGGACCACTTTATTATGGGTCTCTTTTCCGCACTAAAAGATGATGTAAACTTTGTTTTAAAAAATGAATGAAATTTCTTAATAAAAATCAGTTGTTCTATACTTGTGTTGTGATATTAATTTAGTAGCACCCGTGACTTGTGTGCTTTCGCTGTGCCATTTTAGGGGTGTTACAGCATCATACTCTTCTATAAATGGTGCAGGGAAAATGTCATAGGTAGAATTGAATGCTTTCGTCAAGTAATCTTTAACACCTGAAGTATTGTTAAGGCATTCACTTCCTTGAATCAAATATAGGTTTAATATTCCACAACGACTAGAACTTGACTTTATCAACTTGTATAACCCCCTAAAAACAAAACAAGAGTATATAGTGTAAACATGAAACTATAACAGCCGATAACTAGTCTAACAAACAATCTTAAACAGCCCCTAGTCTATAAAATCCCATATGGGCTTAAATCTATAAACAATCCCAAACAACCATCACTATATAAACAATCCCGAGTAGCCTTAAGTATAAACAATCCCAAACAACTTTAGCACATAAACATTCCTAAAAAATCTCGAACTAATAGCAAGCTGCCCTAGTAAATAAGCAGCCAACAAACAATCTAGATAAAAAATAAAAAACAACCTCTATTCTATAAACAATCCCAAACAGCCCCTATTCTATACATAATCCCAAACAACTCATATTAAACAATGCCAAACAAGTTCTATAAAAGCAATTCCAAACAACAAGAAGTTTCAATAAGAAACTTTAAACAAAATTTTAAATACCTTAAAATTAGTTTTAGAAGAACTCGCATCAGTTGAAGTGCGTTATGATTGCTTGCATCGAGCAATCCATTCGTCCACATTTTCAAAATGTCATTAGCATCAACCGTAATAAAAAAGGATTCCTCTTGCCCAACAAACATACCAGTGGGAACATCAACAACATAGCCCAAAGTAAAATCATCACGGCTCATCCAATGAAGATAGGAAGCATTCAATAGTGGTACCCTCACGCCAATGGTTTCTAGAACATCCATTAATATTTTTTCCAACAATTCTTTAGCTTCTTGAGTAGCAACTTTTGAGTAGTTGTATTAGTAGCTTTTTGAGCAGATGACAATGCTTGTTTTCGTTTTGGCATCTGCTTTATAACGACTTGAGCAACAGCTTTTTGAACAGCTTTCTGGGCATTCGACAATGCCTCTTTTTGTTGGGGTATCGGCATAGATGTTGTGTTCTCAGACACCGAAAAATACATCATTATATTTTTTATATTGTATCATCGCGCTACATTTTCAATCAATATAAACTAAAATATTTGAGTGTTTACCGATCAATTTGAAGGTCAGGCACACTTGCTATCGGCATTGTTGTTTTCATTCGTTGATCTTTATTTTTCGACGTTGGTGTTGTCTCCTATAACTAGTTTCCATTTAATGTACATGAGAAAATGTTACCGAGTACAATACTAAAAAAAGATGAGATAGTTTTATTAATGTACCTTCATGCGAATAATTCTACGTTGAGGCCATTGAAAAAAGCTCCCAATCGCTTGATCCATGAGCATTCCTTCATCGTGGTCGGATCTTATGTAGGTAGTATTATCAAGAACAACGGAGTCTAAAGGTGCAATACCGGTAGAAAATGCAGGTAACTCGTCATATATTTTGAATACGTGTCATACACTTCTACTCCATTACCCTAAAGCGTTATCAAGTCATCTATTAAAGGTTTTAAATACACATCAATGTCGTTCCCGGGTTATGGTATCTGGTGTGTATCCTTCTATGGATACAAGGATGCAGTGGTCGTTAACCCAAATGGATTTTTTCTACAACAACTGTCACAAGTATGGTCTTGACCCATCTTTTGATGAAGATGATGTGGCTACTGTTGATGGGGATTTGGCCAATGAAATGAGGCCTGAGTATGAGCTTGATGGTGGCCAAAAGCAGGGTAATTTAGTGGCCAATATTTCCAAACAGGTTTCAAATGATTAAAGTATGTTCATGGAATATTCAGGTCTCAATAACACCCGTAACCAAGACCAAGTTATTGACCGCTTCATGGTGGTAATTTTAGTTTATGTGCTTTGTTGGAAACTAAAGTTAAGAGGAATAATTTAAATACTGTATGTTCCAGGGTGTTTGGTAATTGGCACTAGGCTTCCAATAATGCTGCTTGTGCTAGTGGGACTGGTATCATTGTTTTGTGGGATCCCAATGTTATTAGAGTTATGGTTTTGAATCAAACCTCTCAACTGATGAACCTTTTTGTGGAAACTATTAATGGTCATCAGTCTTTCTTTTGCACCTTTGTCTACGCTTATGTCAATTACAATGGTAGAAGAAGTCTTTGGAGGGATTTGGTTTTGCACAGTTTGGTTGTAAAGGATAGTCCTTGGTCTTTGCTTGGTGATTTCAACTCTATTCTTGACCCTTGTGAGAGATCTGCTGGGTCTTCTTCAGTTACTCCTGGTATGGTTGACTTTAGAGAGTGTTTGGCTAAGATTGAAGTTAGTGATATTGTTATGTCTGGGCTCAAGTTCACTTGGAACAAAAGTCCTGGTAAAGTTGATGGTTTGTTGAAGAAGCTTGATAGATTGTTGAGCAATATTGCCTTTGTTGACAAATTTTCTAATGCTAATGCCCAATTTTTACCCTTTGTGATATCTGATCACACCCCATGCGTTCTAAATATCCCAAGTGGTGTTAATTGTAAACCAAAGCCATTTAAATTCCCTAACTTTCTAGCAAATAAATATGAGTTTTTGCCCATTGTGAAGAAAGTGTGGGATTATGAGATTCTTTATGTTCTCAGTGGTCTCCAAATTAAAGCTTTTGAAGAAACCTTTGAGGAAGTTAAGAAATGCTCAAGGTAAACTGTCTGAGAAGGTGAAGTTTTTAAAAGTGGAGCTAGGGAGAGTGCAATATGCTATGGTAAATGATCCTTATAATGCTGATTTGAGGTACGAAGAACTTGTTTATCTTAATGCCTATAATGATGCTGTTAGAGATGAAGAGCTCATGCTTAACAGAGAGCTAAGGTAGCTTGGTTGAGTGAAGGTGATGCAAATACTAAGTTTTTCTGTAAGTCTGTTAAGGAAAAGCTAAATAGGAATAGAATTGAGCATGTTGATGATATGGCTGGTATTTCTTACTCTGGTGAGGTGTAACACCCCCAAAATACCGCAGCGGAAGATTGTGTCATTGGGGTGCTACTTCATAATACAAAGTACAAGTTATAGAAAACGACCTCTAAATGAGACATTTTGAAAAGTTACCATTCGATTAATGAAATCGAGTTACAAACAATGAGGTCCCAAAGTATAATACATAAATGTTTCGAATGGTAAATGATAAAAGCATAAGTCTTCAAAATATGTCGTGCGACTCTAAGTTCCATGCAACAACTATCGTCTTATGTCCTGAGATAAACATGCTAAAGTGTCAACACAATGGTTGGTGAGTTCATAGAGTTTGTTTTGAATAAGTTGAAAAGCATTGAAAGAATGTTTACACAGCAAAGGCATTGTAAATCCACTCAGTTCCAAGTTCCGCCATAAAGAACTTGCAACCTGTGTGTTCACAACCCACTGCCAAAATATAGTTTGCACATCATGTATGCATGTATCATAGTAGTAAGAAAATATAAATGTCACCGCAAGGGTCTTCCAACAACTTAATTTGGGATGTAGTATGTATCTAATTTAGTAGCCTTCCAACAACTTAATTTGGAGCCACTAAATTAATGGTCATCCAACAACTTAATTTGGAGCCACTTGTGTATGTATCTAATTTAATAGTCTTCCAACAACTTAATTTGGAGCCACTAAATTAATGGTCATCCAACAACTTAATTTGGAGCCACTGAATTGCACGTATTGGGAGTCTCTTCCCAAAGATTAATGGTCATCCAACAACTTAATTTGGAGCCACTAAGTGAATAACGCAATTAAGTATAATGAAATCATATATAATGCAATCAAGTATAATGCAGTCAAGTATAATGTTTTGAGTATTTGTAAAAGTAAAAGCAAGTGGTTGAGCATATATCTCCCCCAAAAGTAATTCAAAACGTATAAAAGAGTTTGTAAAACAAGTTGAGCATGTATCTCCCCCAAAGAGTTTGTAAAACGATTCAACGAGTAAAAGTGGGGCTACGAACTCACCTTAATAAATGTGATATCCAATGTATAACGAATCGATGTATAAGCCGAGAAACCTCTACGCAACCTAGAATATGTGTTGAGTCTTAGGTTCTAAAACAACGAATTGAATGTATAAACATGCCTTATATAGTTATTACATCAATCATGCTTGGATACTTAACATTTGTGAAGTCGTATAAGTGTTTACGTTTCGTTTATTTAAGTTTTCCCCCTCTATATTTACCCGTTATTTCTAAACCGTAATTGATCATGACTCGGTTTTTATGTCCTCGGAAAGGTAATTAAATGTACTAAACATATTAGTGGTTCCTACTGCCCCAGAAATTATTTAACTAATGTGAAATTACCAATTTACCCTTAGATGTACTAGTTATTTCAATCAGCAGCAAACTGTCTCACGGTTTTGGTCATAAGTTGAGTTCTACAACTCCGTTTAACGCACGGCCAGCGGCCACGTTCAAGTTAGGGTGTTAGCTACAACTTTTATTCTTTGACCAACAGTTTGTTATATGCAAGTTTTATGAGCTTTACTCGTTCCAAATCTGTTACTCAGATTGGGACACGTTTAGCCGTTTTGGCTCTAGTTTATTCATCGGGATGAGTTACGGCACGAGCCACCCGGAAAATGACCACAAGACATAGATCTATAATCCTATGTTATTACCTAAGTTTTTCAGTCCACAATTTTACCCAAGTAATTACGTTTACAGCCCTGCTCAGTTTCGTTTTGCAATATAAGTCCTTACGATGTTTCTAGCGTTTTAGTCCGATTATCCAAGCGTAATTAAGTATAATAAGCATATAGAACATATTAAATACATGAAATACTAGTATTTACAGAAATAAAATGATAACATAAAAGTTTGCTTACAATCCTTGTGATGAAACAAATCAAGAACCAAGAACTAGGACACTATAACCTAAACCCTTTCAACATGAACCCGAGCTTCCAAATCCTTAACCCATCATGCTAACCCTTGGTATAACCCTTGTGAAAACTTTATGAATTCAGCCCTAGCATCCTAGTGTATCTCCTAATTCAACCATGGAATCACCAAATAAACACTAGTTTCATGTAGAGAATAACTAAGCCTTGAACTTTGGTATGTAATTTGTAACTCAAGATCAAAGGATCATGGTTTTGTGAATTAAATGTGGCTCGTTTGGAATGAAGAGGAAATGAAAGATATGAGTTTGTTTAAATAGCCAAATGAGGAGGTTACTTTCACTAGATATTTGCAAGGCTTCCTAAAGAAGTTAAGTTTACTTAGCTAGGTCATATTACACTTGTATCAATCTAAAATCATCAAGGCTTATCACAAGCCAACAAGGCTTGTACTTAGCTTAAAATTTCGTTCAAGGTATATCTTGAATGACTAGGTATGAATTTTGATGTTATCTTGCTTTTACGGAGTCAGTTTTGGTCCCGGTAATCGCTAACTCTAAGTCGTAAAGTCACGAAACTTAAAACCGGGTATATTAAAAATATGAAACTTATAAAAATGTTAAAACTTATTAATATAACCTATCTTAGCATATTAAATGAGTGATAAGTTTGATGAACACGTAAACGCTTATTAAAACCTAGAATGCTAAGATATTTAAGAAGAGAATTTCAATTTGACTTCTCTTAGTGAGATATTTTGTAGATATTTAACTAGATATTATCTAAATAATATTTAGTTGATGACTAGGTATATGATTTGGCAAGGTAAATTAAAATGTATTAGTCAAAAGGTGGTGCGGGTATCGGGAGTGAATAGTAAAATTTAATAGTAATTTTCCGAGATAAATAGTAAAAACCGAAAATGCGAATTGTTACGTCTCTACCCTTAAGGAACTTCGTCCCAAGTTACATTGATGTTAACTACTTATAGTTTGTCTAACAAAAGTGTGGTCTCTAAAACAGTGGGTTCTCTCTTATTCAACAGAATAGTGTATGGGTTACGTTGTAATACACCCATAATGTGGTTAGGGAATCGATCGGATGCAAATAAGCCCACTTATTTATAATTCATTACTTACATAAAAAGCGTCCAAATTTATGTAATTAATGGATTATAAACTTATGGTTCGGTGGTTTATAACTTCTTTATTTGAATAAAGAGGCGTCCCAATCCATTCAAATAAGGAGATTATAAATCATCCTACTTAAGATTTCCCGACACAAAATTCGCTTTCTCAGACAGATAATAAGATAACCAAGTCATCAATCCCTAAAGCTAGTAATAATATTATTTAACTCAAATCTCATGTCTCATCAAACAAGAACTGTCACAAGATCAAGTTAAATAATTAGTTATTCTTGAGCTCCATATTTTAATGACTCGATTAAATTATGTGATTTCCTTATTATTACTAAAGTCATATCATCCAACAACGTGGATCTAAGCAAACAACTAACAAGAAGCATATGCGCACGAAGTGTGTGTAAGGCAATCATAGTGGAGAGTCTTAACGATAAAGCGGTTATAGTCTAGGCTCTTAATGCAACCTAGTTCTCTATAACCAATTCTCGATACCAATCAGAACACCCCAAAATACCGCAGCGGAAGATTGTGTCATTGGGGTGCTACTTCATAATACAAAGTACAAGTTATAGAAAACGACCTCTAAATGAGACATTTTGAAAAGTTACCATTCGATTAATGAAATCGAGTTACAAACAATGAGGTCCCAAAGTATAATACATAAATGTTTCAATGGTAAATGATAAAAGCATAAGTCTTCAAAATATGTCGATGCGACTCTAAGTTCCATGCACAAGCTATCGCCTTATGTCCCGAGATAAACATGCTAAAGTGTCAACACAATGGTTGGTGAGTTCATAGAGTTTGTTTTGAATAAGTTGAAAAGCATTGAAAGAATGTTTACACAAAGAAAGGCATTGTAAATCCACTCCGCCCAAGTTCCGCCATAAAGAACTTGCAACTGTGTGTTCACAACCCAACGCCAAAATATAGTTTGCACATCATGTATGCATGTATCATAGTAGTAAGAAAATATAAATGTCACCGCAAGGGTCTTCCAACAACTTAATTTGGGATGTAGTATGTATCTAATTTAGTAGCCTTCCAACAACTTAATTTGGAGCCACTAAATTAATGGTCATCCAACAACTTAATTTGGAGCCACTTGTGTATGTATCTAATTTAATAGTCTTCCAACAACTTAATTTGGAGCCACTAAATTAATGGTCATCCAACAACTTAATTTGGAGCACTTGAATTGCACGTATTGGAGTCTCTTCCCAAAGATTAATGGTCATCCAACAACTTAATTTGGAGCCACTAAGTGAATAACGCAATTAAGTATAATGAAATCATATATAATGCAATCAAGTATAATGCGATCAAGTATAATGTTTTGAGTATTTGTAAAGTAAAAGCAAGTGGTTGAGCATATATCTCCCAAAAGTAATTCAAAACGATAAAAGAGTTTGTAAAACAAGTTGAGCATGTATCTCCCCCAAAGAGTTTGTAAAACGATTCAACGAGTAAAAGTGGGGCTACGAACTCACCTTAATAAATGTGATATCCAATGTATAACGAATCGATGTATAAGCCGAGAAACCTCTACGCGCAACCTAGAATATGTGTTGAGTCTTAGGTTCTAAAACAACGAATTGAATGTATAAACATGCCTTATATAGTTATTACATCAATCATGCTTGGATACTTAACATTTGTGAAGTCGTATAAGTGTTTACGTTTCGTTTATTTAAGTTTTCCCCCTCTATATTTACCCGTTATTTCTAAACCGTAATTGATCATGACTCGGTTTTTATGTCCTCGGAAAGGTAATTAAATGTACTAAACATATTAGTGGTTCCTACTGCCCTTAAATTATTTAACTAATGTGAAATTACCAATTTACCCTTAGATGTACTAGTTATTTCAATCAGCAAGAACCGTCTCACGGTTTTGGTCATAAGTTGAGTTCTACAACTCCGTTTAACGACGCCAGCGGCCACGTTCAAGTTAGGGTGTTAGCTACAACTTTTATTCTTTGACCAACAGTTTGTTATATGCAAGTTTTATGAGCTTTACTCGCTCCAAATCATTACTCGATTGGGACACGTTTAGCCGTTTTGGCTCTAGTTTATTCATCGGGATGAGTTACGGCACGAGCCACCCGGAAAAATGACCACAAGACATAGATCTATAATCCTATGTTATTACCTAAGTTTTTCAGTCCACGAATTTTACCCAGTAATTACGTTTACAGCCCCTGTTCAGTTTCTGTTTTGCAATATAAGTCCTTACGATGTTTCTAGCGTTTTAGTCCGATTATCCAAGCGTAATTAAGTATAATAAGCATATAGAACATATTAAATACATGAAATACTAGTATTTACAGAAATAAAATGATAACATAAAAGTTTGCTTACAATCCTTGTGATGAAACAAATCAAGAACCAAGAACTAGGACACTATAACCTAAACCCTTTCAACATGAACCCGAGCTTCCAAATCCTTAACCCATCATGCTAACCCTTGGTATAACCCTTGTGAAAACTTTATGAATTCAGCCCTAGCATCCTAGTGTATCTCCTAATTCAACCATGGAATCACCAAATAAACACTAGTTTCATGTAGAGAATAACTAAGCCTTGAACTTTGGTATGTAATTTGTAACTTGAAGATCAAAGGATCATGGTTTTGTGAATTAAATGTGGCTCGTTTGGAATGAAGAGGAAATGAAAGATATGAGTTTGTTTAAATAGCCAAATGAGGAGGTTACTTTCACTAGATATTTGCAAGGCTTCCTAAAGAAGTTAAGTTTACTTAGCTAGGTCATATTACACTTGTATCAATCTAAAATCATCAAGGCTTATCACAAGCCAACAAGGCTTGTACTTAGCTTAAAATTTCGTTCAAGGTATATCTTGAATGACTAGGTATGAATTTTGATGTTATCTTGCTTTTACGGAGTCAGTTTTGGTCCCGGTAATCGCTAACTCTAAGTCGTAAAGTCACGAAACTTAAAACCGGGTATATTAAAAATATGAAACTTATAAAAATGTTAAAACTTATTAATATAACCTATCTTAGCATATTAAATGAGTGATAAGTTTGACGGAGCACGTAAACGCTATTAAAACCTAGAATGCTAAGATATTTAAGAAGAGAATTTCAATTTGACTTCTCTTAGTGAGATATTTTGTAGATATTTAACTAGATATTATCTAAATAATATTTAGTTGATGACTAGGTATATGATTTGGCAAGGTAAATTAAAATGTATTAGTCAAAAGGTGGTGCGGGTATCGGGAGTGAATAGTAAAAATTTAATAGTAATTTTCCGAGATAAATAGTAAAAACCCGAAAATGCGAATTGTTACATGAGGAGGTTGGTGCCCAATTTTTCAAATATTTCCAAAGTATTCTTGGTGATAGTAAAAGAGTTTCTCCCAATGATGATCCTGCTAGTTTGTTTTCCAAAACTTTGTCCCTGGATGAAGCGATTACATGATTAGGCCTGTTTCGAAAGATGAAATCAAGAGCGCTATTTTTGGAATGGAAGATGATAAGGCCCATGGCCCGCATGGTTTCTCTGCTAAATTTTTCAAGTCCTCTTGGTCTATTATTGGTGATGAGGTGTGTGCTGTTATTCTTGATTTTTTTGATAATGGTAAGCTGTTAAAGGAGGTTAATGCTACCATAATTGCTTTAGTGCCTAAGTCTCAATCCTCATCTAATGTTTCTGAGTTTAGGCCCATAGCGTGTTGTAATATCCTTTACAATTGTATCACTAAAATCATTTCAAATAGGATTAAAGGTTGTCTTGGTAAGCTGGTTTCTGATTCTCAGAGTGCCTTTATTCCTACTAGACAAATTAGTGATAATATTTTGTTGTCCCAAGAATGATTGAGGAATTATCATAGAGACAGAGGTCCTGCTAAAGTTGCTTTCAAAATTGACTTGCATAAGGCCTATGATTCTGTGGAATGGCAGTTTATGAAGCAGTGCTTAGTGTTTTTTGGTTTTCATGAGTGTATGATTGCTTAGATTATGGAGTGTCTTACTACCCCTTCTTTCACTATTAGCATTAATGGGGATCATCAAGGTTATTTTAAGGGTATGAGGGGGCTTAGACAGGGGGACCCTTTATCTCCTTATTTGCTCACTCTTGTCATGGAAGCGTTCTCCCTTATGTTAAAAAAGAAAAATTGATGAAGATGGCAGTTTCAAATTCCATTGGAGATGTGATAAGGTCTCCCTCACACATTTATGTTTTGCGGATGATTTAATGATTTTGGCCAAAGCTGATGCTCATTCTGTTTCTATTACCAAAGCTGCTCTTGATGAATTTAGTGATGCTAGTGGATTGTATCCTAACTTAAATAAGAGTATTTCTTTCTTTGGCAATGTTCCTGTTCATGTTAGAGGTGTTATTTTGGAGATTTTTCCTCTTCCCATTGATACCCTTCCTGTTAGGTACCTTGGAGTTCCCCTGATTTCCACAAGATTATATAAACACAATTGTTCTAGTTTGGTTGACAAAGTGAAGAAAATACCTTTGGACTGGAAAAACAAATCATTGTCATTTGCAGGCAGGTTACAATTGATCAAATCTGTCATTAGCTCCATCCAAGTGTATTGGTCATCTGTTTTCATCCTCCCTATCTCGGTGAATCTGTAAATTGAAAAGCTCATGAGAGGTTTCTTGTGGTCTCATGGTGTTCTCAAACAAGGTAGTGCAAAGGTTAAATGGGATGATGTCTGTCAATTAAAGGTTCATGGTGGTCTGGGCATTAAATCTTTACAGTTTTGGAATGTCTCTTTAATTGCCAAACATGCTTGGAATATTGTGTCTAAAAAAGATTCTTTATGGGTCAAGTGGGTGAACTCTTACAGGTTGGTTGATAGGAGCTCAAATATTAGGAATTTTTGGGACATTCCTGATTTAAATGATGTTAGTTGGGGTTGGAAGAAGATATTGCAGTTTAGAAGTGTTCGCTTCCAGCTTCCAAAATCCAGAGTTCTTTTCAACAAATAGCTGATGCAATGAAGGAGTGTACTAAGGTAAGTTTTTTCTATGTACGATATGTATTAGATTTATGCTTGCTTATAATAAATCGATACTTTTCTTTATTTCATATTGTAAGGCAATTGTTGGATCGCGTCCACATGTGTCATTGGAGGAGAAATTTATAATCGGTTGGAGCTTATCGGTGTTGATGAAGATCTCAAAGCAAAAGCCTTTGTATTTTTGTTAAAAAGTCCGAAAGTACTCAAGCATTGTTGGATTGCCCTCTTGATATGCGAAATCATCTTAACGAAATGATGAGTACACGAATGGCGAATGTCGATGTCCTTTTGTATATGTAGTTGTCATCCCAAACTCAAAATTGTGATATTTTTGTGTAGTATTTAGTATAACTATTGTCCTACCTCTTCTTAAATCATGTCATTGCTCAAGATTAGCATTTTGTTCACTAAGTCAAGGTTCGGATAAATTTGCAGATATGATTTTAACTTTCTTTTGTCAATTGTAATCTTTTTTACAAGATATGAAATGTGTGGCACATTGAAGTCTTACTGAGATGATGTTTATAAAGTTTCCAAGTTATGGTTTATCATTTATGTATGTAGCATTTCATATACCTTTCATCCCTTTCATTTTGTAGATCTCAAGAACACAAGTAAAATTGTAATAATCCTTCATTTCCTGTCCCCACCACTTCACCCTCCTTTCCTTCACTCACTTTTCCCTCCAAATAGAATCTAAAGAACATAGTGTAAGTGTAGAAGTCTTGCTTCTCTTTGTGTAAACTGCTTGTTCGAGATTACATTTCTTAAAGTCTAAAGACTTCAAGGTTTGGTCAAGTTTCACATTCCAAGATCTCGCTGCTTGTCTTAAGTCGTACAAAGCTTTGGTTAGCTTGTAGACTTTTCCTACGTTTCCTTGTTGAATGAAACCTTCAGGTTGTGTAACATAGACTTCTTCCTTCAATTCTTTATGTAAAAATGCTGATTTTACATCTTAGTGGTGTACTTGCCAACCATGATATGCTACTAGTGATAATATTAAGCGAACTGTCTCTATTCTAGCAACTGGTGCAAACACCTCATCGAAGTCTATTCCTTGTTCTTGTACATAACCTTTTGCTACTAATCTTGCTTTATATTTAATGATCTTTCTTTGTGCATCTCTCTTGGTTTTATAAACCCATTTGAGTCCTATTGCCTTCTAATTTGCAGACAATATGGTAAGAGTCCCATGTGTTATTTTTGTTGATTGAATCTTATTGAATCTCCATGGCCTCAATCCACTTCTCATCTTTTGATGCTTCTTTGTAATTACGGGATTCTTCTTCTGTGAAAAATAAGCTTAGTGCTTCTACTTCACGTGTAGTTTTGTTGATTTCCGTAATATTTTTTAAACCTTGTATTGGTCTATGATCATATATTTGATCTGAGCTTCCTAATGAGCTAAAAGTAGCTTCTTCTTCATCCTCTAACTTAGGGTTGTAAGTGTATGTTGGTGGTGTGATTGGTGAGTGTTGATCCCAGTTGAGCAAACGATCTAACACAGAAACTGACTTAGAACAAAAGCTTATTAAGTATCACGCGGAATTTAATACTTAATCTTAAGAAGAAGAACAATAAACATTCAACACCTCAATATTATTATTAATACGAATACTCTAACCAGTATTAGGGTTTTACAATCTTGAAGTGTATCGACCTTAGATATAAAACATATATATATCTAATCTAACCTAGGACCTCCTTTTATAGGCTAAGGAGTCCTATACATTATACAATACTTAACCTGCAAGACAAATATCTTTTCCATATTTATCTAATACAAATTACTAAACCGACTATACAAGACTAGCAGTGGTTACAATACAATATCCGTGGTTACACAATACTACTAGCCGCGGTTTATCTTCATCAGTGGTTCCATTCTTCTGTCCGTGGTTATATCTACCCTGTCGTGGTTCCAACACTTAGAGTAATTCTTGATCCAAGGAACCCAAAACCTAACAATCCTCCCCTAAACTTGATACATTCCAACAAAATTCTCAAGTTTCCTTTAAGCTCAAAACATCTGAATTGGAGGATGTAGCCAAACACTTACTTGATTTAAGAATATTCTCATACTTCAGCAACAAATTGTAAGCTTGAACATCATAGGGCAACAACATCTTGATACAACCAGGCTTTAACATCTGAGCAATAATTCCTGGATACTTATTCAGTTGAGGATAATCACCTTCTACAAACATATAAATAACTTTTCCAGAAACAGTTAAAACATGAACTCCACAAGTTTGATATAAAAACCATCTTGTAACATGACCATTGTAGAGTTCTTTCCATTAAGGTTCATCATGAGTAGGTCCAAATAAAATCTTCAAATGATGATAAACCAGTCTCTCATGATAATCAGTTGGATGTACTTCACCAAACTTATTCTTGTAAAGTATCCAAAGATTCATCAAATCATCTCTATCAAAATACTGAAGCCTCTGTGAAAATTTATTATACTCATAAAATTCATTGTTGAGTCTTTGAATTTTCCAAACTCCTTCACTTCCAACTTTAAGCTTAAACTCATAAGAAATAATTTGATTAACATCTTCAACTACTTTCAGTCTTTTAGAATCAGATGTCTCATGAAGCTCAGATTTTCTCTTTTGTCTACTTTGAATCCACTCTTCTTCCTTTTTAGAATTCATTTCACAGAAATCATCATTATTAATCTTCATACATATCAGATAAAGCTCATGAATTCTTTCAAATGAACATTTATTAAGATTATCAGGAATATGTATGCCTGAATTCTTAATAATCTTCATCAATACATTTCTCATCTGTGCAATTGAAGGAGGTTTCTTTCTTATAACTTGCTTCCTTTCTTTACCAATCCTCCTTGCCCATTGACCTAAAAGTCTAGCTCTTTCCTCATCATCCAACAGTGCCCATTCTTGTGCAGTATACTCATCATGTATTTGTTGAGAAGCTTGAAGATAGTTTTGTGATTCATACCATGTAGCTAACCATCTCTGACTAGCTTCCTCTTCTTCTTGCTTCCTTTTCTCCAACTCTGCTTGTTCTTCAGCTAACATCTTTCTTACATACTCTTGATCATAAGCAACCTGTTCTTCTTTACTTTTAAACTTCAACTCTGGTTCTGCAATCTCTTTACCTTTACCAATGTCCTTTTGAACCACTTTCTTCTTTAATGGATCACCAATAATCAAACTTTTACTTCTAGGTTTAGGTGCAGCAGATTCAAGAGATAAAACAGGTGCAATAATAGGTGTTGAAATAGATGAGGTTTTGCTTGGATTTATCAATGTGCTTGCAGCTTCTTTCTCAACTTCTTTAGATTTAGGTGGTGATACAGAGAGAGGTTGTGACAACAGTTGAAGTGGTTATGATAGCGATGGGTGTGATAGTAGTGGGTATAATTGCCATGTCCGAAGCTGCGGCGGTGGTTACAAGAGTACTAACCGTGGTTGCGAGACATACTATCGATGGTTGTATCTGCACTACTTCATCTTCTACAACAGTCTTCAAACTTTCAAGAACTGCCTCATTCCCATCTTTATCAGATACCAAAAATTCTTGATCTCCACTATCAACATCTTCTTCCATAGGTACATCAACAGGTACATCAATAGCCTCCCCTGAATTCATGCCTTCACTCCTCCCCTGTTTGGATACATTCTCCACATTCTGAGCTGAAGAGGAGTCCACCTTCTTTTTCATCCTTCTCATAGTTCTCAAACTGCAACCTAGGTCTTCTTATTTTTTCCAAAACCAACACCATGTGCTTCAATCTCCTAATATCTTTACCCTGAACACAGCCAACTCCTAAAGATTTGAGATTGTATCCTCTATTTTGGTACATTTAGCCGTCAATTCATTAAAATGTTCAAGAATATCCTCCCCACTTCGACCTATGTGAACTGGTCCGAGAGGTGGTTCATTGGAAAAGTCATCATGTACCAGCTTAGGATCCGTCAATTCATGTTCATGTTCCAAACTATCCTCATCACTTGAAATGTGTTAAGCGCTCAGAGGTGAATCCTTGGATAAAGTGAACATAGCATCGGACTTTTCACGATCATCTATGCACCCTTTAGTAGCCGGTTGGCTAGGGATTCCTCCACTGCGTTAAGTTCCAAGGAACTCTCCACATTAGGAGTTGCCAAGGTTGGGTCTTAATTATGTTTCCACTATCCCGACCAAAGATCTAAGCATGAATCGATGGTGGAAGCCCTTCCAATCATGTCACCTCCACTCCATGTGTGACCTCAAGAACAACACCACTAACACCGACTTGAGGTAGCTTGGTGCCCTTGATCTCCTAGTCCATACAATTGGTTTAACAGTGGTTTGGGTTTGACTAGAAGTAGGTTGAGTTGCACTAACAGTGGTTGCAATAATACTGTCAGTGGTTTGAGGTGTACTAGCAGTGGGTGCAGATGTACTAGCAGTGGGTTCAGTGACTATAGGTTGAGATTCAAGACCTTCATCAAACTCAGGATTAGCAGGCAAAGTAAGCATATGGGGAAATAACGGAACATCTCTAATTTGTACATTCTGTGGCTGATTCCTCATATGTGCAAAAACCTTAGGAAGCATATGATGTACTTCATACTCCCTAGAATGCTCAACAGGTTCCTCTATTTGACTTTCCACAATCAGTTGAACAAACCTAGGATATAAATAGTATTTACCCTTCTTCCTAATGTTTTGTACTAGCCCCTCATAAATCATCCTAGACCAATTAAACTTTCTTCCATCAAACAAACAAATAACAGCTGTAGCAATTTTGGAAGGAAAGTCATTAAACCCAATGGTCTTATTACTCATACACATCAACAAGGTGTGAATCAAAAACTTCCATTGCTTTGAAAACAAACTCTTAAAAAATTGTACCTTATCACCCCTGTGTGTATATCCTAACCTTTCTAAACCAGCAACTATCTCAGCATCTGGAAGGTTTACAATACCATCTGCATCATCAAACTGTAAAACTCCCCTAATGATCCCCTCATTAACAGAAATAGCATTCTCATCCACGACAGTGCTAAACACTTCTACTCCATCAACCTCCTCAAGCTTAGCGTTCCTCTAGAACTGATGTATGTAGGCTTTAAGAATGGTTGGTGTGACAGTTAAGGCATAGTGAATAGGACTGTGAATAAGGAAATCAATCATTTGATGAAAACCTTCAGATCGATTGTTTTTGGTGAGGTTAGCAACAAGGTTATGTGTAGTAGAGTACTGGGTCGCCATTGTGATTGATGATGGGTATGATGTGGGTATGTGAATTATGCAAAGGAAAGTGATTAGGGTTAATGTAGAGCGCCAAGTTGAAGTGTTTTGAAGATCAATTAAATGATCCATCCGTGATTTGGGGAGATAAATATGCTTTTGCCAAAGTTACCAAACAGCCCCTGTAGTATCCAAAAATAAGCAACATTCTATCAGAGGTTTCAGAACTGCTATCCGCGGTTTGAAACACACCATCAGTGGATACAATGTTTCACTTCAATCAGTTGACCAAGAGATACAGTAAGCAAATCTGTGTCAAAATAAGAGATATCTTACAAAAATATAAGGATTTCACATTTTTTTTAACATTCACTAGCAGCTAACTACATCAATAGCTCTAATGTACAAGAATCCTTCATACCTGCAAGACACAAATAAAAACCAAACACAGAGAAGAGAGTTATTGTTATCAGTGGTTAGAAAAAGCTAGAAGTGGTTCCAAATGACCTATCCGTGGTTTAGCAAAGGTACTAAAGATAAGTCAATATGGTCAACTTCCGGATTAATATATGTCCACAATCCAAGAATCTCATTAACTCCTCAACCACATTTAACCTGCCCCTCATTTACTTACATAAGCCATATCTCTGCTTATAAAAAGAACCCAAATCTCATATCACACACATCAATTAAAACCAAAACCCTAATTTCTCCACAATCCACAATCACCATATGGAATCCCAGTTGGAATAAACCAGAATTCGTTGATCTAACATCCTCATCATCCTCATCATCATCATCATCAAGCGAAGAGTCTGACCCATGGCGTCTTTACATACCTCCACAAGAACCACGACCAAGAAAATCCCCCTTTCTCCCTTCATCTGAAGATGACAGTGTGGTAGATCCTAGTGAGTCATCAAGAGGTTCAGATGATTCTACTGAGTGCCTTGAACCAACCTTCAATAGGTTGGTTAGAGAGGAAGCAAAGAAAGGAAAACCTTCATCATCCCAACCCCAACCAAGACCACGAGCAAGAAATCCACCACTCCCAAAGGACAGAGAGGTGGTTCTTGGTCTTCCTGCACCAGGTTGTGGTGCTTCTTCACATATCGTAAAGGGGAAGGGTAAAAGGACGATGGAGTGATTGCTTTTTGGTGAAACCAGTAGATGAAGCACAAAGGACAATGTCATATCACACATCCATCTACTGTATTCATCTTCATCATCTTCATTTTTATCAATCCATCCTTCCCATTTTAATCCTTAGCTCGTCGTACTGGTCATGCATATCATGGTCATGCATATCCAGCAGATCGGAATAGATGATATGAGCTAGGATAGTAGTAGAAAATCATGTATAGAACTAGTATTTTAATTTCACTTGAAGTTAATTGTAAGCTGTAAGCTGTAAACTCTTTCTTGAATGAATGAACAATTTAACTTCAGTACTTCTTTTGCTTCTATAATGAACTTTCTTTTATCTGCAAAATGGTTAGTGGGAACACAACGCAACAAACAGTGGTTTGAACACAACTATCAGTGGTTAGAAACAAAAATAGCAATACTAAGATTACATAATAACAGTCCAATATTTATACAAACTGGTACAAAACAATTTGAGAGTTAGAGATTAATCATTCCAATACTAACAACAAGGTACTGAAACCTCCCCACATCAAAAGCTTTGGTGAGAAGATCAACAACATTGAAATCAGTATGGATTTTTACC
The DNA here is from genome assembly GCA_022545495.1 of Chrysanthemum lavandulifolium. Taxonomy (NCBI): domain Eukaryota; kingdom Viridiplantae; phylum Streptophyta; class Magnoliopsida; order Asterales; family Asteraceae; genus Chrysanthemum; species Chrysanthemum lavandulifolium. The sequence continues at coordinate 51,318,614 of CM040241.1, forward strand.
ATTTGAATCAACCTTTTCTCATTACAATCTCTAATAAAATGATGCCTCATCTCAATATGTTTAGTTCTAGAATGTAAAACAGGATTTTTAATGATGCAAATTGTCTTTGTTATTATCAATGTAAATCTTAGTATGCATAAAATTTTACCCAAAATCCAAGAATTGATTACGAATCCAAAGAACTTGACCACAACAACTAGCGTGACCACATATTCAACTTCGGTTGTAGAATTTGCCACAATAGTTTGCTTTTACACCGCCATGAAATTAGTTTGCTTCCCAAAACCGACATCCTCCGTAGTAGACTTCCTATCCAAACTAGCACCAAGATAGTCACTATCGTGTAGGCCACCAAATCAAAGGGAATCTTTAGAGTACCAAAGGCCCAATTTAGGATGACCTTTAAGATATCTAAAGATTCTCTTAACAACATTCATGTGTGAGGTATTTGGTGTGACTTGAAATCTTGCACACACACATCACGAGAACATAATATCGGCCTAGATGCGGTGAGATACATCAAAGATCCAATCATGGACTGTACAACTTTAAATCAACTTTGGGACTTCCATCATCGGTAGCAGTGGTTTCTGAGTCTCCATAGGTGTACTTGCACTCTTTACATCTTGAAACCCAAACTTCTTCAAAACATCTACTACATACTTGTCTTGACTAATGAAGATGCCATCAGTCCTTTGTTGAACCTGTAGCCCCAAAAAGAAAGTGAGTTCTCCCATAGAACTCATCTGAAACTTATCATGCATAAGTTTCTCAAAATCCTTGCATAGATCCTTGTTTGTTGAACCAAAGATGATGTCATCAACATAAACCTGAACCAATAAAATATCATCTTTGTGCTTTCTAATGAACAAATTTTTATCAATCAACGCTCTTATAAACCCATTGTCCATCAAATAAGTAGATATGCACTCATACCATGCCCTAGGAGCTTGATGCAACCCATACATAGCCTTCCTCACCCTGTAAACCTTGTCAGGATGATCAGGGTCTTCAAAACCAGGAGGTTGACAAACATAAGCCTCTTCATTAATTGTGCCATACAAAAATGCATTTTTAACATCCATCTGATACACAACAAAGTTCTTGAATGAAGCATAAGCCAAAAATAATCTAATAGCCTTTATTCTTGCAACTGGAGCAAACACTTCATCATAATCCAAACCTTCAGTTTGTGTGTATCCTTGAGCAACCAACCTTGATTTGTTCCTTACCACAATTCCTCTTTCATCCCTCTTGTTTCTGAACACTCATTTAGTCCCAATTGCCCTCTTACCATTAGGAAGATCAACCAATGTCCAAACCTCTTGAAGCTTAAACTGTAGAAGCTCCTCTTGCATTGATTCTACCCACCTTCTTCGATAAAGCTTCTTCCACTCTCTTGGGCTCTGTTGAGACAGAAAACAAGCAAACATGCAATTTTGCATATCTTTATGACTGTTTCTTTTGTGAAGTGATCTTGCAAAGAACCCATGTTCAGGAAAGGGTTCAGTGTTCTTAACCCTGCTTCTTGTTTGAACTGGAGTATTCAAGTTTCAAAGTATTTGTTCCTTAGGATGAATCTTGTGAATCCTTGTAGTGGTGATTGGACTTTCATTAATGACAGTTTCCAAGTTAGTCAAATCATCATTGAAGAAATCATCCATATCTTCATCATCAGTAGGAGTATCAATTTCTATCAAAGCAGGCATGGTAGGATCATGTGGATACTCCTCATCATCAAATAATGGCTTTGCATGTGGTCCAAAGAAAGTACTATCACCAGTACTTGCAGCCGGGGTTTCACTTGGACTATCAGTGGTAGAAGATGGCTTAGCAGTGCTTTCAGTTGGCTTAGCAGTGCTTTCAGTTGGCTTAGCAGTGCTTGCAGAATGCATTTTCTTCTTTTCAATTTCTTCTACCGACACTGAGTTATCTTTCAACAACTCATCCTTATCTTGATGATGATCAACATTGCCTTCATTATTCAGTACATCATCATCAGTGGGACCTTGCTTATCAATGATGGAAGGAACAGAACCAGCTTTCCACTTTTCAACCAAATAGAACTCCTTTGGAAAATCAGCTTCCTTAGAAGGTGTTTCAGCATCAGAATCCTTTTGCATACCTGCATTAACATTAGTGGAAGTTCCTGCAATGATAGGCTCATAATTCATAGATTTGGTTAGCATATCAATGTTAAACAACCAGTCTGGTCCTTTGGTCTCAACACTAGGAGTCTTTTCACTGAATTGAATATGTAGGTTCTCTTCAACAATTCTAGTCCTCCTATTGTATACTCTAAAGGCTTTACTATTAGAAGAATAGCCTAAAAAGTATCTGTTAATACAAATAAACCGTAAAAACGTTTATTAATATTTTGCGATCTCTTTGTATTTTGTTGATAACATATATAATGTTGTCTTAAGTTTAATTATAATGATACATGTTATTTTTGTAAAGCATTTACATATAATCTTTTAAATACAAAAATGTAGTAATTAAGCATTTGTTGTAATAGTTTATTAGGATGGGTAAAAACCTTAACCATGGACCATAACCCATGGATCTTAATCCATACCCAAGAATACTAGATACAATGTATACTTAGATACATTGAATCTAAAAGAAAACCCATGGACCAACCCATAACCCATGACCCATAACCAAAAACCCATGGGCAAGAGGGCGTTCCACGGATCCCTAGCTTTGTGCTAGCGGATCCCAAGTGGAAGGATCCGTGGGATCCGGGAACAGTGAGGAAATTTGCCTATAAATAGAGAGCCATTTCTTCATTCTAACTCACCCTCTTCTTACTAAATCTCTCATACACTCTCATTCTCTTCTAACATATAGATCACTAGATCTAGAGAGTTGTTCTTCTTTTCTTTCTATTTGTGATCCTCATATAGGTCCTCTCTAAGGCGAGATCACGAGCATTCTACAAATCATCCAAGCAAGGGGTCCTTGATTGATTTGTCACTCCACAAGATTTACAGAGCGAAGATCTTGTATTTGATTATTTCACATATTTGTTGTGTAATAGTTGTGTTGGTTTGGTCCACCGTGCTACAGACTCGGTATCTAGCTTTGTACCGGATAAAGTGTAAGCAACGTTGTGAAGGCTTCTCCGTCAAGTGAAGGAGTTTGTTGACATAGTGCTTGAACTCTCGAGTAGGTGACTCGGGGAGTGGAGTAGGGCAAGGAAGGTGTCCTTGTAGCCGAACCACTATAAATCGGTTGTGTCATTTCTATCCCTTATATTTATTTATTTGCTTGCTTACATTATCATTAGATCTATACGTTCTCAACATCCATACGATTTCACATAATATCGGATCTAAATTTTTAAAACTAACTTAAAATCGGCAAAACTATTCAACCCCCCTTCTAGTTTTCCACAATTGGCATCAAGAGCTAAGTTTATAAAAGTTTTAAAATAAAATTGTATTTTAAAAACTTTTCGATCACTATGGGTTCTGAAAATTATAAGGAAGGGCAATCTATGCAACGACCACCACTACTTGAAACTAATGGTTTTATATATTGGAAAAATAGATTGAAACATATGTGAAGTCTAAAGATATTGATCTTTGGTACATTATTGTTGAAGGTGATTTTGAGGCTACCTCATATGATGATAAGGAAATTTAGTTAACATACCTCATGATAAACTAAATGATGAAATGAAGAAAACTTTAGAAAAATAGTGAAGCAAAAATGGTTTTATACAATGCTTTACCGAAAAAGGAATTTGAAAGAATTTCATTACTCAAAACCTCTAAAGAAATTTGGAATTCTTTAGTTGTAACTCATCAAGGCAACGAACAAGTTAAAAATAATAAAATTGATTTATTTGTTCAACAATATGAACAATTTTCAATATCGGATGAGGAAACTATAGATCATTCATTTGCTAACTTTAATACTATTATTACATCTTTACAAGCACTTGATGAATCTTTCTCTAGCCGTAACCATGTTAGGAGATATCTAAGGGCACTTCCATCGAAGTGGAGATCTAAGGTGACGGCGATCGAAGAGTCAAAAGATTTGACAAGTCTCACCCTCGATGAACTCATAGGCAATCTAAAAGTCTACGAGCTTGTTCTTGCTAAAGATTCCGAAGCCTTTAAGGTAAAAGAGAAACATAAATCTCTTGCCTTAAAAGCCAAAAAGGCTTCAAGTGATGAAGAAAAATCTTCCTCGGGTAGTGACGACGAGGAGTGTGCTATGGCGGTAAGGGACTTTAAAAAGTTCTTTAGAAGAAAGGGAAGATACGTCAAACAACCATATGACGATAAGAAAGGGTTTCGAAAAAGCAAAGAAGACGAGAAGCCAAAGGATGATCGTACTTGCTTTAAATGTGGGGACCCAAACCACTTTATTAGTAAGTGTCCCAAACGGGATGATCAAAAGGCGTTCGTGAGCGGCACGTGGGGTCATGCCCGACTTTTGTAAAATCCTACACTTATAATAACCTATACAAGCATACACTCTAAAAATGTATAATCCACTAGCTTAATTTCCAAACACTCTAAATAAAACCATTACTTGAAAATATTTATTTACATACTTTTACTAAATTTCTATACATTGTCCTCATATTCCGACGACGTCAAAAATTTACTTGTATTATTTTCCGTACTTTGTCTTTCGGATACTTGTGAAGTAAATACTATTTAAGTCATGCATACCTTATACTTATATAAATACTTACACACTTTCAAGAGCTAATATTTACAAACATTTAGAAAATGGTTTTAAACCTAAATGTTGCCACACAAGCAACAACAACACAAATACTTAAAAACTTTTAAACTTTATCGAGTCTTAAACTTGTATTACAAACTAAACTTGTCATACTAAATCTAGGTTGCGTGTCGGACCCGCCCACTATCACTAATTGATTGTCACTTCAGATAGCTTATTGCTGAGGTGAGTTCATAGCCCCACTTTTTAACTATTTTATATCTATTTTGGGGAAGATACATGCTCGTTTTACTAAAACTCAATGATTGTTTTACTAAAATGTGTATTTTCATGAAAAGCGTGATGCATGGTGAAATAAATGATTATTGAATGCATGATGCGTTACCTACCACAATACTGATTGTTTTCTAGCAAACTTAACTGTTTAAAGTTACATTCGTGAGAATCACGCAAAAAAAATTTCTTGACCATGCACAAAATGTTTTATGGATTAAACTATTTACGCAAAGTTGCCTAAGCCCTAAATCCCAAATTTTTGGTCGAACTCATGAACTGTCAATTCTTTCTGGGAAGTGCGAATGCTATAAACAAATCTGTTGGGGTTGACTCCTCCGTTCGGGTTGACCGGATAAGCAACCGGACGTATATCATGTCGAGATTCAAGCGTTTAGTCTAGAGGCATGCACACTATGGTTAAGCTTCGGTTACATGAACTTAATGCTAGAGTAATAGTTGATAAAGATTTAAAATGTACACTTTTGAGGGGTCATTTAAGCCCTTAATCAATCACTTTTGTATCCGTTATTACTTAATTTCGTTCCTTTTTCACATTTTAGGTCTCTTGAAGGCAAATTACTGGAATGACACTTATTCGGACGAAAAGGCGCGAATATATGAAGAAAATGGCCAAAGTCAAGAATCGAGACACTCAAGCTGCTGGCACTGAAGGGTACGGCGTCACGGCTTAATTGCGACGCCGTCGCGACACATCTTGAGACGACTCAGAGATCAAATTGCCAATTTACAAGTGACGACATCAGGTTTAAAAGAGTAGGGCGTCGCAACTTAGACGGCCTAGATTTGGATCCCGACGGCGTCAGAGATTGAAGCTGACGACGTCACGAGCATAAGGTGACGCCGTCACAGAGTTGACGTGGCCAAAACGAAACCCTAATGGCGGCGACCTGACGGCGTCACAATTAAAGAGTGACGCCGTCGCATTTTGTAACATTATATATAGAATCCGAATTTTTCAGTTTTAGTGAGGTAGTTTTATGGAGTAAAAACCTAAACCGAACAAAGGTTGTCTTGGGCAGTATCTTAGGGTTCCATACCCTATTTTACAACAAGATAAGTGATTTACTTCATTGATTCAATCATGTCTTCAATTGTTTGTGTGTATGCTTGCATGTTCTCCATGTCCGGCTAATTTACTTGTGTGTTTGCTTAGACCTATGAAACCTAGGTATTGAATATTGATTGGTTGTCTCTTATCTTAATTGTGATCGACCTAGTATTGCGATAGGTCATTCGTTGTGTTGTTAATGCTTGATTAATCTTTGTTGAACATTAGTTTATAATTACTAGTGGAATTGTAGGCTAAACATCGAAAGATAACCTTAGTGTTAAGTTTATGAATCCTAGAGATTTCATAGTCATTAACCTTAGGTAGCTTCAAAGAGTTAGGGATAAACGCATACCCTACGACCTTAGGAAACACAACGCGTTAAGAATAAGGGCGTGACAATTCAACTATCAATAGGAGATAACTAGGAGTAATAGCATCTAAGTAAACACATTCTTAACTATGATACGAGCACACAACAATAGACATAGACTACACTCACCTTAGGTTAGATAATTAGATAAGTAGAGTAATCGGTAGAAATACCACCCCCAAATCCAATACCCCAAGATTCGTAATTTCAATTTTCTAAAAAACATAAAAAAGATAAAAAAAAAAATAATAATCTTCCTCAACCCCAACCTTAGCGTAGTAACTTCTCACTAGCATTCCTATTCCCCTAGAGAACAATATCAATACCCGTGGCTTACCCTAATACTACACTACAACGATTAGGTTCACTGCCTAGGGTGTTGAAAAACTTTCTCGACGAAAAGGAAGTTCTTTTCACCCCGAACGCGCGTTGTACGCGTATCAATAATCACAATATATGCCATTATATTCGTTGTAATGGTCATATACTCACACGCGTTCCACATATAAAGATTTATTTTAAGGTAAACACAATGACATATTGGTCACAAAGCGAAGGGTTACTTCACCATTTTGAGCTTATAAATGTATTTGAATAAATCTATGAACTCACCAACCTCGTGTTGACATTTTTAGCATGTATTTTCGGGTTTAAAGGTGATAGCTTAACTTTGGAGGCGCAAGGCAAAGGCAAAGGCATGGCATGATCATAGATTTCTCGATAAACTTAAATGAGGACCACTTTATTATGGGTCTCTTTCCGCACTAAAAGATGATGTAAACTTTGTTTTAAAAATGAATGAAATTTCTTAATAAAAATCGGTTGTTCTATACTTGTGTTGTGATATCAATTTAGTAGCACCCGTGACTTGTGTGCTTCATTGTGCCATTTTAGGGTGTTCTGACATCATACTCTTCTATAAATGGTGCGGGGAAAATGTCATAGGTAGAATTGAATGCTTTCGTCAAGTAATCTTTAACACACAAGTATTGTTAAGGCATTCACTTCCTTGAATCAAATATAGGTTTAATATTCCACAACGACTAGAACTTGACTTTATCAACTTGTATAACCCCTAAAAACAAAACAAGAGTATATAGTGTAAACATGAAACTATAACGACCGATAACTAGTCTAACAAACAATCTTAAAAGCATTTCTAGTCTATAAAATCCCATATGGGCTTAAATCTATAAACAATCCCAAACAACCATCACTATATAAACAATCCCGAGTAGCCTTAAGTATAAACAATCCCAAACAACTTTAGCACATAAACATTCCTAAAAAATCTCGAACTAATAGCAAGCTGCCCTAGCAAATAAGCAGCCAACAAACAATCTAGATAAAAAATAAAAAACAACCTCTATTCTATAAACAATCCCAAACATCCCCTATTCTATACATAATCCCAAACAACTCATATTAAACAATGCCAAACAAGTTCTATAAAAGCAATTCCAAACAACAAGAAGTTTCAATAAGAAACTTTAAACAAAATTTTAAATACCTTAAAATTAGTTTTAGAAGAACTCGTACCAGTTGAAGTACGTTACAGTGCTTGCATCGAGCAATCCATTCGTCCACATTTTCAAAATGTCATTAGCATCAACCGTAATAAAAAAAGGATTCCTCTTGCCCAACAAACATACCAGTGGGAACATCAACAACATAGCCCAAAGTAAAATCATCACGGCTCATCCAACGAAGATAGGAAGCATTCAATAGTGGTACCCTCACGCCAATGGTTTCTAGAACATCCATTAATATTTTTTCCAACAATTCTTTAGCTTCTTGAGTAGCAACTTTTGAGTAGTTGTATTAGTAGCTTTTTGAGCAGATGACAATGCTTGTTTTCGTTTTGGCATCTGCTTTATAACGACTTGAGCAATGACTTTTGAGCGACTTTACGGGCATTCGACAATGCCTCTTTTGTTGGGGTATCGGCATAGATGTTGTGTTCTCGGACACGAAAAATACATCATTATATTTTTATATTGTATCATCGCTACATTTTCAATCAATATAAACTAAAATATTTGAGTGTTTACCGATCAATTTGAAGGTCAGGCACACTTGCTATCGGCATTGTTGTTTTCATTCATTGATCTTTATTTTTCGACGTTGGTGTTGTCTCCTATAACTAGTTTCCATTTAATGTACATGAGAAAATGTTACCGAGTACAATACTAAAAAAAGATGAGATAGTTTTATTAATGTACCTTCATGCGAATAATTCTACGTTGAGGCCATTGAAAAAAGCTCCCAATCGCTTGATCCATGAGCATTCCTTCATCGTGGTCGGATCTTATGTAGGTAGTATTATCAAGAACAACGGAGTCTAAAGGTGCAATACCGGTAGAAAATGCAGGTAATTCGTCATATATTTTGAATACGTGTCATACACTTCTACTCCATTACCCTAAAGCGTTATCAAGTCATCTATTAAAGGTTTTAAATACACATCAATGTCGTTCCCGGGTTATGGTATCTGGTGTGTATCCTTCTATGGACACAAGAATGCAGTGGTCGTTAACCCAAATGGATTTTTCTACAACAACTGTCACAAGTATGGTCTTGACCCATCTTTTGATGAAGATGATGTAGCTCTTGTTGATGGGGATTTGGCCAATGAAATGAGGCACAGTATGAGCTTGATGGTGGCCAAAAGCGGGGTAATTTAGTGGCCAATATTTCCAAACACTTTTCAAATGATTAAAGTATGTTCATGGAATATTCAGGGTCTCAATAACACCCGTAACCAAGACCAAGTTATTGACCTGCTTCATGGTGGTAATTTTAGTTTATGTGCTTTGTTGGAAACTAAAGTTAAGAGGAATAATTTAAATACTGTATGTTCCAGGGTGTTTGGTAATTGGCACTAGGCTTCCAATAATGCTGCTTGTGCTAGTGGGACTGGTATCATTGTTTTGTGGGATCCCAATGTTATTAGAGTTATGGTTTTGAATCAAACCTCTCAACTGATGAACCTTTTTGTGGAAACTATTAATGGTCATCGGTCTTTCTTTGCACCTTTGTCTCACGCTTATGTCAATTACAATGGTAGAAGAAGTCTTTGGAGGATTTGGTTTTGCAGTTTGGTTGTAAAGGATAGTCCTTGGTCTTTGCTTGGTGATTTCAACTCTATTCTTGACCCTTGTGAGAGATCTGCTGGGTCTTCTTGATTACTCTGGTATGGTTGACTTTAGAGTGTTTGGCTAAGATTGAAGTTAGTGATATTGTTATGTCTGGGCTCAAGTTCACTTGGAACAAAAGTCCTGGTAAAGTTGATGGTTTGTTGAAGAAGCTTGATAGATTGTTGAGCAATATTGCCTTTGTTGACAAATTTTCTAATGCTAATGCCCAATTTTTACCCTTTGTGATATCTGATCACACCCCATGCGTTCTAAATATCCCAAGTGGTGTTAATTGTAAACCAAAGCCATTTAAATTCCCTAACTTTCTAGCAAATAAATATGAGTTTTTGCCCATTGTGAAGAAAGTGTGGGATTATGAGATTCCTTATGTTCTCAGTGGTCTCCAAATTAAAGCTTTTGAAGAAACCTTTGAGGAAGTTAAGAAATGCTCAAGGTAAACTGTCTGAGAAGGTGAAGTTTTTAAAAGAGGAGCTAGGGAGAGTGCAATATGCTATGGTAAATGATCCTTATAATGCTGATTTGAGGTACGAAGAACTTGTTTATCTTAATGCCTATAATGATGCTGTTAGAGATGAAGAGCTCATGCTTAACAGAGAGCTAAGGTAGCTTGGTTGAGTGAAGGTGATGCAAATACTAAGTTTTTCTGTAAGTCTGTTAAGGAAAAGCTAAATAGGAATAGAATTGAGCATGTTGATGATATGGCTGGTATTTCTTACTCTGGTGAAGAGGTTGGTGCCCAATTTGTCAAATATTTCCAAAGTATTCTTGGTGATAGTAAAAGAGTTTCTCCCAATGATGATCCTGCTAGTTTGTTTTCCAAAACTTTGTCCCTGGATGAAGCGATTACATGATTAGGCCTGTTTCGAAAGATGAAATCAAGAGCGCTATTTTTGGAATGGAAGATGATAAGGCCCATGGCCCGCATGGTTTCTCTGCTAAAATTTTCAAGTCCTCTTGGTCTATTATTGGTGATGAGGTGTGTGCTGTTATTCTTGATTTTTTTGATAATGGTAAGCTGTTAAAGGAGGTTAATGCTACCATAATTGCTTTAGTGCCTAAGTCTCAATCCTCATCTAATGTTTCTGAGTTTAGGCCCATAGCGTGTTGTAATATCCTTTACAATTGTATCACTAAAATCATTTCAAATAGGATTAAAGGTTGTCTTGGTAAGCTGGTTTCTGATTCTCAGAGTGCCTTTATTCCTACTAGACAAATTAGTGATAATATTTTGTTGTCCCAAGAATTATTGAGGAATTATCATAGAGACAGAGGTCCTGCTAAAGTTGCTTTCAAAATTGACTTGCATAAGGCCTATGATTCTGTGGAATGGCAGTTTATGAAGCAGTGCTTAGTGTTTTTTGGTTTTCATGAGTGTATGATTGCTTAGATTATGGAGTGTCTTACTACCCCTTCTTTCACTATTAGCATTAATGGGGATCATCAAGGTTATTTTAAGGGTATGAGGGGGCTTAGACAGGGGGACCCTTTATCTCCTTATTTGCTCACTCTTGTCATGGAAGCGTTCTCCCTTATGTTAAAAAAGAAAAATTGATGAAGATGGCAGTTTCAAATTCCATTGGAGATGTGATAAGGTCTCCCTCACACATTTATGTTTTGCGGATGATTTAATGATTTTGGCCAAAGTTGATGCTCATTCTGTTTCTATTACCAAAGCTGCTCTTGATGAATTTAGTGATGCTAGTGGATTGTATCCTAACTTAAATAAGAGTATTGCTTTCTTTGGCAATGTTCCTGTTCATGTTAGAGGTGTTATTTTGGAGATTTTTCCTCTTCCCATTGATACCCTTCCTGTTAGGTACCTTGGAGTTCCCCTGATTTCCACAAGATTATATAAACACAATTGTTCTAGTTTGGTTGACAAAGTGAAGAAAAGACCTTTGGACTGGAAAAACAAATCACTGTCATTTGCAGGCAGGTTACAATTGATCAAATCTGTCATTAGCTCCATCCAAGTGTATTGGTCATCTGTTTTCATCCTCCCTATCTCGGTGAATCTGTAAATTGAAAAGCTCATGAGAGGTTTCTTGTGGTCTCATGGTGTTCTCAAACAAGGTAGTGCAAAGGTTAAATGGGATGATGTCTGTCAATTAAAGGTTCATGGTGGTCTGGGCATTAAATCTTTACAGGTTTGGAATGTCTCTTTAATTGCCAAACATGCTTGGAATATTTTGTCTAAAAAAGATTCTTTATGGGTCAAGTGGGTGAACTCTTACAGGTTGGTTGATAGGAGCTCAAATATTAGGAATTTTTGGGACATTCCTGATTTAAATGATGTTAGTTGGGGTTGGAAGAAGATATTGCAGTTTAGAAGTGTTCTGAGGAATCATATTGTTTATCATGTGGGAAATGGTATTGACATTTCTGCTTGGTTTGATAACTGGTTAAGTCTTGGGCCTTTGTGTCAGTTTTTATCTAACAGGGACATCTTTGAAGCGTGGTTTTCTCTCGGTACGCAAAGTGTTTTCTCTCAGTGCAAAGTGTCGATATTGTTTGTAATGGTGAATGGGCGGCACGATGCATGGAGGAATAAGTTCCCTTCCTCTTTGATATCCCCTCCCCGCTCATTAGAGATAGAAAAGATAAGGTGTTATGGAAGTCTAATGATGGTGGCTTGGGTCTTTTCTCTGTTAAGAAGGCACAGTCGATCATGTCATTATTAAGCCTGTTGTGCCATGGTGTAAGCTTGTTTGGTTCAGCCAAAATATTCCTAGGCATGCATTCATGGTCTCGTTAGCTATTAATCAGAAATTAAAGACACAAGATAGAGTGGTTAGATGGCTTGACATTGGCAATCTCAAGTGTTCTTCGTGCAATCAGGTTCAAGATTCCCATGATCACTTATTTTTTGAGTGTGAGTTTTCAGTTAGATTATGGGACCGTTTTAAAAAAACTTGTTAGATTGGATAATGCCCCGAATTCTCTTCATTAGATTGTTCTTTATCTCTATGGAAGGCCTATTAACAAGTCTGTTTGGAGTGTTCTCCAAAGGCTTGTCTTGGGTGCTTTAGTCTATTTCATATGGCAAGAGAGGAATTTGAGGCTTTTTCAGTATAATAGAAGGTCTTTTGATGAGTTATGTAGCACTGTGAGGGATGTTATTAGATGCAAAATGATGAGTTTTAAGATTAGATCATCCAAGCATTCTTTTGAAGCTGCCAATCTCTGAACCTACATATGCAAAAGAGAAATCAGTTTTATGGATTCATCCCTCTTAATGACTAGTAAGTTGGGTGTTAGAGTGGCCGTTTGTTTCATAGTTATTGGGTTGGTTTGTTTCAATCATAATGGCCTGGTTACTGTTGGGCATTTGGTTGTTATTTTCTTGATTTTGGATGGGGTCGAGTTTAAGGTGGAGGACTACTTAGGTGTTTGTGATAAGCTTTGTTTACCTCTAATGGGTTTCTTGGTGTCATTGGATAATTCTTTTGGTCCTATTAGTTTTATGGTATTGTGCTTGTTGAAGACTAAAGATAATTTAGAGAGTATGAAGTGTTGGATTTCTACTATATCAGCTACATGTTTATTTGGAGGCCTAAGTAAGAGTTGCGCTCTTTTTCCTTATCCGTGGTTTTTCCCATTGGGTTTTACTCGGAAAGGTTTTTTAAGGAGGCGATCTTACTTGGTGCATTGCTCCATTCTACACTTCATGGGTTTGTGTTCGGATTGGCTATGGAAGATGAAGACTATGCATCGGATGTTTTATTACTATAGAATTTTTATTTGTAATTCTTCTAGTTATCGTAGTATTTTATCTTTTCTAGTGATTTTCCCAAAGCATGTTTTGAGATGTCATATATGGATTGACTTATTGGGTTTGTCCTTTAAGTCTTATGTAATTATTTTTGTTTTTTAATAAATTTTGCCGGGGTTTCATCCCCTTTCCCAAAAAAAAACTAATCAATAAAATATAAAGTGTATGGATAATTTAAATGTTGAACATAAAAACGATCCTGTTCCTCCTGTTCCTTGCCCCTTCCAGAACTCCCACACTACTGATTTTACCACAACCTAGAAATGCAACACATGCAAATTCTTGAAAGAAAACATGAATGTCATCTTAAGGACCCTTTTGAAATCAGCCCGTTGTGTTACATACGTTGTTGGTGTCCTTGGGGATGTACTAAACAAATATGAAAATCAAGCCCCGGTGATTTGTTACTGCAAAACACTTATTGATAACTTTTGGACCTCAGGCCCGAGCTTGAAAAGTTCAAAGGATTTACTGTACTTAACTGAATATGATGTTTGTTTCATCGTACTAGTATGAATTACATCGAAATAAGCCTGGCTGAAATCGTCAAAAGAAAATCAACAAGATCTGCAAGCTTAAAAATTCAAAGAACCGCAATGCTGGTCTTCGAGTAGAGCTGGAATGTCGATCTTTAGCTAGAATGCATCGGTGACAACAACTGCTAGGTGCAAAAAATTGCTGCAATCCCCACGTTTAATTAGCTTATGCACTTTCACAGCGATATATATTCTTATTCAAAACTAGTTGCTTCTTCCAGCATATCCAAAAGTTGCTTACTCACTGTATAATTGGTTCAAATAAAGGAATGAGAAAGGGAAATGCAATGTTTATTACTAAGAAATGTAGTGAATCATAAACTCGAAATACTTAATGCAAACAACAGTTAAGGCTCAAGGCTCAAAAGGAGACTAAAGGCCCACATCTACTTATATATGCATGGATGGGACTGAGACCTATGTTATGAAGTTAGGCAAAACTTCATGGACTTAGCTACTCATTTCCTGTTTTCTTGTCTACAACACCTTGGTTAAAAATAGTCTAGTTTCTTGCTTTAAATTTGAAATTGATTAAATGCTTAAACTCTAAACTACAAATTTTACTCATCAACTCTTATAAAATCTAATGAATGCCTATTCTTCATCAAGTGATTAGCCCTCCAATACCAAGTCAAACCATACGTATATCTATCTATCTATAAAGATTCGGTCCCCTTATAAATGTGAAGGTTTCAAGATGTTGTACTGTACGAACAACCTAAAGCTACGAATTCAATGTAGGCTCATCATTCACAAACAACCTATAGCTACGAACTTAATGCACATCCTGCAGTTACAAGGAACAAGAATCTGAACCATCCTCCAAAATCTGATGTTTCAAGTATACAAACCGTCTTACATTTAGAGCACAAGGTGTGGTGTTCGCCGACCCTCACCGTGCCACGGTGGCACCTTCGCCGCCCCTCGCCGCGACACCGCCCTCCCTCGCCGTCGGCCACCTCGCCATCTGCACAACGAGGGTAAACTTCGTACCTTTGTCAGTTAGTTTTTTTTTTTTTTTTTTTTTTAAATTTGTAAATATGTAATATTTTTATAATTTGTGAGCCCCAAATGAGTAAGTTGAGGTTTGTTGTGAGTGAGGAGGAGTTAGTTGTGGTTAGTTGTAGAGGTTTGTTATAGTGATGTGGAGGTGATGTGCCACCCGTGGGCCCCGAATGAAGAGATAAAACTCTTCACGACACCTTGTGCTCTTATAACCAAAATGAATATAAACCGTCCTCCATTTACAACAAAAAAGATTACAAACCAATTCATCTTTTCATATTCATAAGAGCACACCTTCTGGAGCGTTTCGTTGCTCGCCGTGCCACGGTGGCATCTTCGTTGTGCCTCACCGCCTCACCGCCATCGCTCGCCGTCCTTCGCCGTCGTTCACCTCTTCGTGCAGATGGCGAACCAAAAACCTGACAAAGGTGGGGCCCAAGTGTGAGTTTCTTCCTTTTTGTTCAAGTGTGTGTTTGTAGTGTGTGTAGTGTGTGTTTGTGAGGTTTTAGGGAAGAAGAATACTTTTTTTAGGTGATTAATAAAGTGTGTGTGATGAGGTTATAGGTTGGGTTGATAACGTTTTACATTCCTTCTTTCTTTTTTTTTTCTTTTTTTTTTTCTTTTTTTTTAAGTTTATAACTTTTTTTAAATATTTTGTATTGTATTTATATTTTAATAAATAAATTTAGTTTGTTTAGAAATTTGAAAAAAGAAATAAAGTTGTAGCGGTAGGCCTCAAATGAAGAGGTTGAGGTTTGTTATGGTGATGTGGACGTGATGTGGTACTCGTGCCCTGAATGAAGAGGGTGTGCTCTTCATGACACCTAGAGCTCTAAGTTACCCAAAACATTCTGCTAATGAGTAGTATAAACACGCACTTTGATACACGAAACCCGACCATCAAATACAAACCAACCATTAATTTTTTTCAAAAAAAAAAAAATAACCACTTACTCCAAGACCAATGACACTTAGGGTTTTTTGGTGTTTTACTCAACATGCGGCGGGATAACGAAGCCTTGCCGGAAAAACGATGCCTCACCGGGATGTTGATGGGGTGGGATTGGAGGTCGCAGATACGACGGGATGTTGATACCTCCGCCATGATCTGATTGAACAAAGAAAGTGTTAAGTTAAGATGGCTTTTTGGAGTTGAGGGCTTTTTTGGTTGCCGGAATATAGGATGGGAGAGAGAGACGATTTTTGTTTATGAAAAGGGAATGGATTTGCACATTTTGGAAGTTGATTGGGACACTTCGTTTGTGCATTAGATACTTGTACAATATTAAATATTATGCTTCAACTGTTTGTACCTTAAGTGTACAAATAACATTTTTGAGAGTGCAAATCATTAGCCTTATGAAAATGATGGATTTGCATTTTGAGCGTAACTCCCATTGGCACTAATCTAACGTATCTTCTATTTTGGCTTTTATGTTTGGAAAAATGGTTTAAAAAATCAACTAACTTGCCATCTTTTTCTTTTATTGACGACAAATTTTTAATTTTCCTATTCTAACATTTAACTATCTTATTTACTCTATTTTAGCACCGAAACAAGGTAAAAATTTGACGTGGCACAAGTTAATTACCCATGCCCATTATATTAGTAATTCCACCTATATTTTTATTAAACCATTTATTTAAAAAAAACATTATCTCCCTTTAAAACACAACCCGCCTCCCTTTTTTTTCCCCAATCCCCCCAACGGTTAAATTTCAAAAAACTCTAAATCATGAGTTCATCCTCTTTAGCTAAATCCAGATTAATTGGTGGTAAGATTGAATACTTGTGTAAGTGTTATCGTCAATTAAGAGTTCAAACTTCAATCACAAGGAGGAATCCGGGTAAGAGATTTGTAAAATGTTTCGATTGTAACGTTTATGAGTTTCTCGATGATGATATTCCAACTGAATACTGCAAAGACTTGGTGTTTGGATTCTTTCATAGGCAGAAACAAATGAGTAACAATGTTGATACTACACACATGATTGAGGCTTTTGCTTTGGACAAGTCAAGGTTTGAAGATGAGATGAAGGCTAAAATGTCAAAGTTGCAATTGTATGATAAGTTGTTTTACATTATGTTACGATCTTTCTCTTTGATCTATGTTGGATTTGGTACGTTAATTGGAAAGTAATATAATAGATGTAATGGTGTAATTTTTGTGTATGAAAGTCTATTAAGTATGTTATTGTGCTGTTAACTGAAATGGTTTTCAGATGTAATGGTGTAATTTTTGTAAATGATTTTCAGATTCATATTTTAAGTGACATTGTTTGTATAAAATGGTAAATTCGACGCCTTTATAACTTATGAAAGCTGTGAATGATTTAAGAGATGAGGAAATGAGTAAGAAATGCTATTTTTTCTCTTTTTTTAATGAGTAGCAGGTCACCTACTACTTTTCTTATGGAGTTTTCTTAGAAATGTACTTATATCAATCACAAGACTTATGGAACATTTTTAAACGATAATATATATCAATCACACCACCAAACATACACGTTGATATCAAAGTAACTATTTACTAATTCACACTCTCTTCATAATTGAGATTCTCTCGTTCCACATATATAAGAAAGATAAAGCACAAGTTATCGCTGTGATCCCATGTTACTCTTAGGGCCCGTTTCTTTTTTTTTTTTTTCCTTCCTGTTTTGAAGTAGATCCTAATTACATAAACAAAGCTGTTTGGTGAAAGGATTAAATGAACAAATTTGTGGTTCTTTTTCATCCTGAATAAAAGTATTTGACAAAATAAAAGACCTATCTACCCTTCTTCCTCAAATCAATATGTATCCCCAATCTCATCAGTTACTTGTCAAGTCAAGAATCAAAATATCAAGATTTGCATAAGGAATACGAAAGTAAACTTTAAAACGTGACAACCCAATACATATTTTTTCTATAACCATTAGAATCAAAAGATCTAACCAAAGTAAAAAAAAGGTAACTTCAATAATTTCAAACTTCCAAAACTCAAGAAGCATGACACATATCAAGGACCCCATGCATGTAATCATGTCAGTTTACAATATGTTTTCAAGACCATCTTCATTTAGTAAATTTAGGGGTTGAAAACCCCTAATTTATATATAGAGAGGAAGATGTGGTGCAACTGAAGATATGTAAAGAAGGGATCGAGGATGATATGGAGACGAAGACGTAGTGGAGAAAACCCAGTAAGGCGGCGGAATGGTGGTTAGGGCAGAGTATGAGGGGCTGGTCATGTGAGGAAGAAGAAAGATGAAATGGGATGGGTGAAAGAGACGGATAAAAGAATTAGAAGGGACGGTAATTTGGTATATGTTAGCACAAGAATTTTCATTTGATTACCTTACTAGGTACAAATCTTTATAATCCATCTAATTTAATCTAATGGTGTATATTAACCTAAAATTTATTAGATAAGACAAGTTCATATTTTTTTTTCATTTTTTTCTTTTTATTCATTTTTTCTTTTCTTTTTATTCATCTTTTTTTTTCTTTTGTTTTTTAATTTTTTTTTTCTTTTAAACTCACGTTTTTTTAAACTCACGTTTTTTTTTTGTTTTTATTATTATTTTTTAATTCACGTTATTCACACTTTTTTAATTCACGTTTTTCTTCGCTTTCATACGTTTTCGTCCGTTTTCGCCCGTTTTCTTACGTTATCGTTCATTATTCATACGTTTTCGTTCGTTTTCATACTTGTTTTTACGCTTTCATACGTTTTCGTCCGTTTTCATACATATTCATCAATTTTCTTACGTTTTCGTCCGTTTTCATACATATTCATCAATTTTCTTACGTTTTCATATGTTTTCCCCCGTTTTCTTTCGTTTTTGTTAATTATTCATATATTTTTGTCTATTTTCGTCCGTTTTCATACCTTTTCGTCCGTTTTCATACTTGTTTTTACGCTTTCATACGTTTTCGTTCGTTTTCATACATATTCGTCCATTTTCTTACGTTTTCATCCGTTTTCATACGTTTTTAAATGTTTTTGGTCGTTTTCAAACGTTTTCCTATGTTTTTGAATATCACAAGTGATATTCGTGATATCGAATATAACGTGATATTCTAAATATCAAAAGTGATATTCGTGATATTCAGAATATAACTTGTGATATTCTAAATATCAAAAGTGATTTTCAACTAATGTTTTATAACATGAAAATCACAATTGATATTCAGGATATCACATCCAGAAAATCACAAGTGATATTCATAATATCACAAAATGATATTCAGAATATCACAAAGTGATATTCCGAAGATCACAAGTGATATTTAGAATATCACAAATATATAATTTGAATAGTAGCTATATAGTATTGGGGTATTTGTTTAACCTTATTTCATTTGCTTATGAGCTTATGTGATTTCGGTTTATGTTTCACAAGCTTAATTTGCTTATTTTGAAACTTATCAAAATATGTAAGTTTATATTTATCACGTGTAAAGAGAAAATGGTCAAATTTTGGTTTAGAGTTCATACATATTCATCCATTTTCATATGTTTTCGTCCGTTTTAAAATATTTTCGGTCGTTTTCATATATTTCTTAATATCACAAGTGATATTATGTGATATTCAGAAAATCACTTGTGATATTCTATTCAGAAAACTACTTGTGATCTTTTATTCAGAATATCACAAGTGATTTTCTGAATATTACAAGTGATTTTCAACTAATGTTTTGTAAAATGAAAATCACAAGTGATATTCAAAATACCACAAAGTGATATTCAGAATATCAAAAAGTGATATTCAGAAAATCACAAGTGATATTTAGAAAATCACTAGTGATATTCTGAATATCACAGAAAATCAATTGTGATAGTCGAAAGCGATGAAAACGGACGAAATGGACGAATACGTATGAAAACGGACAAAAACGTATGAAAGCATAAAAATATTTGAAAATGGACGAAAATGTATGAAAATGGACGAAAACGAAAGAAAATCGATGAAAACGGACAAAAACGTATGAAAACGGACGAAAACATATGAAAACGGGTGAAACGTATGAAAACGGATGAAAACGTATGAAAACGGACAAAAACGTATGAAAACAGACGAAAACATATGAAAGCAAGAAAAAACGCGAATTAAAAAACCGTGAATTAATAAAAAAAATCGAATTAAAAAAAAACGTGAATTTAAAAAAAAGACAAAAGAATATATTGATTAAAAAAGAAAGACAAAAAGCCAAGAAAAACATGGACTTAGGTTTACCTTTAAATCTTAAGTTAATCCCCACCATTAGATCAAACTAAATGGATTGTGGAGATTTGTCACTTAATAAGTATGAATTTACGGGTAAGCAAAATAAAGTGACTCCTAGATCCAAAAAACCTTATTTTTGGTCCTATTTTACAATGATGATCTCCTTTTGTATTAAGCAAAAAAAAAAGAAACAGCATTTTAGCAACAAGGGTTAATAACTTTTTGCATCCAGACCATTAAGCAAAAAAGAAACATTCCCTTAGTTTAACATATTGAGCCGTGGTTAAAAAAAAGGTATTATTATTAAATAAAATGTAACTATCTATAGTATATATAAAGGGTGTATGGTTAAAATGGATTATTAAATAAAAAAAGAGTATATTTTATTTATAAATACAGTGTAATTAATAAAGTATCTTTTAAGAGTCGTCTATAATCCAACAACTGCTTGTCAATAGTCATCTTACGGACCAGAATAGAATATAGATCAATAAGACCTCAAAATACAGCTTTTGAAATGCTTTTGAGCTCTTACACAATCACAAAATGCTTTTGAGCTCTTACACAATCACAAAATGGCACCTCCCTTAAAACAGTTTGAACACCTCAAAATACAGCTAGAATCTATTATATATGCTACAAACAATTTTGCTGATGAGAATTGCATCGGGAGAGGAGGATTTGGGAAAGTTTATAAAGGAGAAATCGACAACACCATGGTGGCATTAAAACGTTTAAATCGTGAGTTCGGGCGAGGAGATCCGGAGTTTTGGAAGGAGATCATGATGCTTTCTGTTTACAAACATGAAAATATTGTCTCTCTCTTAGGTTATTGTGACGATTATGGCGAGATGATCCTCATGTATGAGTATCTACCTATGAAAAGTCAGGACCGGTATCTCAAGAGCAATGAATTAACATGGGTTCGACGCCTTAAGATATGTATTGGGGCGGCTCGTGGATTAGCGTTCTTACATAATCCAGAAGGGACACAACAAAGAGTTTTGCATCGCGATATAAAAAGTTCCAATATATTATTAGCCGAAAATTGGAATGCCAAGATCTCAGATTTTGGACTTTCCAAATTTGGCCCTGCCAATCAAAAAAATACATTTCTCATATCCCACCCTGTAGGAACTCATGGGTATTGTGAATTTGTGACCCATTATATGCGGAGTCAGGGCTCTTAACTAAAGAGTCGGATGTTTATTCTTTTGGTGTTGTGTTGTGTGAAGTATTGTGTGGGAGGTTGTGTATGGTCGATGATAAACTTCAGCCTTTAGTAGGATTAACTCGACAATCCTTTAGACAAAATACGGTTAATCAAATTGTTTTAACGAGTATAAGGGACGAAATAAATCCGAATTCTTTGGATGTGTTTTCGAAAGTTGCATATCAATGCTTGAAGCTAGAACGCGATGAACGTCCATTAATTACGGAGATTGTAAGGGGGCTTGAAGCTGCACTTCAATGTCAAGTAAGCTGATCATTTCTCAAAATTGAACAAAAAGGTCTTTCTGATTAGTGCTTAACCATAGTTAGAACTAAAACTTATATATTAGAGATGCAGTTTTACTTACAATAAAAATAAATAAATAAAAAATGCATTTTTTTTTTTTTTGGTTACAAACCAGTTGTTGATATGTATTTATTTGCAATTGATAGGTATCTGAACCATCTACCTCTTTCTCATTCTCCTTACCCTCCCCCTCGGATTGCTCATCCTACACCTCCATAAAAAGGTCACAACCATGCCGTCGTTTCCAATTTTATGAGATTCAGTTAGCAACAAAAAAC
Source organism: Chrysanthemum lavandulifolium (assembly GCA_022545495.1). Lineage (NCBI taxonomy): Eukaryota > Viridiplantae > Streptophyta > Magnoliopsida > Asterales > Asteraceae > Chrysanthemum > Chrysanthemum lavandulifolium. The sequence goes on from CM040241.1 coordinate 51,340,524, forward strand.
TTTGATGAAACGTTAATAGTTGGCAGAGGACGTTTTGGGTATGTTTATAAAGGTAACGTTTTTGATGGATCGAGTCTTGCAGTTGCCGCCATTAAACGGTTGGATTCCTCATCCCATCAAGGAGCAACTGAGTTTTGGCCCGAAGTTGAAATGCTTTCCACATTTCGGCACTGTAATATTGTATCTTTGATTGGATATTGTAATCATGAAAGCGAGATGATACTTGTATATGAATATATACCCAATGGTACACTATATGATCATCTACATGAACTTGGTACCCTCTTTCTTGGCTTCAGCGACTCAATATATGCATAGATGCGGTCGTGGGTTGCACTACCTTCACACAGGAGTTGAGGTTGGGGTAATACATCGCGATATTAAGAGTGCAAATGTTTTGTTAGATGAAAGCTGGACCGCCAAAATTGCAGACCTTGGGTTGGCGAAAATAGTTCCGAGGAACCAGACTTCTGTAGAGCTGGCAGATGTTAAAGGCACGTTTGGGTACTTGGATCCTCATTATATCTATACTAGAAAGCTGACAAGGAAGAGTGACATGTATGCTTTTGGGGTGGTACTATTTGAGGTGCTATGTAGGAAGCGAGCTTGGGATAGTAGTTTTGAATCTATCAAAAAGGGAAAATTAAAGCAGGTAGTGTTAGAATTATATAACATGACATTCAAATAAATAACCACAAAACATCAAAGTATTCAAGCGGAAGCGTATAGGATTTATTAATGAAACAATTAATTAACATAAAAGAATATGCGTACGTTTTCTTGATTCTAGATGAACCCTAATTGGGTTTATAGGATTATGTGAATTACCCCTTACCGTTTTGTAATTCAATCCAAGATAATAACAAAAGTATGTTATTACTATGTTCTTGTACACACGTACTAAACCGAATTAAAGTAATGCTAGTTTTATCAAACCAAATAACTTGTTGTTTGGAAAAGTGATGAATCGATCCCTTTTGAAGGGTGTCGACCGGTTTTTAGAACAAAGAAAAACACACACAAACAATTTAGGGTTTAGCTAATGAGCACAAGAGATAGAAAAACAATACCCCTAGCCTTGTATATATAGCCAAGTAAACTTGGTGAACAAGTTAGGTTTGTTTCCTTGTTTCCTTTGGCCGATCGGTTTAGGATATCCCATAGGGATTCCGGAACCTTCCCAACTTTTGTAATTAAGTCCTTTTCCAAATACCTTTAACGCCCGTTAATCCATTACAATAATTACTTAATGTTCGTTAGTTATTTCGTTTAATAAATAAATAAATACAACGTTTATATTTAATTATTTAACTTTAAATTCTCATACGTAAAGTGTGCAATCCCATAGTCTCGAGTTCGATCCTAACACACGTCTATTAATTTATTGTCCATAAAACCAACAACTCCCACTTGGATATATCTTAATAGAGTGATCACATTCGGTTAGCGTCTAGCAACACTTCGATGCCTCTAGTACAACTCGAGCAAGGCTCCTGGAAAACCTTTTAATGATTTCTCATTATTATTATCCTTTTGTTTCTAATACCATGTTAAATAAATATATGGAATTAAGTCATTCTTTATTCAACCATTCTGTTTCTCGTTATAAGTGATTAAGCAAGATTACCAAATCTTCTGAACATATTCAGGGGAGATCTTTGGGCGTGGCCACGCAAACATCTTGTCAACCCTACGAGGGGCCCAGCAGTATTAAACTCCAAAATAAATTTGAAGGAACAAATTCTATCTTGATTACGAGAATAACCCACGAACTTTGCAACACTTCAGGAAACAACCCTTATGACTACCAGTTACGTATAGCGTTAAGTTGCCCCACAGAAGTGCACTACATTCATGACACTTATCTGGTATCTCAAGTCTGAGGATAACTATTTGTAATTTACTTATAACAATATCCACAAAGTAAATTATGTAGTTGGGATAAGTCCTATATTCAATTCATTGAATATCATCTGAAATTGGTATGCATTCTCATCAATATACTTACAAGTATATTCTACCAAATCACTCAGATTTGTCTTAATTTAACGATACTCCCATATCATTAATTGACAACGGACGCTTTAGAATAAATAAATTTATTCACGGATTAAACATGCAAATATAGGATACAATATATTATAAAATCAAACATACCAAGTATTTGATTTATTATAACAATTGTTTAACATCCCTTATCCAAATACCAAATAGATCAATGCATAAGAATTCCAGTTTGATGAATTATGCCTCAAGTAATGACAATCATACTCGTTGACAAGGCATAAATCAACCAACTTGATCTATCGTAATTTTGAGAATACTTATTTCAAGAATTCAATTAATGAAGTCCTTGTATGTGTACATTCACCAATCCACATAATAATTCATAAAGTGTGTGACATCCTCTATCACCAATTTATGACAATTAAACTTTCAAACAATTTTAAGTTTAAAGTATTCTTATTCTTTTAATGTATAATGCAACTGCGCTCTTAGTAGCATAACTAGTTCACATGGCCATTAACAAGGATGAAATCCTACCATGACTAGTATTGAGTGTCATCTCAATTAAACCAGCATCATTGTATACAAACAACAATATGCTCATTAAAACTCCGTAAACTTTAATATCTTATTGTGTAATGTTTGATGCTTTCCTAACTTTCAAGTTTTAAAGCTGATGACAATTTGCACAACATTTGACATATTGTTCATCCATAGAATCTAGGAGCAATTCCAGGCTGAGGATGTAATTCTTTTAGAATATTTATTACACAAGTTATCTAATAACTTTTAATTAGATACCAATGTTGTCAAATCATCTATCATTCAAGAATGATACAACAATTTTAATACACAACATGATGTACATGATGAATCTACAGGTCAACCTTAGAATTCATTCACGTTCTATCTTGTCAAAAGATATTTATCAATTTCTCAAATGATATATCATGTTTTATTAGAATCATTTATTTTACTGCACATGTTTATTAACAATAAACATATATTTCAAGGTTGTATGTCTTAATTCTTAAATCTTACAAGTGAAGTTTCATTCCAATCTAAGACTTAACATTTAGCTTACAAGGAATGTTACTTACTATATGTTATACAACATATAAGATATAAGAAACTTAACATAATACTCCCACTAGCTTTCAGGAATACTTAAAATTTATCTTATTTTAATTATAAATCGAAAATGGGATTTAATAATTAAACATAAGAATAACTTCATAGATGCATGCATTTATCCATTTATGAATTATTGCACTTCGTACACTTTCAAAGATTATATGAATTCAAAAAACCTTTCAATTACTTACCGTCATCGCTCAAGTAATTTCTCAAGAAAGAGTTTTGATATTCTATTGTCATATTTCATATTAATGAAAACAAGTATGACAATTATCATCTTTATATATTTAATGTGTCTAGAAAAGAATATTCAATCATAATTAATTGCTTAAGTATGATTAATAATCTTGTCATAAAACATGCATTAAATATGTGTACAATATTGTCCATATGATTTCTACATAGAAATTCAAACCACTAGGGTTTTTCATCTCTTTGAAGAAACTCATTTCCATTATCTAGTCTAACTATTAAGATAAACCAAATTTCCAAAATTGATTATCTTTATGGACAGCATCTTTAACATTCATAGTATGAGTAATTTTTCCCAATTCAATATTTGGTAATCCATCATAATGATTATCAGGTTTACTATAATCCTGTAACTCATATTTCTCAACATATAAGTCAAATATCTGAGATATCCTTGCAGATCTATGAATGAAAATTCCATCATCTTGAGGCCTATCATTTACATGTCTAACCTCATCATGATATTTACTAGTGTGTTTTAGAAGATTATGTATCTTGTAATTTTATCTTTCAAGATAAAAAAAACTCCCACTTGCCTTTTGTAATATATAGACTATCTATATATACTTAGCAATTAGAGCAAAACTACATTGTTCTCTTTTTGGGACATTATAAATACACATTGATAATTCCTGACTTAAGTTTGTTAATAACCTATTCATAAATAGTTTAACAAAATCAGAATCTTCAATATTAAAACTTAATGTGATTCATCACATTCCATAATAAAATGGTGTTTTATCAATCTTCTAGGTTGGAGACATATTGAGTATATTCAATCCATACTCAATTTTCTAACCTTGTTACTTTTTAAGAAAGAAGTTATGGTTATCATGAATCAAACAAATCAAATGGAGTTTGATTCTCCTAACTGAACATACCATCAACTTGTGGTATTTATTAGAATTTAATATTGTAAGACAATCTAACAATATATAAGATAAACATATTTCTTTTGGCTTACCTATTTACCAACTAAGTCAACTTAATGGTATAATAGACTTTCCTAGCCAATTACATGCTTTATAACACAAGTACCTTTTAACCAAGTCACTTCATATCCATGTCTCAACAAGAAACATAAACTGTTATAATCCCATTATCGTTATAAATCATTGATCACCTCAATAACTTCTTGTATATGTCTTAATTAAAAACATAACAAGTTAACGTCTTACTTTATTATAAGTCTTAAAAGACTTTATGTTTATGTCTTTACAATGAATCATAAACATGTTTAACTAAAGTAATTATGAACACAACTCTTGGTTTCAATAGTAATTTCAAGTTAAATTATTTTACTTCACAATAATGTAGGACTACATTATTTTTCATTTATGTCATTCCAAAATACATAAATAAACAAATTGAAGTAGGATTAGATTACTTTATTTAATTCTATGTCATTCTAATAATACATAAATATTTAATTTGAAGTAGTCTTATATATTATTTTGACACATGTTCTAAATACTTGTCTAATTTAGAAACTGTAAATATGTCCATGCAAGGTCTGACTTTACATAGAGATTTACTTTGTTGTTGCAATCTCGCCAAGTTCTCACATGACGTAAATTGCAACACCAAGTGTTTCTTGAATTAGATATGTTCAAGTTATATTAGAACGTTAGTCTCTTACCTTGCAGTCAAGAGAATCCATTAAATCATATACCTATATGTTTTCCCTTGCACACAATATAGATTTCTCCCACTTGTGCATTGAACAACATCATGTATCAGATAAACAACACGACATATGTTTGTTTATGTGACTAATATGATTGTGTCATTGATATTAGCATAACTAGTAGATGTAGAACCACTTCATTGTCTAATAAGGAAACGTTCATGACTATCCTTGAAAACATAAGTGTCTACAAGTGGAAAGTAATTATCTTAAGACATTCTAGAGATAATCGGGTTACTACCAAGATGACAAAGCTTGTAACTCCCGAATAAGAGATCATTACATTAATTCCTTATTCATAATAAGAATCTAACACTCCCACTGGATTTGACAACATTGTAAGTGTTGCATTAACGATGAAAGAAAATAGTGTATTATTTACTTCCTACACCTTTGAGAAAGTCCATACATAACAATTACAAATGTACTTACAAGAATGTATTCTACTATGTAGATGATGAATTTCTCCATCAATGCTATTAACTTGAAAAATTGGGCATGCAATTTCTTTCTTAATAGTTCTACTATTCCAACAATTGTAAGTAGTACTTTTAAATGGTCAAAGCACAACAACTAGATAAAATATGCTAGTTTGTCTTTTTACCAATTATGCAGTAATTAGTCTAGCTTCTAATTTAATAACTCAGAAAATATGCAATTTTCTTAACTATTCAAAATGATTACGAGTTATGAATTTAGAATTTAGACAATTCTAATTGTCCTATCATACCTTTCTTCATTCATGAAAAGGAATAGGATTTAATCTCACTCTTTATTAAGAAAAGAGGACTAGGTTTATTCTCTTATTAAAGTTGACTCTACCAAAAACCATTACGGTAGATCAATTTACCAATAGAGGAATAACCTACGTTACGGTTTAATGTTGCATTAATACATTTAAAGAATTAGCAAAATTCAATTTCGGTATTTTCGATAATTAAACTTTTCAAGAAAATAAAATACCCAAGGTAATACTCATATAACCATAGAATTTTCTCGAAAACTAGGATCCAAATTATCGTAGTTCCATTACATCGAGTTGATCCGCTAGTAACGAAAGCACATAATAAGGTAATCATCAAACATTAATTGGCAAACAATTTCCAACTCCTAGATCATTATGGGATTTATATTTTCCAACGCTATTGCAAATATAAAAATGTTTCATCCCATCTTATGCCATTGAGTCCGGTCTCACTTCCTACTCAACTTAAGTGTCTAACTTAAAGAAGCGTAAATATGTCCATGTAAGGTCGACTTTACATAGAGATTTACCTCTCCATCACAATCTAGCCAAATCTTGTCATGACGTAAATTGCAACTTCAAGTGTTCCTTTTAATTAGATGGCATATTCTTAATTTAAAAGGTACTAGTTTTGATTTTATGTGGTTAAATCAAATATGTACAAAGATGTCATGCATTCATCTTGTAGCATAAATTTAATAAAAAACTTTTATTACCAATTCATAAAGATCAAATTATCAAAGTTTTGATTGAGGTATTGGGTTCACCAATCAAGGAATTTAGTGTTAATTATCATCCATTATACCGTACTTTTGCATAAGTGTAAACACTTAGTGTTTTGGATAATTACCACCAAGTGGCGCATGGAATTAAAACTAATTCACCCTTAAGATGAGCTTGTACATTTTATGGCTTACTAAGTAGCTCCATTCGAACTTACAGAGGCGGAGGACCGGTAAGCGCAAAAGCATAACCTTAGACATCCTTTCGATGTATTTGTGCGCACTTCTTAAATAACCCTTTATAGTTCATTCTAATGGGTGAGCCATTCGGTCATTGTACCAAAGTCACCAATCAATTAAACTATTGAAAACTTAACTCTTCCAAAACAAATCAAATTTCGCCATTGTTTAGTCCGTATTATTTTTCTATTCAAAATTACCCTTTGCTTAAAACTGTCTAACATAATAAACAAACAAGTAATAAATAAAAAATAAACTATTAAAAAACAATGCGCACATAATAAACAATTTATACGTGTAAACAAGTAGCCACATGCAACTTATTCGATAAAACCTATTAATAATCAATGTCTAGGTTAAATTAATGTATATATTAATTAGGGCTTTCACTCTCTCAATTGAGAGTGAGCCACATACATCGACGAATCGATTGCGTAAACCCATAATTAATAATATACCAAATTGCACATAATTGATTCATTAATATACATAATTGGAGTCTTCCCCAATTCAAGATTTATCGTAATTAAATATGTCTCAACAATTAAACAATTATCAAAGCAACTTATCCATGACTAACATGCATGTATAATCATAGATACATCATAACAATTATACAAATAAGTCACAAGATCGCATATAAAAATTCCATGACACATAACAAATTATTCATGAATTAATCACGTAATTAATATATTAATTCTAGGTTTTAATAAGGTTAGCAAACAATTTTCAAAACCCTAAAAAATTTATGTATGTGTCGACATAAAAAAAATAGGGGTACGCCCCAATTCATAAAAAAAAATTGACCAATCAAAAAATTAAACATAAACCCAAGATAAACATATTAAACAACATACAATTATTTGTTTTATTACGCGTTTATGTAATTAATTACTCATTAAAAACCAATGACTCGTGATGCCACTGTTGGAATTATATAACATGACATTCAAATAAATAACCACAAAACATCAAAGTATTCAAGCGGAAGTGTATAGGATTTATTAATGAAACAATTAATTAACATAAAAGAATATGCGTACCTTTTCTTGATTCTAGCCGAACAAGAATCAAATCCACAAACTAGCAATTGGATGAACCCTAATTGGGTTTATAGGATTATGTGAATTACCCCTTACCGTTTTGTAATTCAATCCAAGATAATAACAAAAGTATGTTATTACTATGTTCTTGTACACACGTACTAAACCGAATTAAAGTAATGCTAGTTTTATCAAACCAAATAACTTGTTGTTTGGAAAAGTGATGAATCGATCCCTTTTGAAGGGTGTCGACCGGTTTTTAGAACAAAGAAAAACACACACAAACAATTTAGGGTTTAGCTAATGAGCACAAGAGATAGAAAAACAATACCCCTAGCCTTGTATATATACCCAAGTAAACTTGGTGAAAAAGTTAGGTTTATTTCCTTGTTTCCTTTGGCCGATCGGTTTAGGATATCCCATAGGGATTCCGGAACCTTCCCAACTTTTGCAATTAAGTCCTTTTCCAAATACCTTTAACGCCCGTTAGTCCATTACAATAATTACTTAACGTTCGTTAGTTATTTCGTTTAATAAATAAATAAATACAACGTTTATATTTAATTATTTAACTTTAAATTCTCATACGTAAAGTGTGCAATCCCATAGTCTCGAGTTCGATCCTAACACACGTCTATTAATTTATTGTCCATAAAACCAACAGGTACTAGATTCTGATATAAGAGATCAAATAGCCCCCCAAAGTTTAAAGGAGTTTGTTCGAACTGCAGAGGCATGTTTGCAAATAGATCGAGCAACGCCTACCATGGTCGAGGTTTTGGTGCATGCAGAGTCTGTCTTGACTTTACAAGAGAAATTCGATAGTTCGTTGCAATAGCCAACTGATGTGCTTCATCGGGGTTTTAAATTTGTAACAAGAATTACCGGCTAACTAGGAACACATTCGGGCAAGTATACCCTAGTCAAGTTGTAGTATAGTATATGGTAAATCAAGGTCGTCCCAAGAGACTTGGTTGCACTACAAGTGTTGTTTGTTTGTTTAAGCAAGTAACAAGTAACAAGTTGATGGTTATGATTGTCACGGATCAAACCAACAAGAAAAGCAATATAAGAACAAGCAAGTGTCAAGACATTCATCATAATTCCAATCAAACACAAAATCTCAATAATCATATCAATAACAAACATCTTTAAATAGAAAAGTAACAAGGTTTACCCAAAGTATGAATTACAATAGGCAAAGATGAAGGATTATAGCAACCTTCAAGCCTCCAATCAACTACAATAGTTCTACCAAGGCGGAACATGATGTCCAAACGCCGACAACCCTTGAGCACACTACGAATTTGGCGGAGGTTTGTGGTCTTTTGGGAAGATAAGTTGGTGTAATTGGTGGAAATTAGTCCTTAAGGGTGGAGGCTTGAATTTCACAAGTTGGGATAGGATAGTTGATGGAAACTCGTCCTTAAGGGTGGAGGCTTGAGTTTCACACCTTTGGTGAATGTATTGAGAGTGGGTGTGTTCTCTAGCTAGGTGGAAATTCGTCCTTAAGGGTGGAGGCTTGAATTTCACACCTTTGGTGAAGGTATTGAGAGTGGTTGTGTTCTCTCAAGTTATGGTTTGCTCTCTAGGTGGAAATTCGTCCTAAAGGGTGGAGGATTGAATTTCACACCTAGAGAGGAGTGGTGGATGAAAGGGATGGGAAAGATGGAGAAGGGATGATGAAATGAGGTGCCAAATGGGTCTATTTATACTACTACCAAGACCTAGGGTATTCAATGCATTTCTTGGAGGCCAAGGAGCATGGAAGGGACTAGAAACCATGTAGGAAGGGACTAGAATCATTTGGAACACGTTTGGAACCTTAGTAATGGAAAAATGGCTGAAACAGGACCTCCAACCGGATCCGGTTGAGCTCCAACCAAATCGGTTGGTCTTCTTGACTCTCCAACCGGATCGGTTACGGGCTCGACCGATCGGTTGGAGCAAAATCACAAAATTCATAAACGCAAAGTTGTAGATCTTTCTCTTAGCTTTCCGTGGCATGAACCGGGGTCAAACGGAGTCCGTATGCAAAAGTTATGGCGAAAATGGTGAAGGTGTGTGGGAACAACGAGTCTTCCAATACGTTTTCGTTTTAGCTTTTTTCTTCATTTCTTTCTCGTTTCCCTTCTTGAACTTTATTCTTGAATTTTTGGACCACTAACTTGATGACTTTATCTTCTCGAATATACTCCACAACTCTTGCTTTTGTCGGGAATTCTTCGTATATGGAGAAATCTTCGTATTTTACTTCTTTTTCCATCTTTTTCTCCATTTTCCTGTACTTGGCTACAAATGAACTAGCAAACGCACTTTGATACGATTAAGCATTAAAAGCATATGATTATAGCCAAATAACACACATAAAAGCACCGATAACGCTATTAAAAACATGCACAATTTGAGCGTTATCAAATTCCCCCACACTTAAACTTTGCTTGCCCTCAAGCAAATCTAAGAAAAGAAAAATAAACTACAAACTGAAATGACAAAACGAAAAGAAAAATAAAAAAAATCGAAATATTTTTGGGTTTTTTTATTTATTTATTTATTTTTTATTTTATTTTTTTTTAATATAAAAATAAGCGAAAAATGAGCGCAAACTCCCCCACACTTAAGGTTTTGCTTGCCCTCAAGCAAATCTAGAAATAAAAATAAATAAAATCCACATGGTGCATGAAATATGATTAGAAAAATGTGATGCAAATCTACCAAGTACAAGTACGAGATAAGATTCATCGCTTTAAACTTCTAGAGGTGAAAAATCGAGATGTTTGACAATACCCCATGGATTCTCTCGCTTAATAACATGGCTAAGCACCTCACGAAAAAGGAATGAAGTATAATTCACTCAACACTCAATTTATTTAGTGATGGATAGTATTAAGGAATAGTACACTCATATTGCTCAGTCATGATCTAAATATTACCATAGGCTTGTACAAGAAACAAAACTCCACCGACGTGGCGTAAGCACCAAGTATAAACATCTAAAGAGGGCTTTTATTCGGGTTATAATGATAGGCTTCGGGGTAATAAATGGTATGGATAAGGCATGGGATTATTTATGAAATTGGTGTTAAAAGAAAAATAGAGTCAAGTCTAATACCCATGTTGCTAGTTACCAAACAAACCACAAACCCGAAAATGATTATAGTTACAATCTTTCTCCTCTTCACATATCGATCACCAAATACATATATATCACGTCTTAGCACATTGGCTAATCAATATCTTAAACATACTTCATCTTTGTCATCACATATATTTTTTTTTTTTTTTTTTTTTTTTGATTACTTATTCTTTTTTTTTTCACATTTTTTTTTCATTCATTTTTTTTACATACATCACATCTCCTCCACATTTCGTATAAGCATACACCACAAAAATACAAATAAGAAGTATGCATCCTTCGTCTTTGTTGGAATGGCACACACGAATGGCAAAGTGTGGCTAACTCATAATCATCAAAAACAATCCAACAACCAAGCAACTAGCAACCAACCATTTAGACATTGACAAGGGGTAGGCTAAGGTTTAAAGTGTAAAATATTTTTGTATTTTTCTGGATTTAACAAAAAGAAAGGGATGGCTCAAAGGGTGTACTAAGGGTATCTAACGCTAAAGATGAGCGCTAATAAATGGGTCCATGTGGGTGGTTAACTAACCGATGTGGTTAGCTAATATATCATTAGATGTAAACGGAAGGCCATTTGGATTTATTCCTAAGGTGCCTCTTTATCACACGAATACACTTATATCACACGAATGTGATCTTCTTCATGATGCAGTAATGATTTGCAAGTACAAGTTCTAGAATAAATAAAATCACCGGCACACTCATAGCAAAAGAATTCAAGCATAAAAGATGTATGCTAATAAGAAATAGGCTCAAATCCTCACAATTTAGTGGAAAGGGCTATAATATATGCTAGCAAATGTCATCGATCCCAGAATGGATTGCAATATTAATCGGGACACATCTCAAGTTTTTCAAAAATTACCGATTTCACCAGTGGATTGATCCAGTTATTCTAATATATTATCCTATAAGCGTGAAAACAACTAGATCAAAAGGGCAAACAAGTTCACAAAATTTTAAAAATAGGCCCAAACATTTGGAATTTAAAAAACTAGTTTCGCTTTTCTTATTTAACTTTCCCCCACACTTAAGTTAAGCATAATCCTCAATATGAAAAATAAACTTCAAAGCATGTAAGATAGGGAAAATGAAATAATAAATCCAAGAGAAACGAAACCTCCCGGGCCAAAGAAATCGCGATCGAACTCCAAATGATAAGATGCTAAGCAAATGCTAGCATAAGCGTGTGAGATCAATCGATTTCTCATCCAAACATGTCCAATACCAAGTATAACGTCTCCAACAATCCAATCAATCCTTCCTCCAAGAGCTTATTAAATCTGCAAAAACAAAATAAACTACAAAAACATGTAAAATTCTAAAACTCACTTTCGTAGGCATCACGGTTGCATTTAGCTCATGCAACAAGCCTTTAAACCCCTCGGTGGCCCGAGTGGACGAGTTATAGTCTCGTGAGGGTTTCCAGTGAACATACCCACAAAGTTCAAAACACTTTTATTTTAAAAAACACATGTACTTATTTATTCACAATGTACCAATTTAACAAAACTTAAAATGGAAAAACCAAATAAAAGAAATGATACTCTTGCAAAAACAAAAAGACATTTAAACTTATTTAATCTAAACACAAACACACAAAAACAAAAAATAAAAATAAAAACGGATTTTTTTTTTTAACAGATTACTCCAGCCGATCCGGTTACGGGGAGTGACCGATCGGTTGGAATGAACCAAACTGTGACCAACCTTCCAACCGAACCGGTTACGGGTTGCGACCGATCGGTCAGAGGAGTTTTTCTAAATAATTTTTTTTTTTTTTTTTTTATATATATTTTTAGAGAACTAGTTTTATTTCAAAACTTTTATTGACAAAATAAAATAAGAACACAAGAAAGTTACGAACATAAAACTAAACACAAGCACATAAACACATAAACACATATATATGCAAGAACGCCAAATACATAAAAAAAAACAAAACTTAGAACATAAATAAACATAAAATCACGAACACAGATAAGACAATCACATAGACGCAAGAAAACACAATTAGTCACGTAACACAAATCAAACAAGATAATCTAAGACAAGATAGTCTTATTCAAAATTGGTACGAAACCAATCTAAACAAAAATAACAAAAACAAATAACCTAGAGACATGCAAGAGATCATATAACATAAAAAAAAAACAAAACACACGAAACAAGAAACACAAGAAATAATTTTTTTTTTTTTTTTTTTTTTTTTAGAACTCACAACGGTTCGGTTACGGTAGTAACCGATCGGTTGTAGTGGTTTTATTAAGTACGAGGCTTCCAACCGATCCGGTTGGAGTGCCAACCGATTCGGTTAGAGTGATCTGGGTGGTTTTGGTGGGTTTTTTTTCGCAAACATTTTTCGAGCAACTTAGAAAGCAATCATTGAAATGAGCATTTTAGAACACATGAAACGAAATCCCAACATCAAAAACTTGATTTTGATGCAAAGATCATTTGAGCAATTTTGAAAAATGAGAGATTTAAAGAAAAAGACAAGCTTTCAAGCAAACATCATGAGCAAACATCAAGAGCAATCAAACAAGATCAAAGCAACAATCATTCATGAGCAAAGGCAATTATATCATACGAACAAACAAGCAAACAAACAAACACCTAAGAACAAAAACCAAATCCCCGGCAACGGCGCCAAAAACTTGATGTGCTTCATCGGGGTTTTAAATTTGTAACAAGAATTACCAGCTAATTAGGAACACATTCGGGCAAGTATACCCTAGTCAAGTTGTAGTATAGTATATGGTAAATCAAGGTCGTCCCAAGAGACTTGGTTGCACTACAAGTGTTGTTTGTTTGTTTAAGCAAGTAACAAGTAACAAGTTGATGGTTATGATTGTCACGGATCAAACCAACAAGAAAAGCAATATAAGAACAAGCAAGTGTCAAGAGATTCATCATAATTCCAATCAAACACAAAATCTCAATAATCATATCAATAACAAACATCTTTAAATAGAAAAGTAACAAGGTTTACCCAAAGTATGAATTACAATAGGCAAAGATGAAGGATTATAGCAACCTTCAAGCCTCCAATCAACTACAATAGTTCTACCAAGCCGGAACATGATGTCCAAATGCCTTCGACAACCCTTGAGCACACTACACGAATTTGGCAGAGGTTTGTGGTCTTTTGGGGAAGATAAGTTGGTGTAATTGGTGGAAATTCGTCCTTAAGGGTGGAGGCTTGAATTTCACACAAGTTGGGATAGGATAGTTGATGGAAACTCGTGCTTAAGGGTGGAGGCTTGAGTTTCACACCTTTGGTGAATGTATTGAGAGTGGGTGTGTTCTCTAGCTAGGTGGAAATTCGTCCTTAAGGGTGGAGGCTTGAATTTCACACATTTGGTGAAGGTATTGAGAGTGGTTGTGGTCTCTCAAGTTATGGTTTGCTCTCTAGGTGGAAATTCGTCCTTAAGGGTGGAGGCTTGAATTTCACACCTAGAGAGGAGTGGTGGATGAAAGGGATGAGAAAGATGGAGAAGGGATGATGAAATGAGGTGCCAAATGGGTCTATTTATACTACTACCAAGGCCTAGGGTATTCAATGCATTTCTTGGAGGCCAAGGAGCATGGAAGGGACTAGAAACCATGTAGGAAGGGACTAGAATCATTTGGAACACGTTTGGAACCTTAGTAATGGAAAAATGGCTGAAACAGGACCTCCAACCGGATCCGGTTGAGCTCCAACCGAATCGGTTGGTCTTCTTGACAGCTCTCCAACCGGATCGGTTACGGGGCTCGACCGATCGGTTGGAGCAAAATCACAAAAATTCATAAACTGCAAAGTTGTAGATCTTTCTCTTAGCTTTCCGTGGCCGCGAACCAGGGGTCAAACGGAGTCCGTATGCAAAAGTTATGGCCAAAATGGTGAAGGTGTGTCGGGAACAACGAGTCTTCCAATATATTTTCGTTTTAGCTTTTTTTCTTCATTTCTTTCTCGTTTCCCTTCTTGAACTTTATTCTTGAGTTTTTGGACCACTAACTTGATGACTTTATCTTCTCGAATATACTCCACAACTCTTGCTTTTGTCGGGAATTCTTCGTATATGGAGAAATCTTCGTATTTTACTTCTTTTTCCATCTTTTTCTCCATTTTCCTGTACTTGGCTACAAATGAACTAGCAAACGCACTTTGATACGATTAAGCATTAAAAGCATATGATTATAGCCAAATAACACACATAAAAGCACCGATAATGCTATTAAAAACATGCACAATTTGAGCGTTATCACCAACATCAAAACCAGCACGCACAACAATATTTGACAAAATATTTGCGGAAATGTAAGAAATCTGCCATGATGTAATCATCCTATGACTCACAATAACCAAGCATGTGTTTTTTTTTTTTTTTTTTTTTGGTTATTAAAATGGAAACATTATGTAAGGACGAAACATTTGATTGGTGTTGATTAGTATTTGGTATAAATATGTTGTGGTCCTGGTTTTGGTGTTTCTTGGTGTTTTTGTATATTTTAGTTTATCGCTTATTCTAATATAAGATTTATTAATATCCGAGAAGAAAATGTTGTTGGATCATTAAACTTGATTTGATCCAATCAAGTATAGAACATCCACAAAGGCCCAAGTCCATAAGGAAGAAAAATCTAGAGCTCTATCTATAAGAAATATGTAGAATGATCCTTAAAATATCCATAGAATTGTGTAGAATATTGTAGCTAAGAAATATCTAGAGTATAGATATGTATAATGTTGGAAATATCTAGAGTTCCATGGAAGTATCTTGGTACTAGACTCTTCCATGGACTAGTATAAATAGAGGGTGGTGTGATGCATTTGTAATCAAGCAAATCAAGGAAAACATAAGCAATCAATAATATTCCAAACCTTTAATAAGCATTCCTCTCTTCCTAAATTTCACTTACAACCTCTTCATCAAATATAAGCCTAAAAGGCCTTCGAGTTTCTAACAAATTGGTATCAAGAGCTAGAAGATCACGATGTCAAGCATGATGAACTTGTTCCAATTTCCTCGTCTTACCAAAGACAACTATGGTAGTTGGTGCATTCGAATGAAGGCGTTACTAGGTTCACATGATGTATGGGAGATGGTAGAAAGGTGTTGAGAAAGTAGATGATGAAAGTTCCATGAATGCCGCCCAAAGGGTGGAGTTGCAAAAAGCGAAAGAAGGATCAAAGTGCTCTTACACTCATCTATCAATGTCTTGATGATGCGATGTTTGAAAAAGTTGCAAATGCAACTACTTCCAAGGAAGCGTGGGAGATCCTTCAAAATGCTTTCAAAGGAATCGACAAAGTGAAAAGTTCGTCTTCAAACTCTTAGAGGAGAGTTTGAAAAACTCCAAATGGAGGAATCGAAACCATTTCGGATTATTTCACTCGTGTCTTGACCATTTCAAATGAAATGAAGAGAAATGGTGAAAGCTTGAGTGACACAAGGGTGATAGAAAAGATTCTTCGTTCTTTGCCCCAAGCTTTGATTACATTGTCGTGGCCATAGAGGTCAAAGACATAGACTCAATGACCATTGATCAACTCATGGGATCTTTACAAGCCCATGAAGAAGTTGAAGAAAAGAAGGGAAAGAACCCTTGGAGCAAGCTTTATACTCAAAGGTCTCTTTCAAAGAAAGAAAGAGCTTTCTACATGGAAAGGAGCAAGGGCGAGGACGCGGTATTTTTCGAGGTCGTGGTGGTTTCAAGGCCGAGGGCGAGGAAGAGGAGAGAAGATGTCAACAAAGAAGATGAAAACCAATGGTCTTCATATCGAAGAGGTCGTGGGAGGCTTTCAATCTCAAAGAGGAGGTAAGCCCCAAACACAATGTTACAATTGTCGTAAATATGGTCATTATGCCAATGAGTGTACTAGCTCAAGACAAGTGGAAGAAAAAGCTAATCTTGTGGAGGTAGAAGACGGAGATGAGCTTACCTTGCTAATGGCAAGACATGAGGAATAAGAAGAGAGGATAGAGCCATGGCATATAGATTCCACTGCAAGTAACCATATGACGGGTGAAGAAGACTTGTTCGTGGAGATGGAGAAAAGTAAAGGTAACGTCACCTTTGGAGACGAATCAAAGGCACCGGTGAAAGGAAAAGGTAAGATACTTATCCGAGCTAAAGATGGAAGTCACCAATATATTTCAAACGTATACAATGTGCCCAATCTTAAAAGTAATATTTTAAGCGTGGGACAACTTTTAGAGAAAAATTACGATATTCATTTCAAGGATCGTAGTGCTACAATAAGGAATCGAAGGAAAGCTCATAGCAAAGTGCCTATGACCAAAAACCGAATGTTCCTTCTAAACATTCAACATGATGAAGCTAAGTGCTTAAAGAGTTGTTTGAAGGATCATTCGTGGCTTTGGCACATGAGATCTGGGCACTTAAACTTTGGTGACTTAAAGTTATTATCCTCAAAGGGAATGGTGAAAGGGTTAGATCAAATTGATCATCCCAATCAAGCGTGTGAAGGATGCCTTCTTGGGAAGCATGCTAGGAGTTCGTTCGAAAGAAGCGACATCAAGAGCTAAGGAGCCTTTACATCTAATTCACACGGTTTGTGTGGTCCCATTACTCCACCCTCTTATAGTAAGAATCTTTACTTTATGCTCTTTATTGATGACTTTTCAAGAAAAACTTGGGTATATTTTCTAAAGGAAAAATCCCAAGCTTTTGAAACTTTTAAAACATTTAAAACTATGGTTGAAAAAGAAAGGTTTAAAAATTAAATCAATGAGATCCGATAGAGGTGGAGAATTTTATCAAAATAATTTAACAAATTTTGTGAGGATAATGGGATCCGGAGATTTCTAACGGCTCCTTACTCTCCACAACAAAATGGAGTGGTTGAGAGAAAGAATAGAACCATTCTCAATATGGTCCGAAGCATGTTGAAAAGTAAGAAGATGCCAAAGGAGTTTTGGGCTGAGGCGGTTGATTGTGCAGTATATCTATTGAACCGGTGTCCGTCAAAGAGTTTAGATAACAAGACTCCACAAGAAGCATGGAATGGGATGAAGCCTACCGTCTCTCACCTAAGGGTATTCGGAAGCATAGCATATGTCCACGTTCGACCAAAGGCGATTAAAGCTTGATGATAGAAGTGAGAAGCATGTGTTTGTTGGCTCGACAAGCGATCGAAGGTTATAAGCTCTATAATCCAATCACAAGGAAGGTGGTAGTGAGTAGAGACGTGGATTTCGATGAAGAAGAGACATGGGATTGGAGCATCAAGGAAAATGAAAGGTATGACTTTCTTCCTATGGTGATGAAGAAGAGGCGGGTGAATCAAGTGAAGAAGTCCAACAACCTCAAAGTCCAACTCAACCCAAGAATCACCTTCAAGTTCAAGTGAAGGAGAACCGAAGACAAGAAGTTTGCGGGAGCTCTACGAGGTGGCGGCGAAATACCCTTACTTGTTTATCGTTGATTGTGAACCTTTAGTTTTGAGGAGGCTATGAAAAGCAAGAAATGGAGACAAGCCATGGACGAGGAGATAAAGTCAATAGTGAAGAATGATACGTGGGAGTTGACGACCCTTGCGAAAGGCCAAAAGGCTATTGAGTCAAGTGGGTATACAAGACCAAGAAAACGCCAAGGCGAAGTGGAAAAGTACAAGGCAAGACTTGTGGCAAAGGTTACAAGCGAAGCATGGTATCGACTACGAAGAGGTATTTGCTCTGTTGCTCGCTTAGAAACTATTAGAATGATTATTGCTATTCTTTGCTCAATATAGGTGGAAAATCCACCAAATGGATGTAAAGTCGCATTTCTAAATGGACTTCTTGAAGAAGAAGTTTATGTGGAGCAACCAGAGGATATGTTGCCAAAGGGCAAGAAGGTAAAGTGCTAAGGTTGAAGAAGGCCTTATATGGTCTAAGCGGGCACCACGTGCTTGGAATACTAGAATTGACAAGTATTTCCAAGAACATGGTTTTACTAAATGCCTAAGTGAATATGCACTTTACGTGAAATTTGCAAATGGAAGTATCTTGCTCAAATGCAGCATGCGTGGATGATTTGATCTTCTGAAACTCTCGAGTATGATTGATGAGCTCAAGAAGTCAATGACGAAAGAGTTCGAGATGCGGACATAGGACTTATGTCTTATTATCTTGGCATTGAGGTGAAGCAGACGGATGATGGAATTTTCATAAGTCAAGAAGGATATGCCAAGGAGATATTAAAGAAGTTTGGCATGGATAAGTGCAATCCGTTGGCACCCCATAGAACATAAGGCAAAGACTTCTAAGCATGACGGAGGAGAAGCGGTAGACTCAACTCAATTCAAGAGTCTCGTTGGAAGTTTGCGCTATTTGACATGTACAAGACGACATACTCTTTGCGGTTGGTTTAATTAGTCGTTTCATGGAAGAGCCTACGACAAAGCATTTGGAGATTGCAAAGAGGATCCTCCGTTATATCAAAGGTACCGTAGACTACGGAATGTTTTATTCAACAAGTGAAGACTTCAAGTTGGTTGGATATAGCGACGATGTTGGGTGGAGACAAAGGCGATGGAAGAAGTACAACGAGTTCATATTCTTCCTAGGTAACAATGCTTTTACATGGTCTTCAATGAAGCAACCTATTGTTACTTTGTCTAGTTGTGAAGCGGAGTGCGTGTTGCAACATCATGTGTATGTCACGCAATTTGGCTTAGAAGTATGCTAAAGGAGCTACACATGGAACAAGAAGATCGTTGAGATCTATGTGGATAACAAGTCGGCCATTGACTTAGCTAAAATCCGGTATACCATGATCGAGTAAGCATATCAACACTCGTTATCACTTTATTCGAGAGTGCATTGCAAGGAAAGATGTCCAAGTGATACATACGAGGTCCGAAAACCAAGTTGCAGATATCCTCACCAAGCCGATCAACGAGAAAGATTTTTCAAGACAACGAATGATGCTTGGAGTCGGTAAATCAAGTTTAAAGGGGGGTGTTGGATCATTAAACTTGATTTGATCCAATCAAGTATAGAACATCCACAAAGGCCCAAGTCCATAAGGAAGAAAAATCTAGAGCTCTATCTATAAGAAATATGTAGAATGATCCTTAAAATATCCATAGAATTGTGTAGAATATTGTAGCTAAGAAATATCTAGAGTATAGATATGTATAATGTTGGAAATATCTAGAGTTCCATGGAAGTATCTTGGTACTAGACTCTTCCATGGACTAGTATAAATAGAGGGTGGTGTGATGCATTTGTAATCAAGCAAATCAAGGAAAACATAAGCAATCAATAATATTCCAAACCTTTAATAAGCATTCCTCTCTTCCTAAATTTCACTTACAACCTCTTCATCAAATATAAGCCTAAAAGGCCTTCGAGTTTCTAACATTTCAAAAGAAGTAAAGTTTTGGAACAGAATCGTGATACTCAGATTAACCAATGGCAGCCTAGCTTATATCCATTAGAAACGACGGTGAAGCACACGGATGTAAATCCTGATCGTTAAGGGCTACAAACACTAACAAACTACAAGTGCTTAGTGGCGCACTAAAAAGTCTGTTTGAGGTTTTAGTAAAACTCTTATAAAACTGTGGGTAAACGTAAAATTGAAAGTTTTTTATGAGAAAAACGTGTTATAAATAGGTCAAAGTATCAAACAACTTTCGGTTTTAGTTTCTCGTTCATCTTGATCAAGAGATCAATAATTAATCTATTGGACATTGACAAGATATACCAAAAACCACTAGGTAAAAGAGTGTATTAAGAAACACCAGAAACAGGTGGGTTATCACTAATTATATATATTTAAAACTAACAAAACTGTTTTAAATTTGGAATCGATAGATGGCTGATCTGTCGTGAGGGCTGATCATTTGTCAACTTGCTTAATTAGCATAATGAATAAAATATTAGCATTCATAATTCATCCTTCCAGCTGTAGTTAGTTGGAGCGCTTCCTCCTCAAACATGTCGTCTTGATGTTTGAAGCGAGACTAACAAACATTCATTTATGGATGAGATCGTGAATATACATGAAAGTGCCGTTGAATATCAAGTAAGTTTTCTTTAATGGCAGAATTAGTCATTTATGATGGTTTTAATTTGAAATTTAGGATTTTACTTTGATGGTTGCTTGCATCATTTTTCATGGAACTTCACTGTATAGTATTAACAATAATCTAATAGTAGTTCATGTTTAGTTTTATTAACTTGTAAACTCGGAAATTTTAGTGCATAAAGATGTCCCGTATGACAATATCTGTAATCGGTTAAATCAAGAGATCGACTTATCATCCATTAAAATTGGATTAAAAGGCGATCTTGGTGATACAGAACCTAAGTGATCACATTAATTAGCTAAGGACTTCTGTGATCAAAGGAAATCCTATATTTTCATAAAAACTACACTGCATCACCAGGTTTAAGAGAATGTGTATATGCATTCATGGCTTTTGTAAGAAATAACGTTTCATGATTCGAAACCAGGAAAGATATGAAATCTCCTTGCTAATATCAATCTCTGTCGTTCAGGAACTCAAAAAAGGCCAGCTTGTAAGCATGCATATGTCACCAAAAATGCTCGAGGAACCAGTTTCTGATCCCCTGAAGTAAGTATCCACCAAATCTATATATATCTGTTTTCCCAAAAGAATATATGGGATATTTTACTCACATATCACACTGGCAGAGATAAAAAGCGGCCGATTGGAATCCTAAATGTGAAAGTTATAAGAGCAACAAAGTTAAAAAGGATGACTTTTCTGGGTGCTTCTGATCCTTACGTGGAACTGAGACTAACTGAAGTCAGGTCTATTCCATATAAAACGTATGTGAAACACAAGAGCTTGAATCCTGAATGGAATAAAGACTTCAACTTATACGTGATAGACCCTGATGTTCAAGTTCTTGAAATCTTGGTTCGCAACTGGAAAAAGGTAAGCACGTAAAGGCAGTTGACTTTTAAAATCGCTACTTGGTGATGGTTATTATGAATCAGTATGATGCTTACAAATCTCTTTAAAATCATCAAAATGGGAAATCATGATATATATTTGGATATCTGCATGTAATATGATTGTTTAATGTCCAAGCTTTAGATATAATGTCAAAAAAGCTAAGAAAAATGTAGATATATAGTTTGACTTTAAGAAATTAAAGGCATGATTGTTCTTTATTATGCAGTATGGGATCCATGATCGCATGGGGATGAGTGTCGTACCATTGAAAGATCTTACTAATGAAAAGCGAAAAAGAGTAACTCTTGATCTCCTAGCATATATGGACTCAAGCAACTCGCAAAAAAGAAGTCACAGGGCCAAATCACCGTTGAGATGTTGTACAAACCGCTCATTGATGACACAATCCCAATTGATTTTCCAGTTCCATCTCGAAAGCCTCCTACAGGAACTCCTAAGGGAGGAGGCTTGCTTATCGTTGTAATCCATGAAGGTGCAAATCTTGAAGGAAAATATCACACCAATCCATCAGTTTCAGTCGTTTTTCAAGGCAAATTAAGAAAAACCAAGGTTATTTTTCTTTCATAGTGAGTTTAGCTTAAGAGTTTCTTTAAAGATCTGATGTTCTTTCATAATATCTGGATTTGCATATCTGCAGCCCATGAAGAAGAATCAGGAACCAAGATGGGAAGAAGAATTTGAATTTACGTTAGCAAAATCACCAACAAATGATATATTGCATTTGGAAGTCGTTAGTACTTCATGGATAAAGCTAACTCATCCAAAGGTACAACGAATTTGAACTTTTGTTATATGATTAAAGCTTCTGACACGACTATATTTTTATTAGGAATCTCTGGGTTACGTCGATATAAGCCTTGCAGATGTCGTGAACTACAAGAGAATCAACGAGAAATACAACCTTATTGACTCAAAGAACGGCCGGCTTCAGGTGGAGTTGCTATGGATCGACGCTTAAACTTTAGCTAATGAACACCATGCCATTATTTCTGTAACAAAATGAGATTTTTTGAAATGATTCCTATCGTTTCTTCAATACGGAAATTCCTTGGATTGACCATCACTTAAAATGAATTTATACATTTGTTTTTTATATCGTCATTTTAGTTCGTAAACAAAGTCTGTATGATCTATGTTTATGTACTTGTACCAAGCCCATGTCATTGTAGGGTTTGGCATCTATGTATGTCCGTTTTGGGATCTCTACTCAAAGAAACACAAACCATCTTACATGGTATCGGTATTCCAATAAACGATCCTCCAAAAACCCTAATCCCCACTCTCTGCTGCTTCTCCTTCTTCCCTCACTGCTCCCTCTTCCCTGATCTCGTCTCTGTTGCCCCATCCCCATCTCTCCTCCACTCTGCTCCTCTCAATCCTCTCCATCACCCTTCACAATGGTATCATGACCCTCCTCCACCGCCCACTATCCTCCTCTCCGATAAACTAATGGCCATAACAAACCTTACTAACAAAATTCCGTGAAACTTGATATGGATGAGATGAATTATTCATTGTGGGTCTACTTTTCACTCATTTTGTCATGCAACCAACTCTTGGATCACATCGAAACCAAGAATGCAACGGATGCATCCACAAGTACACTACCACCTCATGACGCCGAGTGGTTGAAGGTCGATTCTATTCTTATCTCATGGATATTTGTTACGGTTTCTAAAACCCTCCAACAACAATTGGTTGTTGAAAACCCTAAAATGGCTAAAGACACATGGGATTCCTTAGCCACCATATTTTCCGATAACAAACGAACCCGCTCAATCGCCTTGAAAGCGGAGTTACGCTCTTTAAAGCTTGGTGACATGGGAATTGATGCATATTTTAGAAAAATTGAGTCCATTGCCACTGTTTTGAATAGCCTGGGCTCGACATTGGACAATGATGATATCGTTACCTTTGCCCTAGAAGTCTTGCCCGCAAGATATGATAATGTGGCCACCATCATCGCCCATCGGGATCCTTTTCCCGACCTTAAAACTGTTCGATCCATGCTTACCACGGAAGAAATGCGTCAAAAGGCTCGCGTCCAAGATCCTTTGTCCGATCCCACACAATCATCTCCAATGGTGTTATTGGCCAACACCGGGTCTCATAATCGCCTCTCTCATCTCCACGGACAAGGTACACAAACCGTGTTTCTCAAGGGTTATTGTCGTTTTGGAGCATCATGTCGATTTTTGCACAAGGGCGTGCATGGTAGCAGCCCACAGCCCCCTTCGCCCTCATCAAATACCCTTCTCCTACTGACATGCAAACTCTACAAACCCTTTTGGCCAAAATGGGCTTTAATGGACCTCTCGTTGGTCCCTTGTCATCTGGTCCACCAAAGGGAGCAAACCCCGTCGCCTATCACACTGGTCCACCAGGCTTTGGCCTGCTAGCAGCCACGTCTGGACCCCCTGTTCACACGGTTCAACAGCATCAGCAGTTCTTGAACCAGTAGTTCAGTTAGCATCTCTTGAACCCGGTTGATCAGCGATCCAACAACGGCGATTCGCGAACCAGTCCAGATTCACAGTCGGTCCATTGGCGGCTTTGTCACGGGTCGATCATACCCACTTCAGCAGTTCGCGAACCAGGGTCAGTCAGTAGTCCACTTGCAATTACCAGATGCGGTTCAAAATCAAACGGGTATCCTTGGACCTGCACCCGGAGTGACATGTCAGTTTGCTTCGGTGGGAACTTTAAGGGCAGTTTTGGGTCAAGAGACTATTCTACCACATGCATTTGCCACTCCCACCCTTCATGAACCCGCTCCTGGAAACTGGAATATGGACACAGGTGCGTCTTCTCACCTAAATGACTCTGTCAATAATCTTAGTGATGTATTTAATTCGAGTATTTATTCATATGTTGCAGTTGGTGACGGGCACACTATTCCCGTCACCAACTCTGGCACACATTATTGCACTGTTGAATTTGATCCCTTTGGTTTTTCTGTTAAGGACTTTCAACCCGTCGGTCTTTGCTCCTTGTGATAGCTGGTGACCTCTACCCTGTTACCAAGCCTTCTCCCATTCCTCAAGCCTATCTCACTAGTCAGTATACGTGGCATCAACATCTTGGTCATCTAGAAAGTGAAGTGTTACGTCGTGTTATTTCTAATAATTCAATTTCATGTAATAAAGAGAACTCTCCCATGCTTTGTCATGCTTGTCAGCTTGGCAAACACGTGAAACTTCCATTTGTTAGTTCATCTACTTTAGTTGAAAGTTGTCTTGATATTGTTCACTCGGACTTATGGGCTTCTCCCATCCCGAGTCTGTCTGGTTTCAAATATTATGTTATTTTTCTGGATCACTATTGTCAGTTTGTATGGGTTTATCCGTTAGTTAACAATTCTGATGTTTTATCCAAATTTACAATATTTCGCACCTTTGTCAAAACTCAATTTAACCGTGAAATCAAGTCTTTTCAGTGTGACTATCGTGGTGAATTTGACAACCATGTTTTTCATAATTTATTTAACGACAATGGGATCCACTTTCGTTTCTCATGTCCCCGCACCTCCCAACAAAATAGTAAATCTGAACTCATGATTCGCACCATTAACAACCTTATCCGCACCTTACTTTTTCAAGCCCATCTTCCCCAATCTACTGGGTCGAAGCCCTCAACATGGCTGTTTACCTCTTAAATATCCTACCCTCTCATGTCATTGATAATGACATTCCCCTTACATGCATGTTTGGCACCCCACCTGACTACCGTATTTTATGTGTCTTTGGGTGTCTTTGTTATCCTCATATAGATATTGATTGTACAATAGATTGCACTACCAGGCTTCGATGATGATCAAAGGTATGAGGGGTGTGTATTCCAGCCAAGATCGTCTTTTACCTGAGAATAAGAAATACGAAGACACTACGTTAAGTGATTACGCAGGGGTAGGACCCTGCGAACCACCTCCGGCGTGAGAGTAAGTTTGAGTTATGGTTGTATAAGTGTGTGTAAGTAAAGAGATGAGTGTGAAATGAACTTACCATAATCCATTGCCCGTCCAACCTATTTATAGTGGAAGAAATAGGGTTAGGGGCACTTCTGCGCAAATGTTGGAGATCATGGGGGCGTCCCATGATTGTGGGTAACCGCTAGGGCTTAGTGACCCACGTTCTCAAACTTTCTGGGGAAGCCAGGAAAGAGAGGGAGATCGTGGGTTTGGCCAATCGGGAGGTTCTCCTATCCGTTACTCCTTCGTCAGCCATACCCCGAAGGGCTTAGGGCTTTGAATGGCGAATTCCCCGTAGGTAACCTTCGTGCTTACGAATGGTTTGACGCCTATGGATATTCTGGAGTCCTAACTTGGGCCTTCGAATAGAAGGGCTTCGATACTCCTCTGAGAAGTGTCCTTCGAGCTGTTCGGAGGGTACGTCATCAAGCTCCTCAGTCAAAAGTGATGCATATGAGCGAAGAGGCATTGCTTTCAACTTCATCCTACGAAAAAAATATCCTCTCGCTGCTAAACTTATCACTTAGGAGATAACTATGCGCCTAACTAGCGCATTTAATGCTAACTAACCTCTTTGGCTTCCCGCTACAGGAATCACAATTCCCCAATTTACCCGGTGACCAAAAAACTTTTAAATTTTAAAAAAGATTTAAATTCGGATAAGAGTAATTTTTTTTGGGACACGTGTGCGGTGTTTAAGAGTGGTGAAAGAGAGTATTTAAAGGGGGGTAGTTGAAACCCTAGCACATTTTACTCTCTCCATCTCTTTCTACACGCAGTAAACTTTGATCGCCCACATCTCTGAAACCAAAAGGTAAACATCCCTTCTTCGCTTGTAAATTTTTTGAAAAATAAGTATAAATTCCATGTTTATCATTAAACAACAAAAATGTACGTTAACTGCACAAGATTTACACGATCATCTAGCTGATTATCCAATCCCACCAGAGTATAAAATCATGTTACCCAAGTCTAATCAGGGTATCTTTGATGCTCCACAAGGTTTAGTAGGGCTATACACTCGTGCGTTTAGCCATTCCAACCTTAGGATTCCACTGCACCCACTTATTTTAGAGTTAATGCAGTATTACAAGGTTCATATATCTAGGTTCAACCCATTTGGTTTAGCCAAACTGACCACATTCATAGTAATGTGTAAAGTGTATGGCTATGAACCAACACTAAAGGTGTTAAGGGGTTTTTTGAACTTGTATCCTGGGGGTAACTGGTTAACTTTAGCTAAAAGGCCTGAGGGGGATGTGCCAAATCTATTTGGGAGAGTGTACACCAACATAACAGCTTGGAAGGGTAGTTTTTTCTATGTGCAAAATACTTTTATCCCACCCAACTATCCAGAGTTTTTGAGTAAGGAGTACGTGTTTGATGCAAAATGATACAATGACCCCTTGCCTTATGAGGTGCGAAGGGATCCATGCTATCAGCGTTTGGCTAGGTATCCTGTTGATGTGCAAGTGTTCCCCGAGCCAATCTTGTACATGGCTGGGATTGCCAGAGGTGGAAGGGTCTCCCAGCAAGCCTGTTATCATATACCATGGACAAAGTATGTTTTTCTACTTCTATTAAAGTAGGACTAATGTAACACTGATATTTATTTCTTCTTGTTTCTTTTTTGCAGAGATGTCATTCAGGAACTTTATGTACCAAGATTTGGATGAAGACTTGAGCTTCATGCCCGCTGAGAAGGCCGAAGAGTCCTACGGTGTTGGCTCTCCTTCCACATCCGTCAATAACAATGAGGTGGATACTCCGAAGCCGGAGCCTGTTGCATCAGCACCCCCACAAGCTGCGCTGGAGGGTCCTTCTTAACTTTTTGAGAATGTTGCAGACTCGGACGATCCTGCAGAGGAGGATGTCCAGGTTACAGGTTCCACTGGGATAGCTGATAGGTTGAAAAGCCGAAAGGGAACATTTGGCAAGGCAGTGAAGTCAACCAACAAAAGGAAGAATCCCCTCCCCGCCTCCGGATCTAGGGCCGTGCGACAGAAGAGTGATGAAGGTAAGAAGTTTGTAAAGTCTGCCTTCGAATTGCCAGACGAGACTGTGGAAATGCATGGTAACCAATGTTCCCATCTAAATTACATCAATTTATAATTATGATAAGTAGCTGATTGTACAATAATTCGTACGACCAGGCCTTCGATGATGATCGAAAGGTATGAGGGGTGATATGCTTGCGCCAAACTTGTAGCCAATCTGAAATAAGAAATAGTAGACACTTCGTTAAGTGATTGCGCAGGGGTTGGGCCTTGCGAACCACCTCCAGCATGTGAATAAGTATGTGATATGAGTTGTAGATAATATGATGTATGTGAAATACTGTGTTGAGTGAACATACCATTGAAATGACTCGTCCAACCTATTTATAGGTGATGAAAATAGCTTGGAGAGTGTTAGCACACGTTTAGGAGATCATGGGGCGTCCACGATTTGTGGTAACCGCTAAGGCTTCATCCCACTATCTCGGACTTGGCGGGAAGCTAAGGACATAGTGGGAGCGTGGGGAAGACCAAGTCAAGGTTCTTATTTGTCTTGGTATCTTCAGGGAAGACACCGAAGGCATAGGCCTTGGTTGGCGGATTCCAGCTGGTAACCATGTCAACGATGAATGGTTTCGCCACCAATGACTTATGAAGAAAGACTTGGGTCTCGTAATGTAATTTCGACTAAGGCGAAGGGGGTCCTTGACTGTTCGGAGATGCGTCATCAAGCCTCCGGTCGAAAGTGATATGTCTGAACAAGAAATATTGCTTACGACTCAAAAAGAGACAAAACTACCTCTTACGTCACAAAAATGAGCGAAGGTGAAAAGTCTTGCATCTATTGACCGTAATTAATGCCAACACGTATTCTAACCACCCCTTATCCTCGGTAAAAGTAAACGTCCTTTAAAAATTTAAACTATTTTTGAAATCCGACGATAAGGAGATAATTGTGACACGCGTAGGGCCAAGATTTATTATATGTAGGGGTATATAATTTTGAAAAACAAAAACCCTAACATAACTTTAACCACCCCAAGTTTTTCACCTACTAAAACCTCTTCCGATCAAGCCTTGATCAAACAAGGTAAAGTGCTCCTTCTTCTACGTATTTCAAGTACATTATTGTGTTCTTTAGAAGAATCAATGTCAACCAATAAAAAGTTTGTAATAAAGCAACAAGGTTGCACATTAACAAGGAGGAGCTTAAAGCGTTCCTCGCCAATTACCCAATTCAAAGGAACATAAAATCATGCTACCTAGTAAAGTCAAGGATATTTGATGCCCTAAAAATTATGTAGGCCTGTATACCCATGCATTCACCACCTCCAATCTTAGGATACCCTTGCACCCTATGATTTTAGAATTCCTCCGGTATTATGAGGTACACATTTCTAGGTTCAACCCTTTTGGCCTAGCCAAGCT
The DNA here is from genome assembly GCA_022545495.1 of Chrysanthemum lavandulifolium. NCBI lineage: Eukaryota > Viridiplantae > Streptophyta > Magnoliopsida > Asterales > Asteraceae > Chrysanthemum > Chrysanthemum lavandulifolium. Next base: position 51,369,839 of record CM040241.1, read on the forward strand.
TACGACATTCATCGTGATGTGCAAAGCTTATGGGTTCGAACCATCCTTGATTGTGCTTAGGGGTTTTATGAATCTATATCCGGGAGAAGATTGGTTGACCTTGGCCAAAAGGGGTGAGAGGGATGTGCCCATTCGATAGATAGGCCTTTTACGAACATAAGGAGCTGGAAAGGCAAATTCTTTTATATCAAAACACCATTATCCTCGGCATACTCGCATTGTTAAACCTAAAATTTCAATATGATGAAAAAGGTTCAACGATCCATTACCCTATCTTGTGAGAAGAAACCCTTTGTATCAACGTTTGGCTCGCCATCCGGTGACCGCCAAACATTCCCTGAGCCAATCCTCTTCATGGCTGGCATTGCTGAAAGATGGGAGGGGTCTCCTTTGGTACATGAGATTATTTGTGATGGAGAAAGTATGTACTTTTTTGATTAAAATAAAAAATAAAAACTTATCTTTCTGATATTTATCTTATTTGCTTCTTTGTGCAGAGATGTCATTCAGGAACTTTGTGGTGGCTGGTGGTGCAAAGGAAGTGAGCTTCCTTCCAAAGAATCCTCAAGAGACAAACTATGGCGTGGGCTCCCCATCAGTGTCCATAAACAACAATGATGTGGAAGCCCAACCCATCGAACCTATATCGTCTGCTCCTCCATCAAAGGAACCCATAGATGTGGAAGATCAACTTGTGGAGAATGTTGCTGACTCTGACGAACCAGTCTTCGAAGGACAGTTGGCCATCGTAGGACCCTCCGGCATAGGTGAGAGGGTTCGAAGCAGGAAAGGTGGTAGTGCTAAAGCTGTGAAGTCTGATTCTAAGAGGAAGCTTATCCTACCTACTCCTCCCTCTCGAACTACCGGCAAAGAGTGCCCGGGGTAAGGCGTGGTATTTCCGACCATCGAAGGGCCGGTGGTGATGATATTCATGGTAATGTTTCATACCTGTAACAAAAAATTAAATACTAGTAATAATATGTTAACACATTTATATATGCTGCAGGACTTCCTGATACGAAAGAACTTCCTTCTCCCCTATCTTGTCACCAACTCGTGAGTAATGTAATCCCACCCAAGTGGAAGGGGGTGATGGATAACATGACCATAGAAAGGCTCTGCGACCTTCATGACAAAAGCTATATCCGCCAGTGCATGCTAGACAATCGGCTCAATGCTAGGACAAGGGCGCCCGTCTTTGTCTCAAAAGCTCGAGAAGAAATGGATGTTATCTTTGAGAAGGGAGAGGCTAGGGATCAAAAGTATCTGAGACACGGAGAAGAAGTGTGAAGATGCCTTGGAGGATTTTGACAAGAACCCTTGGTGCAAGATCTTAGAGTGAGAATGAAAAGCTCAAGGTCGGTGGCAAGCAGCGAGGCTAAATCTGACGGGCTAGCTGTCGAAGGCTCAATGGTGGTTGGTTATAAGGAGTAGATATCTGTTCTTTCATCCAAGTGTGGAGGCCTCGAACAAGAAAGAGCGAGTTCTTGGACCAAGAGATTAAGCTTTGAGAAAGCGGTGGATGGGTTAAACCTTCATCTGAAAATCTTTGAAGAAGGACAGTGGACACAGTAACCAAGGTGATCCCTATGTTGCTATGGAACTTTACCATAGCGATGATGTGTGGATTGCCATTGGGAATGTGGTGAATGCTGCCATTTTCCATGGTAAGTGTACCACTTTGGAGGAGATAGCCAAGACTGGGGAACCGGTGATGCTAGAAAAAGTTCCTTACCGTAGGGCAACTCATGAAAAAGAATATGATGATGCAGGTAATCAATTAACTGCTTTAGAGTTCCCTTTCCTTGTAGATGTGACGAAGGACCCAGCGGCCTCAATTGAGGACCTGCTGGCCAAGAAGCCAAGGACAGTCCAGCCTCCGACTTCCTCCAAAAAGACTCCGTCACCCAAGGTCCCCTCTCCATGTTCGGCTGATCCCACTCATTCCAAGGTTTGATGAAGGAAACCATATGGTTGTAATTTGATCCTCAGGGTGGTATGTACCTTGTTTAAAATAATTGTCTATGTTCCTTTCCAGGCTTCGTGCCTGATGAAACAATTAACATGTGGTATGTGTGATGTAGGCTACGGCCTAAGACAATATTTTATTTTTTTGGATCGTTAAGGCTACGGCCTGTTTTAGAATAGTTAGCCTAGTCATAAATCTACATTGAAGCCACTAGGGCTCGAATTTTGCCATGCGTGATTCTTCTCTTTTTATTTTTACTTGCGTAAAAATGTTTTTTACAACCTAAGGCGTATGGTAGATGCATAGCCTCATTGTGTGTAGTCACTTCACCAAGAATATTAGAAATCATATAATTTATTTCTTGACGAGGGTCGCGACCCACTCCGTCTTGATCCTTTGGGCAGCGAAAGGCTTAAAATACCTTAAGGCCATATAGGAAAGTTAATGTGAAGTTGAGATGAATGTTATGCATATGAGCAAGACATGTTATTTAGTCTTTGTACATCCCTTCGACATTGAAACTTTTAAAGCGACTTGGTGGGCAAATCTTTGTTGTATTGAACGAAACAAGAGATTTGAGGGAAATGTGTTATTATCATTAAGTGGGTAGGGAGGATTACATCATTTTAAGAAATGAATACTAGGCGCCTACCATTAATGCTTCTTTACCCAGTGAGAAGAATGCAAATACATTGATTGAAAGCAAAATAGAAAATGTCCTTAGACATTGTAAGTTTCATCGTAGAACTTACGAAGGTTAGTGCCATTCGAGGTTCTATCAATAACGTACGCATCCGGGGTTTCCGACTTGTAGGCTCCGTTGCCATATGCTTCCTTAACAACGTATGGCCCTTCCTATGTAGGTCCTAGTTTACCACAGTACTCGACTTTACTTGCGCTTTTGAGTCGAAGGACATATTCCCTGGTTTGAAGGTCGAAGGCGAACCCGATTGTAGTATCTTTCAATTTTTGCTTATGGATAGCCTCCGGATTGAGGCTATCTCCCTTCGTTCTTGAGTAGGTCTAGGCCTTTCTTCGTTGTCTGCAGACCTTTCTTCGTTGTCTGCTGACCTGCACCGAAGTTCATGACTCTTTCTGTTTCGACACTTACTTTTCGAAGGGATGGCGACTTAGTGCCATATGTCAAGCTAAAGGTGTCTCCTATGACTTGACTTTGTATCGTTACAGTGAGCCCAAAGTACTTGAGGCGGTTCATCTACCCAACCGTGGTGGCTGTAACCTTGACCTTCGTTCTATTCCTTCATGATGTCTCTGTTGGTAACTTCCACTTTTCCGTTACCTTGAGGATGGTGAGCGGAGTGAATGATTGTTTGATATTCGAGGCCTCGCAAAACCTTGGGAAATCCCTTTCGCGCTGCTTCCCATTATACGAAATGATGACGTGAGGTATTCGAACCGATAGATAATATGCTCCCATACGAACTTTTCCATGTGCCTTCTGTGGTGGATGCCAAGGTTTTGCTTCCACCCATTTAGTGAAATAGTCGATGGCTACGACCAAGAACTTTACTCCTCACAGAACAGCGGCGGAGGACCTACAATATCTATCCCCATTGGTGAAGGGCCATGCGAGAGATTCTGAGGTCATATCTTGTTTTGGTAGCCTTGGAACCCTTGAGTGAACTTGACAACCTTCACATTTTTGAATCTTGTCAGCGGCGTCCACAATGCATCGAGGGCCAATAATACCCAACCCTCATGATTTTAGAAACAACAGGCGGGGTCATCGTGAAGCCCGCAGGATCCTTCATGTACTTCTTGAATGATGTTGGCGACTTGCCTAGGTCTACAGGCGTAGCCATGGGGAAAGAAAAGACCTTGGTATAAGTAGTTCCCATGATCCTATACTGTGGTGCTTTGATGCAGACCTTTCGAGCTAATTTCTGATCTTCCGGCAGTATACCACTTATTAGATACTCTCTAATTTGAGTCATCCAATTTGAGTCTTCCTCTTGTATTACGTCATACACTTCCTTTCGGATGATGGACCTATCTGCCAACACTTCAACCAGAACTTCTTTAGTTAAATGAGCAAATGCCATTGATGCCAGTTTGCTAAGGGCATCCGCCTTCTTGTTTTGGTTTCTCCGAACATGCTCTATGTTGTAGGATGTGAACCCTTCGAGCATTTCCTTGGCCTTATCCATGTATTACTTGATCAAGGTTGCCTTGCCTCGTAGGAGCCTTTTATCTGATTGGCTACGAGTTGTAAATCAACGAAAATAGCCAAGTCTTCTACCTCCATGTCTTTGGCCAGTCGGAGGCCTGCTAGCAAGGCTTCGTACTCCGCTTCATTGTTCGTAGCGTCGAATTCAAAATGGAGTGCGTAAGTGTACTCCTTCCTTTGGGATCAACAAGCATGAGACTGTGCGGAACCATCGGATGGAGGCTCCGTCGATATATAGTTTCCATCCTTGATTGCTTTGTCGGGCTTTTTTCAACAACCTTTGTGTCATGCTTGATTCGGAGGGTGTTTACGCTAAAAATTCGCCAATATTTGCCCTTTGGTGAGTTTACGCCTTGTATTCAATATCATGCTCTCCTAGCTTGATAGCCTATTTAGCTATCCTTCAGTTTCTCCGGCTTTGAAAGTATCCGCTAATTGGCTTATCGATGAAATACGGTTATGGGGTGAGCTTGGAAGTACCTTCAAGGCGTCTCGCATGACATGGACCAAGGCGATTAGCTTCTCCAATCTTTGGATAATTTAGCTCGGCTCACTGGAGAACCTGCTAACAAAGTAGATAGAGATTTGCCTCTTCTCTCCTTTACGCCAATAACACAGGTGATGCTTTGAAAGAGGCTGCGATGTACATAAACAACACTTCGCCTTTGATTGGGCGGTAAGTGTAGGTAGAATAACCATGAAATTCTTGAGCTTTTGAAAGGCTTCTTCGCATCTATACTCCTTTGGAGCGTCTTTTTGTCCGTGCATCCTTTGAGCGTTTTGAAGAATGGCAAAGATCTGTCGCACCCTTTGATAGGAACTCTTTGAGGGTTGCTAGCTTTCCGTTCAAACTTTGCACTTCCTTTAGGGACTTAGGAGGTTGCAAATCCATGATGGCCTTGACCTTCGAAGGATTGGCCTTAATACCTTGCTTGGTGATCAAATGCCCCAAAATTGTCCTTCTTCCACGCCGAAGGAACATTTCTTGGGATTTAACTTCATGTTGATGGCTCGAAGCTGGTCGAAGGTTTCTTTGATGTCGGAGAGCATGTCCTCCTCCGATCTGCTCTTGATGACCATATCATCTACGTACACCTCAGATTCCTACCTATCCGCTTGTGGAAGGCTTTGTCCACTAAGCGTTGGTAGGTGGCACTGCATTTTCAAACCAAAGGCATCTTTTATAACAATAAACGCCTTTTCTGTAAAAAGGTTGTCTTCTCTTCGTCCTCTTCCGCCATTTGTATCGATGGTATCCCTTATAAGAGTCTAGGAAACACTTGACGAAACCGACAAGGATTCTACCTTCGATCGATTTACGGCAGAGGTAGCGATCCTTGAGACGAGCTTTGTTAATATATGTGAAGTCTACACACATTCGCCATCCTCCATCATGCTTCTTGACCATCACAGGATTGGCCACCCAAGTTTGATACTTCACTTCTCACGAGTATACTGCTGTTACAAGTTCGTCCACTTCTTTGCATGCATTTGCATTTCTTTCGAGAGCCGGGCTTGATGCTTTTGTTTGATGGGTTCAATATGTTTGAACTCATTGAGCTTGTGTTCGATGCCGAAGGGCTTTCCGTCTATGATGAGAGTTCAGGGACCCTGTCATGTCGAGTAGGTCCATGCGAAGACATCTGCATTAGCACAAAGTACCTTTTCCAATTTTGCTTTAAAGGAGGTTGGGAGCTGCTTTCCGATTACCACCGTCTGATCAGGATAGAGATCATTTACCACAATCGTTCTTGACGTCAAGATGGCGAGGACATCTTTGGAGGCTCTTCCGAAACTGTTTGATCCTTTTTCCTAATTCCGTAGGGCCTTTCACTTTATAGCTGGAGAAAACCGTTCCAATGCCGAAGGGTGTTTGGAATTTGATCGCGGCATGTATGGTTGTGACAACGATGCCCATCTTACGCATTTCGTTCTCCTATCAATAGGTTATAGGAGATTCGGACCTACGATCGTGAAAACTAGAGTTTACATTCTTTTAGCCTTCCTTCTCTAATCGTAACCTCTAGAGGGACTTCTCCCAAGGGCCATGAGTGTTCCCCCGAGAACCCTACTAAAGGTACCTTTGAATCTACTCTCTTGACCTTATCGAGGCTTGAGCTTTAGAAAGCAGCGTTCGTAGATTACTTCACAAGAGCTACCGCGATCGAGGTAGGCCCTGTTTACTTCTCTGTTGGAGATCAAGACCTTGATGACCACGGGGTCATTTGAAAGAACTTTCCCTGTGATTGGAGGAAAAGTGACATCTCCTACTCCGCACAAGGCTTCCTCCGCTTCTTTCCTCTTTGAACTAGAATCCCCCTTGTATACCATTAGGATGGGTGCTTGGAGAGTGTTAACACACGTTTAGGAGATCATGGGGGCGTCCCCTGATTTGTGGTAACCGCTAAGGCTTTATCCCCACTAACTCGGACTTGGCGGGGAAGCTAAGGACATAGTGGGAACGTGGGGGAAGACCAAGTCAAGGTTCTTATTTGTCTTGGCATCTTGAGGAAGACACCGAAGGGCATAGGCCTTGGTCATGGATTCCAAGCTGGTAACCATGTCAACGATGAATGGTTTCGCCACCAATGACTTATGAAGAAAGACTTAGGTCTTCGTAATGTAATTCGAGGGCGAAGGGGTCCTTCGACTGATCGGAGATACGTCATCGATAGCTAAACACTTGTGCCTTTGTAATGGTCGCGAGCCTTCTAGACATGAAGGAGCTTCCTAATACTACATCCCGCCACGCATTGTGGTCCATGTTACCCCTTCCAAGTAGAAAGGTTTATTGGATAACATGTCTATCGAAGGGTGCATGATCTACATGATAAGAGTGTTGCTAGGCGGGTGTTGGACAACCATCTAAATGGTCGCACTGAGGAACTACTCGGGCGGTCACCAAGGCAAGACAAGAGATGGATGTCATGCTTGAGAGAGAAGCAGGGGACCGAGAATATCTTGGTGGAGGCTAAGTGTGACGAGATTGAGAGGGATGTTGAGAAGAATCCCCTCGTCCAAGACCTTCGTGAAAAGGTTGCCCAGCTGACAGCTGAATGTGGTAAGCTCAAGTTGGAAGAGGCTAAAGTTATCAGCCTAACAGGTCAGAATGTTGTGCTTGAGGCGAAGTGTGCCGGTTTGGAGAGTGAGAGGGCTAGGCTTGGAGAGTTGGAAGTGAAGCTAAGGGAGGAGGTTGCTGGCTTGCAAATGAGGTACAATATGCTGCAAAAGGACTGTGCGGAGGTCATTTCTAAGGTGGTGCCATATATAGCCATGGAACTCTACCACAGTGATGAGTTGGGGGCACAAATGTGGAAGGTCATCAAATCAGCTATCTTCCATGGACGACGCTTGGCTTTGGAGGAGGCTGCGAAAAAAGGTAAGCCCGTAGACCTCTCCAACATTGAATGCTACCGTCCAACATCGAAAGCTGAATACGATAAGGCAGGAAATGCGTTTGCAACCGCAGAGTACTCCTTCCTAGTTGAAGCTACCAAAGACCCTATGGCACCTCTGGAAGAACTCCTCTCAAAGAAGCCTCGCAGGATCAAGCCTGCGACTCCTACCAAGAAAACAGTTTCCACCAAGCCTACCTCAGCTCAACCATCTCCAACTCCATCTCCTCAAAAGCAAGAGTGAAGGCTGCCATGTTGGCAGTAATTTGGTTTCAAGGGTGGCATGTACCCTTTAAGATAATTTATGTTATTTGACAATGCTTGTCTGGTTCTCTAAACAATTTGAATATTTGTGATGTATGGCCTTGGGCCAAAGACAATTTAATTGAGGCTTAGGCTCCTTATGCAGGTACAAGGGCACTAGCCCTTATTTTGAATGGTATAGTGTGGGGGAGTACCTCTACACACTTGGCTATTATTTGTGTTTGTCTTGTGAACTTCTCTTACGCTATTTTTCCGACGCTTAACTTTTACATCCTAAGGTTAAACAACCTCATTGTGTGTAAATTTCAACACCAAGAGTATAATGACCAAATTTGATCATTGACAGAGGGTAGCGACCCACTCTATCTCACATCCTTTAAGTAGTATAACTTTGTATTTATTTTCATAAGTGCCATAAACTACAAGGAGAGTTAATGTGAATGTTTTAATAGGCTTTAAATGATGAGGCATTTGCTACGCCATATGCCTTTTTATTCGGCATTGAAACTCATAAACGATTTGGTTGAACAAATCTTTGTGTTTAAGAAACGAAGCAAGAGATTTGTGGGAAATGTCTTATTAATCATTGAATTGGTAGAGAGGATTACATCATTCTTGAAATGAAAACTAAGACAACTACCAATAATGTTTGCTTTCCTTTGAGAAGCTTCTAATTACAAGAATGAAAAAGTAAAAGTACTTCTTAAACATAGAACTTTCGAAGGTTCGTACCATTCCATGTTCTGTCGATAGGTTCTCCGAGAAGAGTGGCCAATTTTTAGGCTCCATTGCCGAAGGCCTCAGCTATCATGTAGGGTCCTTCCTAAGTAGGTCCCGGCTTTCCTGGTATACCTTTGCTTGCCTTTGTTGAGGCATAGCACATATTCCCATGCTTGAAGGTGGAAGGCGACTCTTTTGTTGTAGTAGCCTTCAATCTTATGCTTGTGCATGGCTTCTCGGATGGAGGCTATCTCTCTTCTTTCTTCTAGTAGATCAAGGTTCTCCAGATCCTTTCATCATTTGGGAGGGATCATACGTTGCCACACGCTCGTGTGTACACTTAATTCGAAGGATGACGGTTATGTTAGTATGTTAGACTAAAGGGGGTTACCCCATTGCTTGACTTAGGGTGCGTCCGATGAGCCCATAGCACTTGAGGGAGCTCGTCCACCCATCCATGGTGAGTTCGTCCCAGCCTTTTCTCGATCCCTTTGACGATGTCTCTATTGGTAATCTCCACCTGTCTGTTACCTTGTGGATGGTAGACGGACGTCCAAGACTACTTTATGTTGAGCCCTTGACAGAAGTCGTAGAAGACTACTTCAGCAAACTGCTTTCTATTTTCATATATGATGATGTGGGGTACTCTGAATCTGCACACAATGTTCTCCCACTCAAACTTCTTGATCTGTCTCCCTGTGACGGAGGCTAAGGGTTTAGCCTCTACCCACTTAGTAAAGTAATCAATTGCCACCAGCAAGAATTTGACTCCTCCAGGAGCCACAGGCATAGGTCCTACAATATCAATGCCCCATTGAGAGAAGGGCCATGCGGATGTCACACTTGTCATGTCCTGCTTCGGCATCTTGGGAACGTTTGAGTGTATCTGACAAGCTTCACATTTGAGAATGATTTCTGCCGCATCCCTGTGCATCGAAGGCCAGTAGTAACCTAACTTCATTATCTTCGAGACAACTGAACGGGGTCCTACATGAAGACCGCAGGATCCTTCGTGGACCTCAGAGATGATGCTCGTAGCCTGTTTGGGTCCCACACATCTTAGCCAAAGTGATAGAAATGACCTTCTATATAGGACTTCTCCTATTAACCGATATTGTGGGGACTTAACCCATATTTTTCTTGCTAGTTTAGGATCCGCAGGGAGAAGACCACTTATCAAGTACTCCCGGATAGGAGTCATCCATGTCTCTCCTTCCTCATGAACCACGTATGTAACTTCCTTGCGAATGATGGACCGTTCAGGTAGGACTTCGACTAGTACTTCCTTAGTGAGATGAGCAAAGGCCATAGAGGCAAGCTTGCTCGGTGCATCTGCCTTCTTGTTCTGATTTCTACGAACATGCTGAATGGTGTAAGAATCGAAGCTCTCCAACATCTCCTTTGTCTTCTCTAAGTACTGTTTGATGACGGGTTATCTTGCTTCATAGGAGCCTGTCACTTGGTTAGCTACCAATTGAGAATCTACAAAAATGGCAAAAGCTTTAACCTCCATATCCTTAGCTAATCGGAGGCCTACTAATAGGGCTTCATACTCCGCTTCATCGTTTGTGGCTTCAAACTCGAAACGAAGAACATAAGTGTGCTCCTTCCCGTCAAGGCTGACCAGCATTAGACTTGCTCCAGAACCGTCAGAGCTTGAGGCTCCATCTGTATAAAGTTTCCAGTCATCTTGTGCTTCGGGGAGCTTAGCCTTGGGCTCTTCTTTTACGTAATGCGGCTCGGAGGGCGTTTACGCCAAGAAGTCGCAAGGATTTATCCTTAATAGAGTTTCGACCTTTAAACTTTATTTCATGCTCCCTAGTTCAATAGCCCCTTAGCCACCCTTCCGGACTTTTCGAGGCTTCGACAAGATCTGTTTGAGTGGCTTGTCGGTTGATTGTGATTGGATGAAATTTGGAAGTATCGCGAAGCCTTACGGTGCGTAGATTAGGGCGATGATAACTTCTCTAATTTAGGGTAGTTGATCTCCGCTCCCGCAAGACCCTGCTGACAAAGTAAATGAGGATTTTTTGTTTGTCCTGTTCTTCCATAAGGACCGCGCTGATGCTCTCCATTGAGGACGCTAAGTACATGAACAACACCTCGCCTTTGATTGAGGTTGTAAGTGTTGAAAGGATTTCAATGAACTCCTTCATCTTTTGGAAAGCAGCTTATGCGTCCTGACTCCATTGGAAAGTCTTCTTATCGGAGCATCCTTAGAGTGTTTTGAAGAACGGTAGGGACCTGTCAGCCCCCTTCGACAAAAATCGACTTAGAGCAGCTAGCTTCCCATTCAGGCTCTGCACGTCTTTCAAACATTTAGGAGCTTGGAGATCCGTAATTGCCTTGACCTTGGAGGGATTAGCCTTTATCCCCTGCTTAGTGATCAAATGACCTAGACACTGCCCCTCTTCGACACCGAAGGAGCATTTTTTAGGATTCAGCTTCATGTTAATCTCCCGAAGCTGGTCGAAGGTTTCTTGCACATCGAGGAGTAGGTCCTCCTCCGTCTTGCTTTTAATAACCATGTCGTCGACGTACGCTTCGAGATTTCTTCCTATCTGTTTGTTGAAGGCTTTATCCACGAGACGTTGGTATGTTGCCCCTGCGTTCTTCAATCCGAAAGGCATCTTTCTGTAATAGTAGACACCTTTGCTTGTGTAGAAGGCTGTCTTTTCCTCGTCCTCCTTTGCCATCTGGATCTGATGATACCCTTTATAGGCATCGAGGAAGCATTTTAGCGGAAGCTCGCCATGATTCTACCTTCGATCAATTTACGGTAGGGGTAGCAATACTTTGGGCATGCTTTGTTGATGTCGATGAAGTCAACGCACATGCGCCACCCTCCGTCGCTCTTTTAACCATTCTTGGGTTGGCCACTCGGGTTTGGTATTTAACTTCCTTAGAATGCCCGCAGTGTCGGTTCATCAACTTCTTTGCGGTGTAGCATTTCTTTCGGGGCTAGGCTCCTTCTTTTCCGCTTTATTGGCTCAATGTGTTTGTATTCATTGAGTTTATGATCCGTGTGAAGGATTGTCCGCTCATCGGCAATGTTCTTGGGACCCCTGTCATGTCAGAATATTTCCAAGCAAAAATATCAAGGTTAGTCCGCAACAGTTCTGTGAGCTTTGCCTTGAAATTCACCGGGAGTTGCTTTCCTATCACCACCGTTTGTTCAGGGTAGCTAAGGTTAACTACAACTCGCTCTTCTGCATCTGTGCAGCTTAGAATTGCTATTGGAGGCTCCTCCGACTCTTCCTTGATCCTCTTGACACCATATACACCCCTATGCGCCCCATAATTAGAATGAACAGTTCCTACTCCGAAGGGGGTTTGGAACTTAATGGCAGCATGTATGGTGGAAACAACAATGCCCATCTTTTGCATAGTTGTTCTCCCTATTAACAAATTATAAGAAGAATCTGACCTGACTATTACGATGGTGAGTGTCTCCGTGCGGGATAAGGGTCCTTTGCCAATGGTGATTTCCAATGGTACTTCTCCAAGAGGCCATGAGTGCTCGTCGGAGAACCCTACCAGAGGTGTTTTTGAGTCTATCCTTTGTGAACGTATAGATGACTTGAGCTTTAGGAAACAATGCTCATAAATGATCTCGCATGAGCTTCCACAATCCATGTACGCTCGGTTTACTTCCCTGTTCGAGATCCGTACCTTGATGACCACGGGGTCAGTAGAAGGTGCACTACAAGAATTCAGTCAAATACCCAGGAAAATTACACACGAACTTTGAGTCATGGGTATTTTCCCATCGATTATCCACAACATACCCACGATTATGGAATTGACATATGAATTAAATTTACCCTCGGCTTTCCCACGGAAGTTCCCACATAATTATATTTCATGTGTAATTTGTGGGTAAATTATTCCCGCTAAATTATCTCCCTCGAATTTCTATCAAACATTGTTGTCTTGGGTAAAAATATGGGTAATGTCATGGGTAAAGAAAAATTCCCACGGATTGTATACACGCTTTTGTGCATGGGTAATTTTTGTGGGTAATTTATGGCTAATTTGAGGGTAAGTTTATAACAATGTTTTTACACACGGCTTATTTACATGGGTATTTATTTATGGGTAATTTATGTGTGTTATTTGTGACTAAATATATCACTACACTCTCTTCCAACGTCTTTGTATATGTTAATTAATCATACGGATTGAATCAAATGGGATTGAGATCTATGCCACTATGTGACCAACTTTCTTCAACCATAACATCTAGACCGCAAGGAGCTAACATACCTTGTCACCACTACTGGGTTCGTATTCAAAGTCTCAAGAAAATAAATTTTTTTCTTTTTTCGAAAGTATATGAAAGTGCCCGTCTATAGAAAGATAACTAAAAACTCGTCGCGACAGTGTAAATATTTTCGTTTAACGATTAACGGTTTAAAAGATATTTAAATTATAAAAAATAAATGAAATGATAAAATGTTTTTAATCTCAGCCATTAATTTATTTTTAGATAAATGGTGGAGATGAGTTATTTGGTATGTGACAAATAATAATAATGAAAAAATTAAGCTGTCATAAACTCATAATTAGAAATTTTAATACTATTTTCAGTTAACTTTTTCAATACATATCCTAATTCTATAACTAGTACGAGTAGATTTTAATAAAATTTCGAAATCTGTGGCGCCTAAATAACCGCCCAAACATCTAAATTTTTGGTTATTTTCCCCTTTTCTAATTTCATCTCATTCAAAATGCTCCAAGTATTCTAGACGCTTCCCTCTTGGACCAGAAGTCATCCGTGATTTACATATATTTTTTTATCATCACCACAATTCTCTGATTCTCTCAACCATTAAAGTAACAAGTATTTAATACCCGCTGCTCCGCGGCGGGAGTTTTCTGATACATTGCTTTGAAAAAATTAGACTGCAACCATGTATCTATACAATCTATATGAAAGGGCGCAAGTTGGCAACATACCACCGCCTCGACGGTGACATCTTAGACCCACGCTATAGGCGATCCAATGCCCTCCTCTCCACCTAGGAGGCATCTTCAACTCGTACAACATCAATCGTCCAAAGAAAAATCAAGAACCATATATAGACAATAGTAGGTACAATTGACACTAGAAAACGAACAAAACATGATACTCACAGAAGCACTTACTGTCTAAGTAAAACACTATCTTGAACCGACGTAGCATCCCTCGCAATACCTGAACCAACAGCCACACCGATGGCACCTTAGTTAACGCCATCTCCCACCCTTCAAAACCGACTCCTTAACCCAGCGCGTCGTATTCTTTCTCGTAAATTTCTGAAAGAGGATGTTATGATTTTACAACCAACACTTGAGGCAGAACACAAAGCAATCCAAACATCCCTTAATCTAATTAAATAAGAAATCAGATTTTAATGTTAAGCATCCAACAATTTTCAAGAACCATTTGATCTAAAAGATATGTAAAACGTTTTAAAATGTAAGATTTAATGATATACCTAGTGATCTTCATATTTTCGGTTTCACTTTTTGTCTGAACATTTTACGCATTTATGTCTTTTTAATCGGGTACTAAGTGAACCAAACCCAAGTTTTCCGCATCGTCATTAGCCCCGAATTTCTTCTATGTTTTTATTTCCTCAGTCTACAAACACAAAAGAAAATATGATCGTTAAAAGCTGCCCTGCCAAAAACTTTTGCGAGCTATAAAAATATACAAAAAGAAACATGAAAACATTCCTTTGAATCATTAAAACATACGTATCAGCTTATACATGTTTTGGGTAAAACACATATCAGATTACTTTTAGCCAAAAAATTTTTCATCTTTTAGAGCAGACCAAACTTTAAAGAAAATAATCAACGAAACAAACTTACTGTAATATTACCAAGTTGGTCCAGTTCAATATTTTTCGAGGCGCAACTACGTTTGTTTTTTTACTGTAATATTAACGAAATTCTGAAGCTACTCGTACGGGTGAGTCAAGAAGGAACAAATTACTTTCCCCATATTATCAAATAAATGGAAACATACCCGCTGAACAATTACCCATTTTGTCGTGTCTCGACTTTATCGAGATTAGAACCCAGTTGTAAGTACTACAAACCTCATCCGTCAGGAGCATCTGAACAGCAGGCTATGTTTCAAGTGGCATCCCTGGTATGTTCAGTCTTCGAAAGTGTATAAACAAAAATGTCAAGTTCCAACAGGTTGAGCACCTATCATCGTTAGATCACAAATTCAGTGGGTGTTTGTAAATGTTTATTCAAGTCTTTTTTGCATCGTTATTTGTGTTTGGATCGAAAAGAAATTCAAGGAAGCAATTAGACAATGATTAAATAGAAACTTGGCTTTACCCTTTTCATGATTCTTCCTAGCTTGGATCTTAACCTCTTCTTAGCTTCGCCTGTTGATTAACCGAATTAGACAATGATAAGTAGAAATACGTTACCGAATCGTTATAAAATGATTATAGCGACTCAAATTCATATAAAACCTGAAAATAAAGTAAGAGCATCAATAAATACACTAAAAAATGCGGAAAAAAAGTTCACGTTACCATATACTTTGCACATCCTTCAGTGCCCCATGCCATCGGCCGTCTTTCAAAAGGATTCAACATAGAATTTTGACTATCTGCAATTTTCACATCCTCAACTGCGAAAAATCTTGCAAGTATCAAAATCCAAACATCATCCCATAACTTCAAGAAACTCCTACATCCTATAAACATAAAGGTAACTATTTATCTCATATTTAAAACATGTACCTAACATGTTGTTAGAGGAATTCATGTTGGTTCGCCCAGAACAACTTGCTCTTCGACCCTATATTAAATCAATGTAGATAGTCGGTCTTATATCATTTTAAAGGACTAACCCGATGTCTTCCATGAAGCTCAAAAGCCAAAAATTCCAGTCCTTCAACACATTTCCATCCACTTTGATATATATGTTGGTCCAGTTTTTGTGATGAAACTCCACATAATTTAACTTATACCCGACCCATCTGCCCAATGCCTTAACATATGGTTCCTTCAAACACCAGTACATGCTCCATTTCCCAACAATCTATAATATGGTAACCAAATATATTAATCGAGGCTCATATAGTTTCAAATGAATAACTTAGAGCATGGGGTATGGTAACACACTACCACATTTACCAGTTTCCCCATCGTCGTTTTCCCCGGCGACAATTGTCATTGGGAATCCTCACTAAACGACAAAATATATCCCACGTGCACGAAGTCTCGTAGAAAAGTCGACTAAATTATCGCTACTTTTCCCGCGACATGTCGCCGGGTATTCAACATTATATTTTGACCGAATATTTCATAGTAAAGCGTATGGAATTTTTCCGCTTACTTTCCCGGCGACTTGTCGCGGGGATTCATTTGTTTATTTAAAATTCGTAATTAGTGCTAATCTCTCTTAACGTGGCGTGGAAAATAGTTTCCCAATGACATGTCGCCGGGATTCGCTGACCGTTGACTTTAACAAAACATGGCGCCAAGAATTCCCACAAAAACATGGCGCCAAAACTTCCCACCAAAAAGCTAACAGATCTGTTTTATATATCACAAAAATCTACCAGATCTTATCCTCAAAACCACTCAACCTTGAGATCTTATCCCACCAAAATCTAATAGATCTTATCCTCAAAACCACTCAACCTCACAACCTCTTATCTTCACACAAATTTCAAAACTTGAGATGGATCAATTTAATCCTTTTATGTGTTCTTGTGGAGCAGGAAATATAAAATTAAGAACATCACATAGAGAATATTCATCTGGACGACAATATTATTCATGTCCTCTGTCAAAGGTGAACAATCATACATTTCTTATTTATGTAAATATACAAATAATTGGGTTCTAAGCTCTTATAATTTTCTTATTATGTAACAGCCCAGAAAAGATAATGGATGCGGATATTTTATGTGGAAGGATGTATTTGATTTAGTACTTAAGAACAATCTACGCACCAACAGAGTGCTCGAGTGCCATGAAAAGATCTTAGGATAAGGTTCTTGGAAACACAAAAACATGTGCTAGAGACAAAAGTAAGGTTGCTGGAGGCCAAACTTGAAATGGCAACGATTCCTGACGACCACGCATGTCAGTCGGATGCATTACTTCATGAGCTGTTATGTGACATGGAAAATCTTCGTATGTAGTAGTAGTAGTAGTAGTAGTAGTTATTGTTGTTGTTGTTGTTGTTGTTGTTGTTGTTGTTGTTGTTGTTGTTGTTCTTGTTCTTGTTGTTGCTGATCAAAGTAGTAGTTGTTCTTGTAGTTGTTGTTGTTGATGTTGTAACCATAACATACCGACTCATCCGTTGAACGTCTAATGTGTAACCATAACATATTGACTCATCCGTTGAACGTCTAATGTGTTACCATAACATACCGACTCATCCGTTGAACGTCTAATGTGTGACCGTAACATACCGACTCATTCGTTGAACGTCTAATGTGTAACCATAACATATCGACTCATCTGTTGAACGTCTAATGTGTAACCATAACATACCGACTCATCCGTTGAACGTTTAATGTGTAACCATAACATACCGACTCATCCGTTGAACGTCTAATGTGTAACCATAACATACCGACTCATCCGTTGAACGTCTAATGTGTAACCATAACATACCGAATCATTCGTTGAACGTCTAATGTGTAACCATAACATACCGACTCATCCGTTGAACGTCTAATGTGTGACCATAATATACCGACTCATCCGTTGAACGTTTAATGTGTAACCATAACATACCGAATCATCCGTTGAACGTCTAATGTGTAACCATAACATACCGACTCATTCGTTGAACGTCTAATGTGTAACCATAACATACCGAATCATCCGTTGAACGTCTAATGTGTAACCATAACATACCGACTCATTAGTTTAACTCATCCGTTAAACAATTTCTTAGCAACATATATTTCTTGTAGCATTGATTTTTTTTATCGCTAAACATCAAGTAATTAATACATTCTATGTTTCCCAATGACATGTCGTGAGATTCTTCAACGTCGTTGACTTTAACGTAACAACATAATGTAATTAATTTTAACGGAAAAAAATTAAATAGATTTTCCCCGGCGACATGTCGCCGGGGATACCCACCCACCAAAATTTTCGTTATCGCGCCAATTACGCTAAACGACAAAAAATATACCTTTCCCCAGCGACATGTCGCCGGGGAAAAAACTTTATCATAAAGTAGATCTGGATATCTTCTTCACTGCAGAAAACGAAAAAAAAAAACTAATCCTCCTTTGGCGATTTTTGGAGCAATTCGAGCACATCCACCATCACACGACCGCATCCACCATCACCACCACCGCATCCACCATCACCACCACCACACGTTACACGGTTTGTTTTACAAATTTTAAATGTTATTCAACTAAATTAGTTAATTATAATATGATTTTTGAAGATTATTATTGTTGTAAGTTGTTGTTAATTAGAAAAGTTTTTTTTTTTTTTTTTTTTTTTTTTGGCAAGAGGGCGACGAGGAGCAAGAAGGAGCACGAGCGAGGTATGTTATAATTTTTGATTATTATTGTTGTAAGTTGTTGTTAATTAGAAAAGTTAAGTTTTTTTTTTTTTTTTTTTTTTTTTTTTTTTTTTGCAAGAGGCGGCGAGGAGCAAGAGCCGAGGTATGTAATAATTTTTTTTCTCCTTTTGGTATCCCGGTGACATGTCATTTGGGAATATTTATTGTTTAAATTTTATTAGTTTATAGTTATTATTAGTTCAATTGCCTTGAAATGTGCTCGTTTATAATTATAATAATTAGTTGTTTAAATTTTTTTAGTTTATAGTTATTATTTGTTGATATGAGCCGTTTATAATAATTTTGTTAATTTATAGTTTATAGTTATTATTTGTTGAAATGTGCTCGTTTATATTAATTTGTTAGTTTATAGTTATTATTTGTTGATATGAGCCGTTTATAGTTTATAATAATTAGTTGTTTTAGGATTTTAGTGATTAATTTTGGAAAATCCCGTCTAAAATTAATCATCCTATAGAAAACCGTCCAAATTAATTTATTAGAAATTAATTTGGAAAGTCCTGCTTGGGATGCTTTTGAATGTTTTGTCTCATTTAGGATATGAATGCGTATAATTGGTTTACTATTTGAGATGATTTCGACAGTGTTTCTCCTTTACTCCTACGAATATGTCTTTAAACACATATTTGGGGAGTTGAGGGGAAATGCTGCCGAAATTTTCTTAAATAGTAAATCGGTTATACGCATTCATATATGAGACAAATTATTCAAAGAGTGGGTTAGGATTGCCTTCCATAGTTGCACTAGGTGAACAAAACATCTGGTATTCCTCGTTTGAATGTGTTTAATTAAGTTGCATATAATAACTAAATGTATCGTTAAAACGCAGTTATGGTATTCGATGATAAGACTTGGACAGTTTCTGACGTCATGAACCATTATTTATCCTCGGTCTTGAAAAATTAGTCAATCATTGCAAGTCGTTAGTAACTAGTGCTTGGGAGAATAAGATGTCCATGCAAGTCTTGTCGAAATATATTATGGGTACACATCAAAACCTTTCAAACCACATTATGAGAGAAGGTGGGACCCACGTTATAAAATATGGGTGGAGCAGGGTGAACCGGCTCCACCTATGCCACCACTGTAATAGATAACACAAGACAACCTCGATGAGTGACATGACGTTAATTAATGATCTTAGCTATATTCCTCCGAATAATGAACACAATGAACCAACTCAAGGAGATATTGGTGAGACAAGTAATGAACTGACTCAAGCTACACGAACGAGTTTGAAGAGTTATATGCCGGTGTCAACGAGGGCTGTACCCGGTTGTGACTATGTGACTCGATTAGACTTTATGGCAAAGTTTACCTATTTTAAGGCTAATGGTAGATTGACTTATTCTATATTTAATGAAATGTTAGAGTTTTTACAAAATGTATTTCCCATCGGTAAAGGATTCAAGCTCCACCATCATACTATTCAATAAAGAAGACATTTAAAACGATTGGGTTAGGGTGCAGTCGATACATGCTTGTGAACACGATTCTTTGCTTATTTCGGGAGACAAGAACAAAGATTTGGATTTTGTCCGATGCATGTCTGAGTAGATGGAAAGACAAGAACACCGGGAAGAAAGTTCCTAATTAAGAAGGTGTTGCGTTACTTTCCGATCATTCCTAGACTACAACGTTTGTACAAGTCTAGTCATACTGCAAAGGATATGATTTGCCATGCTACTGGAAAGTGTACGGAGCCCGGTAAGATGCAACACCCGGTTGATGGTGGCGCATGGAAGAAATTTGACACAAAGTATCTAGATTTTGCAAAAAAACCAAGAAATGTTCGACTAGGGTTGGTTGCAGATGGTTTCAATCCGTTTGGGAACCTTAGTGGGCTCTGACATGTGGTCGATGATATTGACAACATACATACGCCTCCGTGGTTATGTATGAAAGAGAGTTCTTTATGCTAACGTTGTTAATTCCTGGTCCTAAATCCCCGGGCAAGGACATTGATGTTTACTTGAGGCCTTTGATTGAGGACCTGAAGGATTTATGGGATAAGAAAGGTATCGAGACTATAGACGTTGCCTCAGGCCAGAAGTTCAATATGAGAGCGATGGTTTTATGGACCATCAATGATTTTCCTACTCGAAGTAGTTTGTCTGGGTGGAGTGGGAAAGGTTACAAGGCATGCCCTACATGTAATAAAGACACTCCATCTGTTCGTGTGTTAAGCAAAACAGCTTATTTTGGCCACAGAAGATTCTTAACGAAGCCCCATAAATGGAGACGCTCACTTGAATTCAATGGCCAAACCGATAACGCAGATCCTCCTGAAGAATTTGGCCGGGATGTAATCCTGGCTCAACTTGATAGATTGCCAACGCGTGTGAAGGGTAAACATCCGAGTTATGGAGGTGTGAAGATAAAACGCAATCTTCTTGTCGAGCTTAACTGGACTAAACGGTCTATTTTTTACGAGCTTGAGTATTGGTCTTTTCTTTCACTAAGACACAATTTAGACATCATGCATATCGAAAAGAATGTGTTGGAGGCCATCTTGAACACTTTGTTAATGAATGATAAATCTAAAGACACCGTCAAGGCAAGACAAGACTTGCAAATGTTGGGCATTCGAAGTGGCTTGTGGTTCGGCCAAACCAAAAACGGTAAGTGCTTGAAGCCTCAAGCTGCGTATTCTTTCACACCAGAGAACCGAAAAAAGTTTTGTCAGTACATCAAAGGATCTAAACTACCAGATGGGTTCGGATCATGCTTCAAGCACAGAGTGACCGATAATGATACCAATATAACGGGCCTGAAGTCTCATGACTGTCATATAATGATGCAACGTTTACTTCCTTACGAACTTCAAAATTACTTGCCCGATAAGATTGCAAAACCATTAATTGAGCTGTGTTCCTTTTTAAGCAAATATGCTCGCAACTTTGATGGAGGATGACATGTTGGCTCGAGATCAAGGTGGTCGATATTACATGCGAGCTTGAGCTCATATATCCTCCCGCTTTGACATTATGGTTCACTTGGTTATCCATTTACCTATAGAGGCTCTTGAAGGCGGGCCTATTCGCCCCGGTGGATGTATCCATTTGAAAGATACATGAAGAAGCTAAAGGTTATGTTCGCAATAAAGCTAAGCGGAAGGTTCGATTGCGGAGGTTATGTTCTTTGAAGAAGCATTGACATTCGATTCTCATTATTTTCGGGATGTTACCACGAAATTTAATCGTCCGACCGTAATGTGGACCCCTCCCCAACGTGTCGATTTGGTGTTTCGATCGGTATGTAAACCGATTGGTTTACTGATCATTTATTGGGTTTGATGCCCAAGAGTTGAAAAAGTGAAATGGTATGTACTTCACATGATCCACGAGATCGACACGCACTGGACCCGTTCAAGAGGCAGCGTTTTTATTTTGAAACTTCTTTTTCTTAACTTATCATTTCGACGACTTATTCTAATACCATGAACATTTTCGATTATTTCCTAACAAAGACATGCAAGAAGAATTCCCAATCGGTTTGGGTCGCGGGTAAACTTAAGACTTATTTGGTCTATTTAAGCGTAAAAATAACAATATCATATTTTGTGTTCTCTATCTAGCTAATCTGTCTTCTTCATAGATCCGTCAACGCCACATAGACAATGACCAAGACTCGAGAGGTTAGCACAACCAATGAGTTATTCGCTTTGGCTAATGGACCATCATGGACTCCAATCTCGGTAAACTCTTGCGTAGTCAAGCGGTGTGAGGTATGTAAATGCACAACCGTGATGAACGTCGCACAACTCAAAACAATGCATTTGTTCGCTCGCCGTGACGGAGAAATGTATTATGGTCGACTTCAAGAAATCCTCGAGTTTAAGTATTTGTTGTTCAAAGTTGCGTTGTTCCGAGTTAAGTGGTTCGACACTAGCAACAAAGGACGTAAAGTCAAAAACTTGTCTTTAGAAACAACATGACACAAATCGTCATCGCAGCTTGAGGCATTTAAAGATGACCAATACATTCTCGTAACACAAGTCAAACAAGTCTTCTACCTTGAAGATAAGACCAAACCACACCGGAAGGTCGTCGAACATGTTAATCATAAAAGTTTTCCGACGGGGTGTCATCGTGGTAGAGGACGATCCGATATTATACATTTCGACAACTCATCCGATCTCCCACTTTCTACTAGTTTGAATGACTTGGATAATGCGACCTTGCATATAGATGGTCAATCACCGGTGGTTGACGACCGCCGATATCATTGATGTTCCCGGCGAAGACGATGATATTATTCACGATGAAGACGCCCTTCCTCATGATTTAGCAGATTCGATGTTGAAACCCTCATCAATGTTGATGATGATGGTGTTGAGAAAGTTTATTCTAGTGAAGAAGAAGATTGATCTTGAGTTGTAACTTGCAAAATACACTTATATATTTGAATGAATGAATGAAATTGTTGTGGATTGTTTAAATGTGTATATTTATTGGATGTGTATGTATTTGGATGTGTGCATGCTTATATTATTTTGTTCATGAATTTCTATATCTTATGCTAATTGTACTTGTATAGATGTCGATGATGTTGCACGGTCCCACGGCGGTGACGGTGGCGGGGAGGATCGTCCCCTCGGACCACGTACCCACCGGTTCTTTGGCGAGCTTCATTAATGAGGTAAGAATTTCCGGATTATTGTAATACAAGCATAAATTTTATGACTTTATCACTAACTTGATTTTGTAGGCAAAGGTAAACGAAAGCCCAATTTGGGTGGCGGGGAGCGGGCGGTGAATACCGCGACAAGACCCGAACCTTCGGCTGAAGGCGCCGCAGAAGAAAAGGTCCCGTCTCGATCAATTTTGAGGTGGGTGACAAACAAACCTTAAACCCTCTCGCCCCCATGCGGCTCATGGTCTAACTACATCGGGAGGTCGTTAGGAAGGTGCCGTTTACTACCCTTCGGGAGAAGGTCCCGAAGGAGCGTAGGCGGCAATCATTTGAGATATTGGGGTCGATTATCCTTTATGTTTATTTCATTATCGTGTTCATTTATTTAATTGTGTATATTTATCTAAATTCGCTTATTTATTTATATCATATAAATAAATAAACAAATTTAAATAAATATATAAATTATATCTCTAACTCTGTTTTCATTTTGTTGTATATGATTGCAGACCCTGTTTGACCTCAGGTCGCACATGGAATCCCCCCGCTAGCACCAGATCTACGAAGGCATAAACTCGCACTTGCAGAAAGCCTACAATACAAACAAGGCTTCTTTCAAGGCCAAACATTGGAAGGTAGACTGTAACAACCCGCATCTTCCGGCTATTTTTCATTTTCGAGAAATTACTATTCACTTTTACTATTCACATTTACTATTCATTTTCTCTATTCATCGGTCAAATTTTTATTTCACATTCTCGTAAGATAAATTATTTTAGTAATGACACGAGAGTTCGACCATCGTTAGATCATTTTCATAAAAGTTATTAAGTAAACATCGTTTTAAAGTTTCGTTTTAGACGGTCCACCGTTTAAACATCACGCATAAAACAAATCAACTCGATAATTTTCCTCGCATCGGATGAATTTTAGATCACTCATGATTAATTTGAGAATTTTAAGATTTATTATTTTAATATTACCAAATAAGCCCGGTACAGAACAAAACTAAACTTATGTTTTAAACAATTCTACATACATCCGGACTTAATGATTCCTTCACCGTGTTTCTAATATGTTTTTGACACTTTTATATTTTTGGAAAAGTCAAACATATTTCCTCCTCCTTTGACCATAAAGGAATTAACCTTGTACGTTCTACATTTTTGCTTAAATCGCGTAACTTTTAAACTTCACGAATAAGCGTAAAGTTATCCCGCGTATGACGAAAACCACATTTAACATCTCATATCACTTTTAGACTATTTTAGTCTACTCTAAAATTCATGGTCGTTTCCACGAAATTTCGTTCTTTTCGATAAACTGCGAATTACGTGTTTTTGACCCGTATTTCCACTTTAAGCGTTTTGCACCAATGAGACTTATCACCCATTTTATATTTTTATATGGAGTATAATGATGAGTTTAATCATTCCTATAAGTTTCATATTTTTACGATACCGGTTTTACGCTTTATGGCTTAACGAACTACGGTTAGCGGTTATCCGGACTAAACGACCTCAGTAAAACAAGATAATACCAAGAATAAGTACCTAGTCACCCTAAATATGATATGAACGTGTATATATGTGATTCACCATGCCATGTGCCTAAGTGATAAGCCTTGGACTTTAGGATACATTCATATGTAAGTAAACTTCTAAACTAAGCTTCCAAAATATCCTAAACTTACACCTCCTCATCTACACCTTTCTAACACCTTCCTAACCTCCTCAAGACCTTATATAAACCCTCCCTCTCCTTAGGTCGTTCATACCATCAACATACACAAACACACTTCATTTGCTTTTTACTTCAAGTTTTATTCAAGAAACATAAGCTCCATATCAATTCCAAAGTTCATGTTAAGCTTTGATTGATCCAAGTCCTAATTCCTTACTTCCATTGGTGATCTCCAAGCCACACAAGAAGTGTTCTAGTAGAAGACTTCAAGTGATTTCCAAGTCATCTCAACTTAGTATCAAGAGGTTGAAGAATTTGGAAGCTAGGGTTACTAGTTCTTGTTCTAGCTCTTGATCTTTGATATTCCTTTCTTAAGTTGAAAGCCAAAAGTTGTAAGAATAACTAACCACCACTCTTGCTCTACATCATTTACATGTTTCTTATTCTTAAATCTATGCTATATATGCTCATATGTTGGATCATGATGTACAAAATCTTTAAAACAAATTATAAGAACCTATATGTTAAACTTGGGTTAGTAAGTGTTTAAATGCTAAACTTTTGTACAAAGTTTCCACAAAATCGACCACATATAGATCGATACTTTTCATATTCTTGTAGATAATATTAAAACAAAAACTTAGCAATTTGAATCACCAAACGGACACACGAGTCAAAAGTTATGACAAAAGAAATTAGTGAAACTAAAACTTGAATTTGCCAAATAGCTTATCGCCTAAAATGAATTTTTAGAGGCCCTTCGTCCGAATCATCAAAAGTTAAAACACGAAAGTTGTCCGAACGACGTTTTCCTTTAATAGCAAAGAAGCTCGGACCTTGAAAACGCTTAAACAGCCATAAATCTTTCAAAACAGAAGCGCCGTAAATATAGTCACATAACTATACTTTTGTCACAACTAAAGCAAACCAAGAGGCCTAATGGCCATAAGCCAAGACCACGGCCACGGCTAAGGTCAAAGCTAAGTCTCAAGACCATGGTAGTCAAGACCAAAGTCACGGCAAGGCCATGGCTAAAGCCTCAAGGCTTGTTTACCCAAGATCGTTAACTAAGGTAATCATATTTTGGAACGTCGAGAACTTGTAAGAACATGATAAACTTATTTATATAACAATCTTCACTCAAAACATATATTGTATCTACTAAGTGCTACAATAGTAGGGAGCTTCATGTGAGGGTTTCATTTGGGTAAACGTTTCGACGAGTTCTTTGGATTTACGATTTAAAGTGTCCTAGCTCCTCGAACGTTCTCGCATGACCTACGAATTATGATGGCCCGAGCGGTAGTACGATATCTATAAACTAAACTCGTTTTCACAACTAGACCATTTCTATAAACGACATACACAAAAACCATGTACTACATCATGATCAACATAGAGATGTATATAGGATGGTTTATGTTTTCCTAAACATTATTCCAAACCTAAGTCGCAACATTATATTTTAGGTTGCTCGTAGAAGTTCTCACGGCATATCCATCATTCTCATTATACATTTGATATCATTTACTCTGAGGTGAGTTCATAACCCCACTTTCTATTACTTAATTGTTTTACAAACCCTTGGGGGAGATACATGCTTTATTTTTAAACCGAACACATTGCTTTGAAACTATATGTTTATCCGAATCGAATGTTTATTTATGCTAAGTAACAATATTGCTATCGTGAATTGCATTTATATAATTATGTGCATATATAATTGTATCAAACCAAAGCGGGCTCGAGTATCATATACTTGAGGCAGTAGTATCAAACAAAAGCGGCTCAAGTATCACAACGTATTGAGGCAGCCGTATCAAACAAAAGCGGGCTCAAGTATCACAACGTATTGAGGCAGCCGTATCAAACAAAAGCGGGCTCAAGTATCACGTATTGAGGCAGCCGTATCAAACAAAAGCGGGCTCAAGTATCACGTATTGAGGCACCCAGCATATCTTTGGGAATAGGCACCCAACATAACTTTAGGTAGTGGCACCCAACATAATTTGGTTTCATCATGAGCTTAGTGCAATAATTCTCTTTTGGTTTTCAAACCATTGGTGTGGATTTATAACTCACACTACAAACATTATGTGTTCAACTGATTTCCAAAACTCTATGAATTCACTCAACCTTTGTGTTGTGATTTTAAGCATGTATTTGGTCCATAATGTCGGAAGGGCACGGAAGAGCGAGGACTAGTTCAAGAAGGCTATAAATTTTATTATCATTCGAAAACCTATTTAATATATTTTGTAAACAATGGAACCAACTGGGACCTCATTTTTGTAAACTATGATATTTATATAAATAGAATGATAAATCTTTAAAACGACTCCATTAGAGTACATTTTCTATTGTTATGATGTTGTGCCATGAAGTAACACCCAGTTTGAATTCACAGTATCACGAAATTGGGGTGTTCTGATTGGTATCGAGCCACATTTATAGAGAAACGAGTCTAATCGAGACTTAAACTATAACTACTTTTTCAAACAAAAACATTTTATAGCCTTCCGTTCTCCGTGTCTTCCATCCTCCAGACGATTATGTGACTTTTAGGCCTTTTAAACTATACAAACATACTAGTATATTGATATATATACTTGACCTAATTTCAATCATAAACAAAGTACTCAACATATCTGCGTATGCCTATTCTAAGGCATTACGGCACAATCATATTTTCCTAATCTCCCAATCATGCATCTACTCATGCATTTTAGGATTACGAAACTTCCTCCAAGACCTTGTAACTGACTACAATGGTCTTCCTACTTCCCAGACATTGTGAGATACAATGGTCTCATTCATTTTTCAAGACACTGTGAGATACATTGGTCTCTATTACATTCTCGAGACATCAGTAAATCCTACGGTGGTCTCTATTACATTCTCGGACCTTAATAAATCCTATAGTGGTCTCTATTACATTCTCGCACTTCGTACATCCCATGTTGGTCTCATTTATTTCTCAAGACATTGTGAGTTACACAATGATCTCTCTATCATTTCGAAAGACATTGTGGGTTATACAATGGTCTCTATCTTTTCTCAAGACATTGTGGGGTACACAATGATCTCTCCATCATTTCTTAGACATTGTGAGTTGCACAATGGTCTCAACTACTCCTCGATATTGAAAGTTATACAATAGTCTCTAAAATTATCTTATAAACATTATATGATATTGTTTTACATGAAACCCGTCACAGTCTATCAATTTCCTAATGGAAATACAAGAAATAGGATATCTAAAGGACAAAGTGACTCATCCTTTACAAAAGTCAAGTTCAAGAACTTTCTACATTCATCAAAATTCTCTTCGAAACCTTCATTGTTAAAGGTTCATGATTCTAGCCAAGTATGGACTATTTTAGGATTACTTAAGATTTCCTTTCCACATGTATCTACCCATACTATCTTCTATGCAATGGAATGTGAAAACATAGGTTACAAGTCTTTTATGGCCAGGACTTGTAACTGGATGGTTTGATATCGCCTTTGCTTGGTGGACAATTTCTCAAAAGCTATGGACATATCACAAGTATACCTAATTTAGGTATTTGAAAAATTTATCGAACCTCGGCTAAATATAGTCTAGTCACCTATATTTAGCCTAGGGATAGTGGAACATAGTCTAACTAACTATGTTCGACTTAAAATTTTCAAATACTGGGAATAGTTATACAAGTGTTATATTCAGGTTGATTTCATACTTAAACTCGATAAACAACCAGAATTCATTAAAAAGATCTAGAGACGCGATAGTGTCTTACCACTCAGCAAAATCTTAACATCTTATTTATACTACCTAATTTCATTCTTGAAAGTTTTCATTTATGAAATAATCCTAACTACTATCTTGGGATAGTCATCAAATCTTCTCGTCATTCCTTGGAAGTACTAGCCTGATTAGATTTCAAGGATATCATTCCGTCATTCATTTTTGATTTTAAACTAAACTTGACATCTCTACCTAAGAATAATGGTAAGCGTACGCTACACTCTTCTAATCGTCAACATATCACATCATTATCTGAACCCCATTGAAATTCAAGATGAAAACTTCACGGTATCACGTTTCTTTGAAACACTAGTAGACATAAACACTATACGATATAGCCTTCATCTCGAAACCACCTAAGACCTGATCAACTTTGGAAATGGTTTGGATAACCACTTGCCACTAGCAAGATTTTCCTACAACGACAGTTTTCAAAATCATTACAAACCATTTCACATCAACAATATCTTACACCTTTGATTAACAACAGTTACCCTAACAACAACAAAACTATTCCATTTTGAGGCACTATATAGACGAAAGTGTTAGTTAACCATTTGATGTACTAAGGTGTTCAAATATCACCCACGAAACAACTAAGGAAACCATACAAATACAAATTAGGCTCCATGCCGCAAACTATCACCAAAAACTCCATGTTAGAAATTAAGGTTTTATTGATAGCCTCGATACAATAAGATATGATTCGTTTTGAGAATCGGGAAAAGCCAAACTTTAGGCATTTTGGACTCTATAAGATTTTAACAAAACCCTTTA
The DNA here is from genome assembly GCA_022545495.1 of Chrysanthemum lavandulifolium. NCBI lineage: Eukaryota > Viridiplantae > Streptophyta > Magnoliopsida > Asterales > Asteraceae > Chrysanthemum > Chrysanthemum lavandulifolium. The sequence goes on from CM040241.1 coordinate 51,398,842, forward strand.
GATTATCAACTTAAGCTACATGGTACATAAGACATTCTATGACCGGATACTTAAGAATGCAAAATTTCAAGATACATCCACATTTTCCTAGACACTTCAACATCGGATAACACACACTGAATTCGGACGAATTCCATTAAGGTGGAGATCTGTAACAACCCGCATCTTAGGCTATTTTTCATTTTTAGAAATTACTATTCACTTTTACTATTCACATTTACTATTCATTTTCACTATTCATCGGTCAAATTTTATTTCACATTCTCGTAAGATAAATTATTTTAGTAATGACCGAGTTCGACCATCGTTAGATCATTTTCGCAAAAGTTATTAAGTAAACATCGCTTTAAAGTTTCGTTTTAGACGGTCCACCGCTTAAACATCACGCATAAAACAAATCAACTCGATAATTTTCCTTGCATCGATGAATTTTAGATCACTCATGATTAATTTGAGAATTTTTAAGATTTATTATTTTAATATTACCAAATAAGCTCAAATAGCAGAACAAAACTAAACTTATGTTTTAAACAATTCTACATACATCCGGACTTAACGATTCTCGTGACTGTGTTTCTAATATCTTTTGACACTTTTACATTTTTTGAAAAGTCAAACATATTTCCTCCTCCTTTGACCATAAAGGAATTAACCTTGTACGTTCTACATTTTTGCTTAAATCACGTAACTTTTAAACTTCACGAATAAGCGTAAAGTTATCCCGCGTATGACGAAAACCACATTTTAACATCTCATATCACTTTTAGACTATTTTTAGTCTACTCTAAAATTCACGGTCGTTTCCACGAAATTTCGTTCTTTTCGATAAGCTGCGAATTACGTGTTTTGACCCGTATATCCGACTTTAAGCAGCGTTTTGCACCCAATGAGACTTATCACCCATTTTATATTTTTATATGGAGTATAATGATGAGTTTAATCATTCCTATAAGTTTCATATTTTTACGATACCCGGTTTCGTTTTATGGCTTAACGACTTACGGTTAGCGGTTATCGGGACTAAACGACCTCAGTAAAACAAGATAATACCAAGAATAAGTACCTAGTCACCCTAAATATGATATGAACGTATATATGTGATTCACCATGCCATGTGCCTAAGTGATAAGCCTTGGACTTTAGGATACATTCATATGTAAGTAAACTTCTAAACTAAGCTTCCAAAAATATCCTAAACTTACACCTCCTCATCTACACCTTCCTAACACCTTCCTAACCTCCTCAAGACCTTATATAAACCCCTCCCCTCTCCTTAGGTCGTTCATACCATCAACATACACAAAACACACTTCATTTGCTTTTTACTTCAAGTTTTATTCAAGAAACATAAGCTCCATATCAATTCCAAAGTTCATGTTAAGCTTTGATTGATCCAAGTCCTAATTCCTTACTTCCATTGGTGATCTCCAAGCCACACAAGAAGTGTTCTAGTAGAAGACTTCAAGTGATTTCCCAAGTCATCTCAACTTAGTATCAAGAGGTTGAAGAATTTGGAAGCTAGGGTTACTAGTTCTTGTTCTAGCTCTTGATCTTTGATGTTCCTTTCTTAAGTTGAAAGCCAAAAGTTGTAAGAATAACTAACCACCACTCTTGCTCTACATCATTTACATGTTTCATATTCTTAAATCTATGCTATATATGCTCATATGTTGGATCATGATGTACAAAAATCTTTAAAACAAATTATAAGAACCTATATGTTAAACTTGGGTTAGTAAGTGTTTAAATGCTAAACTTTTGTACAAAGTTTCCACAAAAGCGACCACATATAGATCTGATAATTTTCATATTCTTGTAGATAATATTAAATCAAAAACTTAGCAATTTGAATCACCCGAAACGGACACACGAGTCAAAAGTTATGACAAAAAGAAATTAGTGAAACTAAAACATGAATCGCCAAATAGCTTCTGCCTAAAACTGAAATTTTAGAGGCCCTTCCGGTCCGAATCATCAAAAGTTAAACACGAAAGTTGTCCGAACGACGTTTTCCTTCGATGTTAAAGAAGCTCGGACCTTGAAAACGCTTAAACAGCCATAAATCTTTCAAAAACGAACCGCCAGAATATAGTCATATAACTATACTTTTGTCACAACTAAAAGCAAACCAAGAGGCCTAATGGCTATAAGCCAAGACCACGGCTACGGCTAAGGTCAAAGCTAAGTCTCAAGACCATGGTAGTCAAGACCAAAGTCACGGCAAGGCCATGGCTAAAGCCTCAAGGTTTGTTTACCCAAGATCGTTAACTAAGGTAATCATATTTTTGGAACGTCGAGAACTTGTAAGAACATGATAAACTTATTTATATAACAATCTTCACTCAAAACATATATTGTATCTACTAAGTGCTACAATAGTAGGGAGCTTCATGTGAGGGTTTCATTTGGGTAAACATTTCGACGAGTTGCGGATTTACGATTTAAAGTGTCCTAGCTCCCTAACGCCATCGCATGACCTCGAATTATGATGGCCCAAACGGTAGTACGATATCTATAAACTAAACTCGTTTTCACAACTAGACCATTTCTATAAACGACATACACAAAAACCATGTACTACATCATGATCAACATAGAGATGTATATAGGATGGTTTATGTTTTCCTAAACATTATTCCAAACCTAAGTCGCAACATTCTATTTTAGGTTGCTCGTAGAAGTTCTCATGGCATATCCATCATTCTCATTATACATTTGATATCATTTACTCTGAGGTGAGTTCATAACCCCACTTTCTATTACTTAATTGTTTTACAAACCCTTGGGGGAGATACATGCTTTATTTTTAAACCGAACACATTGCTTTGAAACTATATGTTTATCTGAATTGAATGTTTATTTATGCTAAGTAACAATATTGCTATACGTGAATTGCATTTATATAATTATGTGCATATATAATTGTATCAAACCAAAGCGGCTCGAGTATCATATACTTGAGGCACCAGATCAAACAAAAGCGGGCTCAAGTATCACAACGTATTGAGGCACCGTATCAAACAAAAGCGGGCTCAAGTATCACAACGTATTGAGGCAGCCGTATCAAACAAAAGAGGGCTCAAGTATCACGATTGAGGCGACCAGATCAAACAAAAGCGGGCTCAAGTATCACGTATTGAGGCAACCAGCATATCTTTGGGAATAGGCACCCAACATAACTTTAGGTAGTGGCACCCAACATAATTTGGTTTCATCATGAGCTTAGTGAAATAATTCTCTTTTGGTTTTCAAACCATTGGTGTGGATTTATAACTCACACTACAAACATTATGTGTTCAACTGATTTCCAAAACTCTATGAATTCACTCAACCTTTGTGTTGACAGTTTTAAGCATGTATTTCAGGTCCATAATGTCGGAAGCTGGCACGGAAGAGCGAGGACTAGTTCAAGAAGGCTATAAATTTTATTATCATTCAAAACCTATTTAATATATTTTGTAAACAATGGAACCAACTAGGACCTCATTTTTGTAAACTCGATATTTATATAAATAGAATGATAAATCTTTAAAACGACTCCATTAGAGTACGTTTTCTATTGTTATGATGTTGTGCCATGAAGTAACACCCAGTTTGAATTCATTGCGTATCACGAAATTGGGGTGTTACATAGACCCCACCACCGGGATTACGATGTGGAGGCAATTAGCGTGCACGTCCCGAGGAGATTACAATGGTGATTGGGATGAGTACATTAAGTTTTGGAATGATCCCAAGAACCTTGCTCGAGCCGCTACAAATCGGCTAAACCGGCAAAAGAGCAAGGTTATATCTCGACAGGGATCCCGGTCGCTGTCTCGCCTTCGAGATGATATGGTAATAAACATTATAATTATTTTACATGCATATATACATATATATATATCTGATTATACGCTTTGGTGTGTTGTGATTTGTCGTTTTTGAAATTATTCATCTTATATGCGTGTGTATGTGCAGAGGCGGGCATCGACACTCAGAGTACCCGTCACCATCGACACTTTTGGCGAACACATACTGTTGATGGGGTATTCCTAACGATGAGGACCGCCGGATATATGTAAGTTTTGTTTCAAACACACTTTAATGAATTATCGAAATAATGTAGCAACCCGACTAATATATTTACTATCTTGTGTTTTTGTCACTACATAGGACGAGATGAAAAGGCTTGAGGCTACGGGTCAAGACACGGAGGATCAAATCAATGCGTTGGCAAGAGGGGTAAGCTTCGTGGGCATATTCCGGTGTGGGTCGGGTATTGCCATCACGGGCCACATCCAGCCAAGTATGCCCGCCCGCAAGTCGCTCACCAAAGATGTAAGCTTTATCATGAGTCTCCTCGGGCGACAATGAGACGCGGATATGTTTAGGAGTATGAGTCGGGTGGTGCTAGCGAGAGTGGTGGGTGTGGTGATGACGAGGAGAATGGCGGTGATGAGGATAACGACGACGAGAGGTAGTTGTGTTATATATTATTTGTATGTTACATTGGTACTAGCTTTAGGTAGTTGTGTTATATATTATTAGTATGCTACATTGGTACTTTAGGTAGTTGTGTTATATATTATTAGGTTCATCTTGGCGCCATTTAAACACTTGTTTCCCTATCTATCAATGCACATATTGACTTTTAAGTCGTGTTTATGTAAAAGTTGTGATCTATTTATATTGCGTTGATCCGTTATATTGTATTTGTGTTTTGGTACAAGTTGTGGTGAGTCTATACAGGTTTTGGTACAGGTTTATTTGGTAGATTTTTTCGGAAAATTCAAAAAATTGAAATCTTGCCGTGCGGTTGTATTAAAAAATGCAGAAATTTCCACGACAGTCGCCAGGATAACACATTAAACGTTGACAAGGCAACGAAAACGCAGATTTCCCAATGACATGTCGTCGGGGATAGTATGCTCACCGCTGACTTGTCAACAATAATTATAGTATCGGCGACATGTCGTGGGATAGTTAAATATTATCGTTATCGTTAATTAGGCGTGTTGATCATTTAGTTAATTGATGATTCCCAGCGACATGTCATTTGGGATAATATGCCACCGTGGCAACGCTTCTTTGATCGAAAATTGAGTGGGACCCACGTCGTCGCCGGGATTGTCGGCGGGATACAATCCTCACGAGACTTCCCAATGACGATTCCCCAGCGACATGTCGCTTGGGAAAGTCCCCATATGTCGCTAAGGTAGCAGGTCAATGTTGTAGTGACACCAGAGTGGCACCATTCCCATGTGGACACCAAATGGCTTGAGCCCTAACCTTTTTTTTTTTTCTATTTCAATTTCTATAACCCAATCCAAACATCTATTTATTATAATATATGTCCAGCTATCAATTCATGACCAAAATCCCTAACAAACAAAAATCAAAATCGTTCATAACTATAATTAAAGTTAAAGTTACCAAACCCATACTTCATGCAAAAAATGAAACTCTAAAATTACTAAAAACAAAATCTAGAATTACCGCACAAAAAAAAACGTAAAATAAAAGAATACCCAAAGCGGATAAATTGATGAGGGTTAATAAACTTACGAAACTGAATAACCTCCATAGCTTGCGATCGTTTATCTTCACTGCATCTTTGTTTCACGAGATAAAGCGATTTATTACGAGTGAACCTTAGATACAACATTCTCCCCATTGATCATTGGCATTTTCCCTTTTACGACTCCTCGATCAATTTCCTTTTGCAATGAAGTTATTTGTTCGTTGTTTTTGTTACGAGTGACTTTAACATTGAAGTGACGTTTAACCTTTTCATTTTCTTCTAGAAAACTTTCGTTTTCCTTTTGTAAAGCATTTACTAGGTTTTGAAGATGAAACGTTTGAGAATTCGAGAATCTAAAGAAGGAGGCATTTGGGAGCTGTCATATTGTATGTTTGACCCTTTAATTGAGAGATTTGGGCTTTCAACTTTACGATCGTGTTGCAGAGCTTGAATCATTCATCACGTTTGTTGATTTGGCGCATCAAACTCGAGCATCCGAAGATGTCTTGATATTTGAAGTTTTGACATTTTCTTTGAGATGTTGATATTTTAGTTATAAATTAAAGTACTCAACTTCTAGTTTAGAAAAATGTTTAACCAAATTGTCGTGATCATCAGATTCAATTTTCTCGTTTAGTTTGGTGTTTCAATAATGTTTTCCGCTTTACGCTTATCTAAATCCTTTTTCCGAGAAGACTTGTTCGGAGTCAACAAAGTCCGAGGCTTAAACTTGTTCAAGGAAATCAGCTTTTCCTTCTTGTAATCATGAGAGAGATGATTATGTTTTCTCTTTGCATTTGGGATCATTTTGCTTCTTATTCATCTTTTCCTAGTGATTTCATTTAATATCTTATCTTCTCGGTGCACTCAGCGCAACTAGGTTTACGCTTAGGCTTAAGGACTTCATTACCATCATAAAGCACCTTATGAGCATTTCTAGCCTTTTAATTACCTCTCGGATTTGGTTCCTCAACAAGGGGAATGCTATGCTTATCGCTTAAGACACGATGTTTTGTGACCATGTGGCGATCGAATGGTGTTTCCTTGTAAGTACAACTTGTTTTCAAGTTTGTTTTCAAAGTTTTGATTAGAAAAATCTTGTGAATGTTGATTATCTTCGCTGCATCTTTGGGTGGGAAGTCGGTGTAGGTAAATCTACAATTGTAGATGACGGTGTGGGGGAAGTCGGTGTAGGTAAATCTACAATTGTAGATGACGGTGTGGGGGAAGTCGGTGTAGGTAAATCTACAATTGTAGATGACGGTGTGGGGGAAGTCGGTGTAGGTAAATCTACAATTGTAGTTGTAGATAACATTTGGAATATGATAGAGATTCACGCCCAATAGCTCACACGGCCCAAGAGATGTGATGGCCCAAAACATAAGCAATAAAATAGAATAGATGTGAGAATGCTCCGTGCTATTTCAGCGAATATAAAATGTATAGTTTGGGAATATAAAATGTATAGTTTGCATGACCTCTCCACCATTAGAATATATATAAATAAATTATCTAACCATCAATTTTAGGTTTTTTTTTAATCCATTTAAGATCATGAATGATTGAATTCTAGCGTTTCTTTGAGTCATTAATAAAGTTGCTCATTCTACCCTTGTATCCAGATGTGATTGAAGGTGGGCAATTAAACACTTTCACAATTCTCTCATAGCAACTAGCAAGGTATTCTATTTTTTAAAAGTTTATTATTTCATATTTTGTGGTACCACACATTATTAACTGTACCAAACTACCACGAGCGTGAAACCTTATAAGCAATATTTTATCTTTTATAATCACAATAGGTATAATTTTACGTTTTTATTCATTTTTGTTACCTATCAGTGAATTCCATTATTTTTTTGTACTTGTAGGTTTACAAGTCATCTTGGTGATAGCAGCATGGAATAACATGTTAGTTATAAACCACAAATGTTGTGTTCTATCAAAATTTTGCAGATGTGTCCTTTTTAAAATTTAATAAATTTGTACAGGAATAAGCAATTGAGATTGTTGAAGCTAATCGTTGGAGGCGAGCCTACCGGTACCATATTGAATCAAGGATGCTCATGCAAGCCAAGAAGATAAACACCATGTTGTTAGCTATAGATATATTATAATGTATTGATTAATTTAATGTACTCATAATAGTTTTATTATCTTTTGAAAGTATGGCGTTCATGATTCTGCTACGAATTTACTATTATTATCGTGTAACATTTTAGCCTCTCCTACAAATACAAGCAAATTGTTCTCCGTTTAGTTAATAATTAATAACACACCATGGATTGGGCAATTTTATAATTCGTACGCATGAAAAGATATGTGGGTAGTATTGCCAAAGATATTATCACGGTTATATTGTGGGAAAATTGTAATCAATGAAATTGAATTTAAAATATTTAGCCACACAAAATATCATTTATACACGGTTATATCCACGAGTAAAATTACCCTCGGATCACCCACATGTGTGTTCATGGGTAATTTTGTGGTATTTAACGAAGTCCCATGAAACACTTACCCACAAAAAAGACGCGATCACCCACAAGAACTATCATGGGTAAACTTACCCACAAACTAAAAATGACGTGGGCAATCATTTACCCTCGAAGGTTATACCCATGTACATAGATTTGAGGGTAACCCGTGGGTATTCGTTAATTACCCACGATATTAGTAGTTTTACCTACAATTTCGGGTCGTGAGTATCTGACTGAATTCTTGTAGTGGTGTCTGCCCCAGGATGGAAGGGAATGTTATCTCTCCTACGCTTCCCAGCTCCCCATCTGTTTCTTTCCGTTTCAAGGTTGGATCATGCTTGTACACCATTAGTATCGGAGCCTCTGTAGGGGTAGACTCTTTCTTGTTTCTTTTCCATTCACCCAGTTGGGTGTCGGAAAATTTGTCTTTCCCTTTCTTGATGCCTTTAACCAGGTGTGCTAGCTATCCGGATCGCACCGCCTCTTCGATCTGCTTCTTCAGCTCTCTACAGCTGTTAGTATCGTGACCATGGTCTTCGTGAAAATGGCATTACTTCGACATGTCCCTGGCTTTGCTTCGTGCGGACATCCGAGGTGGTGGATCGAAGGACTTTGCGGCCTTCTCGGTAGCCAGGATCTCCCTCGGAGATTTAACCAAGTTGGGAAAAAATTCGTGATTCGAACATTTGTTGTAGGGAGTAAAGCGGTCTCTGTTCTTCTTCCTATTCTTGGATCCTTCCCACAAGGACCCTCCGGAGAATTTGTTAGAGGCTTCCTTTTGTTCTATCGGATCTCCGTTCGCTGCTACTTCTTTAGACTCAATCCAAGTGTAAGTCTTCTCCATCAATGCCTTGTAAGTGGTAGGAAGGTCGGTGGACCGGAATTCCACCAAGCTTCGAGTCCGAAGGCCATGTACAAAACCAGAGATCCTCTGATCCTCATGCAAACCCAGAATTTGCAAAGTTTCATCTGTGTACCTTGTAACGAAGGCCCTTTTGCTTTCGTTGTCCCTTTGCTTGATGGTATGTACGGCTAGGTGGGTCTTGGTGTACTTCTTCTGTTGGCTAAAGTGTGATCGGAACTTAGCCTTAAGATACTCTAGACTTACAATGCTTCCCAACTTCTTTCCATTCCACCATATCCTTGCGAAGTCTCGGAGTGTGTACGTGAACATGTGGCATGCTACGGGCATGACCCACTTCTGCATCTTGATAGCGCCTTCGAACAAGTGTAAGAAGTTATCAGGATCACCTTTCCCATCGTAGGTGCCTATGTGAGTGGGCATCTTTACACCGTCAGGTAGAGGGTAGTCCTCAATCCACTTTACGAAAAGTGTGCAAGCTCCAGAGGCTTCGGCATAGTAAGGATTATATGGAGGTGGATAAACAGGTGTTGGGTTAGGAAATGGTTGTGTGTATGCAGGGTAAACTGTAGAAGGTTGATATGGAGGGTTTCCACCCATCGACTGTGTGGGAACGTGTCCATAGGGCATTTGCTGGTAACTCTGGTGAGGGAGAGAACCATTCGGAGGGTAGGTGTTATAGGTTTGAGCAAGTAGATAGGGGTTTATTCCCGAAGGGGGTAACTGATTCATACCTGAGTACGGAGGAGGGCCTCCGATACTCAAAACATATGATGGGGGTATCGGAGCCCCCATCCCTTCTCTTCTTAAATGAGCAGCTAGAAGAGGGGGTAGATTTACCCCTCCGTTCCCTATTGGGTTGCTTCCTTCGTTAGAGTTCTCGCTCCTTCTTTCTCCTTGTATTCTTTCCCTTCTTCCCGGATCTCCTCCAAGACCTTCTTCAAAACCCACGGTCCTTCCATTAGGCCTTCTTATGGAAGGAGAACCATTTCGTAGGGCCGAACGACCCCTGTTAACCGGTCGAGGCCTCTCATCTACCTCAATCTATTCATCATATTCCTCACTGGAATATTCCAGTTCTCTTCGCATTTCAGTGTTGCGAATTTGCCTCTTATGAGCCCTTAGTAAAGACTCCAAGGCTTCGAAGTTTGACTCAATGAAGGCAGGGATAATTTTGGAATAGGGTTAGCGGAAGTTGAGGCGTGATGTACAGGAGTGGTTTCCAAACAAGATCGTGTAGTGAAGGTGAAGGCTGTTATGGGGGCGAGATTATCGGTGTTAGTTGTATTGAGGGGACCAGGTAGAAACACGGTGGAGGTGTATCTTCCTTCACGGTTCCATTGGGAAAGGTAGCGTAATCGGTTGAGGTTTTAAGACTTGGTGATTACGGGACTAATAGTGTGGTCCCACGGATGGCACTACTGATTGTACAATAGATTGCACTACCAGGCTTCGATGATGATCAAAGGTATGAGGGGTGTGTATTCCAGCCAAGATCGTCTTTTACCTGAGAATAAGAAATACGAAGATACTACGTTAAGTGATTACGCAGAGGTAGGACCCTGCGAACCACCTCCGGCGTGAGAGTAAGCTCTTATTAAAAACAAAACTTGGATTCTTGTACCTCGTCCTACGGACACCAATATTGTTCGCTGTATGTGGTTATTTCGCCACAAGTACTTGGTCGACTAGACTTCAATCACTACAAGGCTCGCCTTGTCGCGAATGGCAAGACTCGAGATAGTGTGGGTTGATGTTGATGAGACCTCTAGCTCATTTGTTAAACCCGTCACTATACGCTGCGGTTCTCGTTTGGTCGCTTCTAGACATTGGCCGGTTCACCAGCTTGATGTTAAGAATGCATTTTTGCATGGGGATTTATCTGAGACTGTTTACATGCACCAACCACCTAGTTTCCGTGATACTGAGCACCCAGATTATGTATGCTTGTTACGCAGATCTCTGTATGGGTTGAAACAAGCTCCTCGGGCTTGGTTTCAGTGTTTTGCTACATATGTTCTTGGGATTGGCTTTACACATAGTCGTTGTGACACCTCCTTGTTTATCTATCATCAGAGGACAGCTTATCTTTTATTATATGTTGATGATATTCAAAATTTTAATATTTTTATATTTAATCACATTATGGGAAATAAATGACTAATGACTTGTTAATTTTTTATTAAAGAAATTTTTGATCTTAAAAATTTTAATACTTCTTTATTTAAAAGTCTTAAACCCTTTATAAAGTACTATTGATAAATAAATGTTTTGGTCTTAAAAATTTTAAGACTTGGTTATTTAGAAAGTCTCAAACCTTTGATAAAATAGTATAGATACGTAATAAAACATTTGTTCTCTTTGTATACAATATTTTCTTTGAGGTACGTTCTAGTGTATAATAAACAATAGAGTGAATTGCATAAATCAGCTTTGTAGTTTGGCTAAATTATAGGCTTAGTCACTGCCTTTTCGAAAGTGCATCGCTTGTCCCTATAAGAAACGTTGGGTTGCAATATTCGTCCATGGCCGAAGGAAAATTACTTAAATGCATAAACTTTCTTTCTCCTTTGGGTATTTATTTTGTTTCTATAAAATGAATACCACAAGTTCGTAAGCATGGTCATTTTTCTTTATTTAATATTTTAGGATTAAAGATGATAATAAATCTTATATTTGATTTGGGGTCTAACAAAATCGAATTTTATTTATATGTGGGGTTATTTTGATATATAATTATAGATTTGATAATGTTTTTGATTTAGGAATTGAAAACTTCAATTGATTGTTTTTGTTGATCTTGGCGTTCTTTATGTTCTTCCAATTTTATAGAAAGAAAAGTAAAAGTTCAAAAGAAAAACAAAAGAGGAAAAAGGGCGGGGCATGTAAGTCATTTCACTTTGGGCAGGGTTGAATGTTGCAACTCAAAATTCCCTCTAAACAGTATAAGGAATCCCGCATGATGAGTGTGGATCCTGTAAGAATTAAAAATTTAAAGAGAATCATTAGAATAATTTTTTGCCACAAATTTCAAATGATGAGAAAAAATATGGAGAGATGCATCTATTTATATATGTGCATCTAAAATGTGTGCTTGTTATTTATTTTTCGCCATTCTTATTTTTGTTTTATTTCTCATTCGATCTTAACTCTAATGAACAACTTTAAAATTAAATAAAACAATATAAAATAAAATCGTCATAGAATAGGAGTTGTTGAATTTGATCAAGTCACACACACTTATATATTGTCAATATGAAATGTTTTGATTCATAGGAATCTTTTTATTTTATTAGTTAGAAAAAGATATTAGACTAATGTATATACACTTTTTGCGTACCATACCAACTTGCCAGTTTAATTTAGGGTTTTTTTTTGCATGCAAGGTAAACACATTTTGTGCCTGTTACCGATTATGGTACCACATTTTCGAAATTGTCAATTAAGGTAACCGGCTATCAATATTATTCATTTATCGCAACTTTTTACCTCTGCAACCAGTTGACAACCACATTTTTTTTTACACATATATGACCAAATTTAAGTGTCACAAAGTGAAACTTGTTTCTTTTCTGAGCTTAAGCACTATAAATGATCAATATCCCCTTCTAATCAACTATGTGGTGGCTGAAGATGGAGGTATGGAGTGGCAATGATGTGTAGGAAGAAGGTGAAATGAGTTCAGAAACAAGAAAAGAGGGCGTAGAGTTGTTTGTAAAGTAAGATGAAAGAATAAAATGTTATATGACATTTACTTTATGGGTAAAAAATAAAAAGGTACAAATAATATTTGGACACATGTAAATGAAGAAAACTAAAACTATAAAAACCTCAACGTCGTCACAAAATCAGGTTAATACGGAAAATGTTGTTATAATTGTACAGAAATGATAGTTTTTTACCTCAATAACAAATATAGAAGTCGGGTATCTTAATCGGTAATCGACACAAAGTTAAAATACCTGTTTTAATTTGTAATATCGTCTTCCTCATTTGGTCACTTGCTAAGTTGCTAGTCTGCTAATCAATTTTGGTTAATAAACCCGATTTTAGCGATCTCTCCTCCAACCTTGTAATGTACTTTTAATGCTTTCCTAGTGTCTTGCTAGATGGTTTTACTTTATAAAATTATGCCGTCAAAAAAAGTACTAAACAAATATAAGAAATGTTGCATGATAAACAACATTAGACGATACAAAACAAAATCTCCATCACATGCGAACTGTTAAAGTTGACCAAGTCACAAATAGACAATATACGACGATGAGAATCTTTTTGTTTTTTCTTGTCATAGAAAAAGTATCGGGGTAATTAATATACACTTGCCCCATACCGTACCAACTTGCCGGTTTAAGTTGCATTTTCTATTTCCTCGTTTAGGTCACTTGCTAATTAGCTGCTACTTGCTAGTCTACTAATCAAATTGCCAATTAAAAATATCTTAGAACCAAAAATATAAATATACAAAGTTGGCATGAGGATGACCACAAGTTGCTTCTTTCCGAGTGGATGACTTTACTTACCAAATTATTAAGCCAAACAATTAAAAAATCATGCATGTTGCTAGTTGCTACAATATATTATTAATAGTAGTTTTGGTCAACCGAAAGATAAAAAAAAGTGAATTTTTGTTGCATCCATAGTTAAGTTGCTGGGCCAGTTTATTTAGTTTTGAATGTAAGGTTTAAAATTTAAATGTTAGCTTCTAAAAGCTTTTATGAAAGCTATGCTCGATTTTTTAAAGAATGGTAGTTTCTAGTATATCATTCTTTTCATTAAATTGTATAAATTTCATTTATTAGTGCTAACAAATTTTTAAAAAGGTTTGGGTAAAATATATAATTATAGTAGAAAAAAATTGGGGAAGGAGAAAAACTTTTGTCAAAAACATAAAGATTAGTAAGGTATTACTAAACAGCTTTTAACCCAAGGTAAAAAAAAAAAAAAAAAAAAAAAAGTAATTTCAAAGCTTTATTCTCATACTCTCCGTCCGAAATTAATAGTCATATTTTCTTTTCGGGGTATCCCAATTTATTGTTCGCTACTAAAAGTAGATGAAGAAGTTTGATTGAGTTTACTATATTACCCTTACTTGAAATTATTATTATAAATTTTAAAGAAGATATTAATTAATTAAATATGGGTAAAACGGTCATTTTGTTAAAAAAATAAGAAAGAAAAAACAATAATAATTAGGTTTTTCTTAAACTATGTGTTTTAATAGGAGGGCAATTAATTTAGGACGAATGGAGTATATAACAAAGAGAATATATACATTATACAAATGGATTTTACAATTGACAAATAAGATAGCTCAACTGCAAAATCAAGCTTTCTGATTGGCTAATAAAAGTCAAAACTGAACTAGTTTGGTCAAACTTTAAAGATTTTAGTGAAGATAAAAATAAAAATACGCATGGCCGTTTGACCTTTTTTTAAAACTAAAATCATGCTTTAGTGTAAATAAACGTTGTTATATTTGATTGGTTAATACAACTTACAATCAAACTTTAAAATTTTTAATACAAGCTAATCCTAAATATAGTTTTATTGCCAGACTTAAGTGCGGATACCTCAATTTTCAAAATTTATAAATATTTATAGAGAATTTCATTCATGTCCTTCAAAAACTTCAATATTACATCAATATCTTTGCTAAAATCAAAATTACATCAATATCCTTACAAAACTCTAAAATACTAATGTATATCCAAATATCCAATTTAATTATAATAAAATGAGTTTGTTCAAATGAGATGAACAAATAAAATGAGAATGGTTAAAAGAAACAATGATCACATATTTTTGATACAACTACAAAAGTAGATATATCTCTTTTTAAAATTCTCCCTCTTACTTAAAAATGTATGGCAAAATATCCTTAATATTTTTTTCATTTTAGTTTTTTCTCACAAGATTTCTTTCCCTATTGTTGTTATTATTATTCTTAATATTATTACTATTATTATAAATTAAAAATAAAATAGAAAAGAAAGGAAACTGTATTAGGGAAATGAGATAAACAAACAATCAAAGAAAAGGAGGGTGACAAAGATTCCTGAATAATATTAATAGAGTTAATTACATAATTGGTCTTTGTGGTTTGTCGGATCTTGCAGAAAATGTCCCTGTGTTTTTTTTTACGGGTCATGTCCTCGTGGTATGCAAAAGTTACGGGTTTGGTCCTTTGACCAACAATTCTGTTAGTTGACCGTTAACTTGAAGGGTATTTTCGACTTTTCACATGTTTTGGCAAACCATGGGACGATTTATGTAACTAATAAAATATATATATATATATATATATATATATATATATATATATATATATATATATATATATATATATATATATATATATATATATATACTTTAAAAACGAAAATCTGATTTAAAAAACTTGAAAAAAAAAACAAAAAGCATTAAAAAAAACTTTACAAAAACATTTAAAAAATATATTTATTATACTTAAATTTGGGCTTATTTACAATGTGAGGGCTTAAAAATTTATTAAACAGTTTTTATACGCTTAAAAAACTTATACGCATTAAAAAAAAGTGTTTTTTATACGCTTAAAATTTTAATTAATACTTAAAACCTATTTATTAAAAAACGAAGGGTATAAAAACGTATGAAATTGATAAAACATTATAAAACTTATAAAATGATTTAAAACGTATAAAAATGGATGAAAATATACAAAAATCGTACATAAAAAAATTTTTAGGCCCTCATGTTGTACATAAGTCCAAAATTTAAGTATATTAATTAAACGTTTTTTTTTAAACAATTTTTCGTTTTTTTTAAAGTTGTTTTTTTTTTTTTAATCAGTTTTTCGTTTTTTTTTTAAAGTTTTTTTTTGAGTTAATTACATACTTGTGGTTTGTCGGATCTTGCAGAAAATGTCCCTGTGGTTTGCCAAAACATGTGAAAAGTCAAAAATACCCTTCAAGTTAACGGTCAACTAACAGAATTATTGGTCAAAGGAGCAAACCCGTAACTTTTGCATACCACGAGGACATGACCCGTCAAAAAAAAACACAAGGAAATTTTCTGCAAGATCCGACAAACCACAAGGACCAATTGTGTAATTAACTCTTATTAATATGGAACTTACTCCTTATATATAGTAGGTAGTTCTCCCTGTGTAGTATACCAATCTTAAAAACAAGATAGATAAAAGATTATCTTTTTCAACCTCTCCAACTCTAAAACCTTGGAACCCTTCGTTTTCTATCTTGTTTTATCGAACTTTCTAAAAAATGTCACACATGAAACACTTTGAACACCTCAAAATATCACTAGAAGCTATAAAATCAGCAACCGACAACTTTTCCAACAAAAAATGTATTGGGAGAGGAGGCTTCGGGGAAGTGTACAAAGGAGAAATCGTCCATTCAATGGGTAAGAGTGTAGTCGCGTTAAAGCGTTTAAATCGTGAACATGGCCAAGGGGATCCAGAGTTTTGGAAGGAGATCATAATGCTTTCATCTCACAAACATGCAAATATCATTTCTCTCTTAGGGTATTGTGATGAGGGTGACGAGAAGATCCTCATCTATGAGTATGCAACTAAAAAAAGTCTTGACAAGCATCTCCGCAGCAGTGAGTTAACATGGGTTAGACGCCTTAATATATGCATTGGGGTGGCTCGTGGACTGATGAGCCTTCATAATGCAATCGGTGCCCAACAACGAGTATTGCATCGTGATATTAAAAGTTCCAATATCCTATTGGATGAAAACTGGAATGCCAAGATTTCAGATTTTGGTCTTTCAAAACTTGGTCCGCTAATCAACAAATCACGTTTCTTGTCTCAAACGCTGTAGGTACGCTGGGGTACTGTGATCCGGAATACGTAGAGAAGGGATTTTTAACAAAAGAATCAGATGTTTATTCTTTTGGTGTCGTGTTGTTTGAAGTATTGAGTGGCAGGTTGTGTTTTGACAACTACAAAGACAGTGATCGTCCGAGTTTAGTAAGTTTGGCGCGGCAATCGTATGAGCAGAATACGCTAGATGAGGTTACTTATAGTAACATACGGGATGAAATAAGTTGTGACTCTTTGAAGATCTTTACAACGATAGCATATCAGTGTTTGATGAGAGATAGTACAGATCGACCATTAATGGCCGAGGTCGTGAAGGCACTTGAAGATGCACTACAGTGTCATGTAAGTTCTTTTTTTTTTTTTTTTTCTGTGCCTAATTAATTACGGGTCCATGTCTATGATAGAAATTTAAATGATACAATATATATTAAGACACAAATTCCAATTAGGTAAACAGTTTTTAGTCGTCGGCCCATTGATAGAGTTTATGATCAGCATTGTTGGATGCTACTGTTTGGTGTTGTTTTAAGATAATAAGCAGGTGCAGTTAAGAAAATAAAGTTTATCCTCAAACCTCTCAAGGTACACATTTTGGGGTAGCCAGGGAATGAGTCGGAAACAAGGACGTCTTAGGGGTGTGCAAGCAGTGCCATTGCACAGGGCCACCGCTTGACGAGGGTCACAAAATTCCATGCACTTATATTATATATAAACACAATATGTGGCTTGAATTTAATTAGTTCATGCACTACTGATGCATGTGTATTTTGTGTGTGTTTAAAGGCTTCTTTGTGATGATGACACGGGCCACCAAAATCCATGAGACCGCCTCGGTCGGAAAGAATCACGGGATGTCCTTAAACCGCAGTACATCCGAGTCAAAGACTACCGACCTAAACATAGAAAACCTCATCATTTACCCTCAATCTGATGTATCTTGCTAAATGTTGATGTCAATTTTATTACCGAGTCTACTTTTCAACATGACTAGATTTATTCATGTTGCTCCATAAAGACTATTAACAATGAAGTCCAAATACTGATGTGCACCTTGCTGTATTTAATTTTCCTACAGCAACTTATAATAGATCGACGACTTGCGGTCATGTGTTTAGGGCAAAAAACACCTAAGGTGCCAGCAATGGATAATGTTAACTATGAGTAAGTATTCGTCCATATTTGTTATTACATGGACACAAGATTGCATAACTGATTATTCAAATTATGAATTATCAGAGCTATGGAGCATCCGTTGGAACGTTGAATGTGAAAGTCGTAAGGGTAAT